>CM062297.1:680411974-681011974 GCA_031216915.1 Pictodentalium vernedei
CGGATGTGTACTTCCTCAGAACGTACTATCGAACTCGTGCGCAAAACTTTAACATATTAATTCGAGTAGGCAGAACAGTCTGAATGCTATCTTTTGTCAAATTTGACACCTTTCAGACATCAGCATAATACACGACGGGTTGTGAGAAGTTTTCTTGTATTACACAAGCGGTTGTCTAAATAGAGGATATCTAATGTTTTCTTGTGAATACCGGGATTTATCTCATGAGTGAGTGAGAGAATTCGTATTTTCACTCGCAGCTTGCTGCGAGTGAAAATACAAATTCTCTCACTCACGAATGGGATTAATCCCGGTATTCACAAGAAAATGTTAGATTTTCTTTTTATTATACCCCTTTCATTTGAAGCTTCAACTGAAACGATCCAAACCGACGCCCATACCACGCAATAAATCTGTTTACACAATCAGCTGATCGCTGTTTCCGCTGACACAGATCACGTCTTGTTATACTCACTAGTGGAGCGAGAAAACGCTTGCTTTGCGCTTGTGAAAATTCATTTGTAAATTTCAAGTTCACACGAAATGTTAATCACCGAGGTGTTTGATCTCACTAGTGAGGGGCGAACGCATTTTATTTTTTACCGATTCCTATTATAATTAGACGCTAGGGGTGTAATAATAGAGTATACCTCTTTTGGAAAGTTCTTGGAATGTATCCCTATTTATTTATTTATTTATCCCCATACTTATGCACAATGGCTACTCATGACCGTGACAATTTTACGGGTGGAGGAACGCGGAGTATCCGGAAAGAACCACCGAGCGACGACGAGCAGCTGCCAGCTCCCCAACATCGTAACTATACACTGCAGCACAGGCACGGTTAGATTGGTTGAAGACATGCGCTCCATCGACGTGCAGTTCGCCTTAGTACACGGCGTCATCGTGCCCCCATGTGGACAATGGGGGTTAAGTGCTTTGCCCAAGGACACAGCGAGGAAGTCCGAATCGATCGCTCAGACGGTCACCCATCCGAGATCCAACCGGGCTCGACGTTGCTTAACTTCGGTGATCTGATGAGAACCGGCTACCACAACGCCACCGCGCTTCCAATGTACCCCTATTGTCACACAGAGTGTTCTTATATAACAGCCATTGCTCGATGTGACTTTGTCTTGCTTGAGAGTTTTTTTTTAACTTTTTACCCAACGTAACGGCTAAAACCCACCAGCGCCATTCACAAAAATACCATTCAATTTCCATTATTTTTTTTAATTTTGTGCCTCAAAAACACAGCTTATGACCCCTCATTGGAACAAGCTCGTCCCAAGGAGGGGTCATAAACTATGTTTTGGGCGCCAATAAAATGAAAAAAAATAGTTATTCAAAAATTTTACCTGCAAGTGTCGTCTTCTTTTCATGTTAGGTAAAGGGTTAATACATATTGACAGAGCTATTCAGCGATGCACAAAACTACAACAAGCTCTATACAATGAAAGCTAACCATAATATTTTTCAGCAATCGAAGAAGGAAAAACTAAACCTGATAAATGAAAGGCTGTTAGTGTGGACATTTTTATATACAAATACTATTATCACAAAACAAAACGAGGCAAAATTGCATCCTAAAATGTCATTTTAGTTTGTTTTTCTTTATTCGGCCTTGATTTTGCAATGTTTTATTTATGAAATCTCGATTCTGTAGCGTAAATGTGTCGTGACGACCTCGCGATTTGACCCAGAATGCGACCTCTTTTATGATTAACGAGTTTTATTACTTTCCAAAGTGTGATTCACTGGGATTTCCATGTTTGATTATAAACGACAACTTCACAAGTGAATTATGCAGTCAACAATTGTGTCATGTATCTGTGCGCGCAAACGAAAACGCTTTGCCGTGGGTGTAATTGGGACTTCATTGTTTTTTTGTTTTTTTTTAACCCTTTACCTAATATGAAAAGCAGACGGCACTCACAAAAAAAAAAAAATCTTGAAAAGCTATTATTTTAAATTTTTGTCTCAAAAACCTCGGTTATGACCCCTCATTGGAACGAGCTCGACGAACTAGTTCCATTGAGGGGTCATAACCTATGTTTTAGAGACAAAAAATGAAAAACTAATGAAAATTAATTGGCGATTTTTGAGAATAGCGCTTCTCGTTACGTTAGGTAAAGGGTTAAATAATATATTTATCGTCAATAATGAAAAGTAATAAACAAAGTAATTTCTTGACTGGACTGGTTACGTGAAATAATTCATTCGAGGCGAGGGACTATATGGTAAAACACTCGTGCGCATTCGCGCACTCGTGTTTGTACAACGTCCCTCACCTCTCAGATCAAATCAAATCAAATCAAATCTTTATTCACTCTCCTTGACCACATAAGCGGTATGAGAGGTATATATGTGTGTGTATATTAAAGTATATTGTATCGCAGTCAGTATAAATTGTTTTAAATTATTAAGTATAAATAGAAGTAGGATATGCCAAAAGGCAGCAAGACTCATCCCCAGTATAAAACCCACTCCAACAGAAATCGATAAAATATCAGAATATCTCCAGAAACTGAAACCTCTTCCAGCCTGAAACCACAGTTGCAGGATGGCACAGGAGTCGACTCACTGCGTTGACTCCAGTGGCACGACCACGTCCGCGTGTAGCTATTCAGCATTTCACTTCTCGACATAGCATCGCTTGGTCACTAGAGTGATCGATGTCCAACTGTGACATAGAACACTCTAGCCCCCATCCGACGATATGATGAGCCACAAGACTGTAGAGACCCCCAATGTACCTCTACTCGATTTAATATTCACCCTAAATTGATCATAACTTAGAGATACCTTATCGTTACCTATAATCTAACAACTGTCAGATTTAAACGTTAGTTTTAAATAGAACACCCCTCGCTCACTCACCCTTGGGAGAAGAAAATTAGACGAAAACAAGGATGCTTTAAAGGGCACCATGTTTAGCATATCACGAAAAGGTAGGTACGCAGGTACTATGTCTCATATACCCTATGTCCGCTGCAGACCGGGAAGAGAAAATTTGATATTCACAATTAACGTGTCCCCTTAGATTGAATTATTTCACGTAACCGGTCCAGTCAAGCGATTACTCTCTATGTAATATACCAGTGTATTATATGCTTGCACATACAGCGCTATGAAAGGAGGTAACATAATACTATGAGTGAGAGAAAATACCTAGTTTCTTGAATGTACAAGAATTTATCGTTTTATTTTCGGCTCAACCCTTTACCCAACGTGAGATCAAAACCGGCCAGCACTATTTACAAAAATCGTCATACAATTTTCATTATTTTTTCATTTTTGGTTCCAATGAGGTGTCATACGCTATGTTTTTGAGACAAAACATGAAAATATTTTATTGCAAGTGACGTCTGCTTTTCGTGTTAGGTAAAGCGTTACGATTCGTGTTACGATGTTTTATACTGTTTTGCCAAACAGTTTTATTAAATTTATGTATTAAATAGACAAGGCGTCGTCCATTAACTCGCCGAGGAACTATGTTTTATCAGCTGATTTAAATTATGTTTTGCGAGATAAATGCGCATGTATAACAATCAGCTATTTTTTTATATGAGGTCATGCCCATTACCAGCCAGTTTTCTTCAATAGCCAATAACAGAAAGAAACTCGTGAGGGCGTAAACGACTTCGCTTCACGACAATAGGTGATAGTATTGGTTCTCAATCATGAAATACCCAGAAAGGACAGAAATAGTCTTTTTATGTGACTTTTTAACGTGTTTTCTACTACACGAACGGCAGCAAAATAAATGTGCACAGGGCGAGTGAAGAACAATGAAAGTAGATGAGTACAAGGTTTGTACTACAAATGTCTAAGAGGCATTGGACCTACCATCGTTCGGCTTCAAAGGAAGAAAGTGGTAAATGGATCCACGGAAATTTAATTGTTTCTCAGGTCTTTACGAGTGAGATTGGATGTTTTAATAATTATGTGTGTGTGTGTGTGTGTGTGGTGTGGTGTGGTGTGGTGTGTGTGTGTGTGTGTGTGTGTGTGTGTGGGTTTGTCTTACCAACTTGACGAGGTAACTAGACAAAAGAGTTTGCGTGTTTCGCCTTACCGAGGTACAAAAGACAAAAGAAACCCTTTACCTCGGTTGTTTTCCCAGAACTGTACCGGCAAAACGAGGTTGAAACCGTAAGTCCACACAAAGGACAAACAATGGGGTACCTCGGTATGTAGGGAAAACAAGACTCTGTGTGTGTGTGTGTGTGTGTATGTGTGTGTGAATGGAGGGAGAATCGATAAATACACTGCCTCGTTTACTCAGCTGGCAGTGATAATCGTATGTCAGGAAATGTACGAATACCGGCTAATCTCTTTTTCTGGTCTGCGTGCCATGGTCTTACGATCATTCGGTCCAGTTGTTCTACTCCAGCCATCTTTCAACCCGGAGGCCAGCGATTGAAGTAGTAGAAACAGATGGCTGAGGTTGAAGATTGAAGTTTATTTACCACTCATATGGTTTCAACTTATTATAACTTGTGGATAAATGTAAAGGGACACGTGCCTCATGTTCCCTCATCGTCTAATGCCACCGCTTGTGGATGTGCGTGTTGGGATGGTGCCAGAGAACGAGTCCATCTGGATTTACAGAAGTGGGCACTTTCCGAATAATAAGCTCGACAAGCATTGCTGAAAATAAAACGCGGTGGCGGGAAGGTATAATATATTTTGTACAAGGGAATGGATCTTCACAAGCGGACTGTAAGAATATATTACATGGATATATGTTCTTGTATCTGGTTTTCTGCCTGTTTTCTGGTTTTCTTGCTGCATTAAACGGATACTGCAAACCCGAGTTGAATGTCTGAAAAAAAAACAAAAAAACCTCTACAGTCGCAAAGTACAACACAAATGATGCGTTGAACTAATTTCGTTTCGTAATATACAGTTTATGTGTGAAAAATACGGGGCCGCTGCTCAACAATAAGTTACTGTCTGACTTTTCAGCATCTTAAAGACACCAAACAGAGTTTGAGTCCTAGTCGGCATCTAAACCAACGCAGTGTTTTTTCGACAGCCAATTGACCTTATGACAGTCACCGTCTTCTCACAGGAGTTGTTTTGGTTTTGTCCTTCCTCAATACGAGAAATTATTTTTTCATAACCAAGTGTCCCATAAAGCTGAAGTATCTCTTTTTTGAAATACTTTAAATCGCTTTATATATTAAAAGCGTTTCAGAACTATTGAAGATAGTTAAACTATATCTAAATCAATTTAGTTACAATCATGTCCAACCAAAAATCAAAATTTGGTAACGTTACTGGCGTAAACACCAAAAAATCAAGTTCAGCCGATTTCAAAGAAATTTTAGTATTTGACAGATCGCTGAAATATAAGAAGTAGGTAGTATATTCTTTTATGTTTTTCATCTGACATCCTTTAGCGACGTTTTGGTGTCAAAACGAAAATTTTCTATTTTTTGTCCAATTACAATATCTATATCCTAATTACCCTTGATATTCTTCTGAGGTTTTGGAAACTGATGAGCATTTTATACGTTTACTCTTTGTGACGTCATAAATGGACACGCCTTGAAAATGGTTTCAAGATCCCACTTTAAATACTGGAGATATGATGCCATTGACGTCAGGAGGACACCCACTATTTGAAGAGTACACGGTCATTTTCCGCCTTGCTCAAAATGGGCCCTAAAATCATTCAATTGCAAAAAACAACCAATCACTTATGCTATAATGTGATAAATGGAACACCCCTAAAAGCAACAAAATTAAATTTCATCGCACGAAATTCTGTAACCTGGAGTCATGTGGGGTCCCCAAAGATGTGTTTATAATTTGTTTCAAAATTCGACTTCAAATACGAGAGATATCATGTCACTGACGTGGGCATGGAGTGAAGAAGAAAACAGAACTGCTGGTGAAGAGCGGTATCCGATAAAAATGATTAATCTACAGTAAACAGTTCACAGACAGTTTCTGTAACGAACAAAATGGGTTCTAAAACCCTTTTCTTATTTTAATAGGTAATCAAACGTGCGCGCTATGTGAAGGCTAAAGTTTGGTACCACGGTAGTATTTATGATCCCAGCCAATGTTTTCACACAGTCTACAATGTCCAAAGGGGGTCTTATATTTTTATTAACTGAAAAAACCAACCAAGTGTCTATGTTATAACGAAATAGATAGAAAGAAACGTCAAACAAAATTTTGTGTCCTGATGGCCTTTGAGGTACCAAAGGACGTGCTGAGAAAAATATAAATATCAGGCTTCAAATACGGGATGGGGTGGGGTACCCTGACAGTCTTTGATGATCAGAACACTGATTAATCCGAAGCCTCCATGTCACAGATAGTTTCTGTCCAAAGTGGGGGCCTTAAACCGATTTATTGCAACAGATAACCAAACGTGTAAGCTATGTATGACACAAAATATGGACAAATTCGGAAACATTAGATTAGATTTCATCGCAAAAGGCTGAAATTTTGAAACACGGTAGCATTTGAGGTCCCAAAATCCGACTTTATTTGCCGCAGATGTAGCGTGACTGACGTTACGAGTACCCAAGAGTGTTTGTAACGAGAAGTTCATCATAACAATGAATAATCTCAAGCCAACATTTTTCAGACCGTTTCGGCAATATCCGAGGTTGTGCATAAATTCCTTTATTACAATTAGCAACCTGAATGGCCACCCCACCAAGATTACACTTTATCGCACCATTATATCTCCAATTTACCGAATTTCCGTTTTATTTTTTATGTTTTATGTTAGGAGTACGTGCGCGCTCGGTGCACCCATTTTCAAACTTCCAAAATTCTTATACCCAGCCCTGTTACCTATTTAAATTCCCTCATTTGATATTTTGCACATTAGCACACACCTGTACCCTATAAAAGCTTCTACGTCAATAGTATTGACTCCAAATAAACGGTTGAAAATCGAAATGTTAGTAGCCTTTTCAAACATGGTGCTATCGCCTTAAAATTTACAATGTAGATATTCCGCATGACTTGCTGAAATTGTGTTTTTGATTTTGGATATCGCCCATCGTTTTTCAGTTACCGCGCTTGCAACTATTGTATCAAAATGCCATAAAAAGGAATTTTATGTACGCGCTAACTCCAAGACCACACACCCGTCGGGTCGGAGATTTACAGTTATGTTGAAAATTAGTATAGAGAAGTGCGTTTCTAAACAAAAACTCGTATTTACCTGTTCACCGCTTTATTGCAATGTCCGTTTAATGTTTTTATTTTTTTTACGATTTCTGTGCTACTGTTACTGTTGGAGCCTGAAAGTTCACAGTGTTTTACTACTTTATATTATTAACAGGGTGAATTGTAAGCTGTTTTACGTTTGTTAATTCGACAATTTATGAGCCATCATCGAAAACAGGGCCAAATGTAAAATCGTGCGACTTTGATGAAATTTGGTGTGTAGAAAGATCGCGAGTCTTCATTCAGTTAGGTACAATGTTTTTCAAATATCTCTTACCGTTTCCGATTTATGGCCACTTGAAATATAGGGGTTGCGACTTTCCGAAACGTGTCCCAGCTTCGCCCTCCCTAAATGGGTGCATATCAATGTCCGAATATCTGAAAATTTTGTACATACATAGATCTTCAAATGCCCTGAGTATATACTTTTGAATTTTGAATAAGCGTCATATCTGTAACCCTTTCCAAGATACTACAATAAGACGAAATGGTTGAATTACCTCCCTTTATACCATTAAAACAACCTCTTTCTCTTGTCTTCCTAATGCCCTCCGGAAATTCATGAGAAATAACCAATATTTCACCGCCTCCAAAATGGTATTTACTGGAATCCCTTTTATATCTATCACCGTTTGAGAAGGATGGACCCATGAAGTTCTACAGTAATCTCCATTGGGAAAATAAATTTCACATCACCAATCTTCAAAACGGTGACCTCATTGGCTGATTCTCATGACCTTGGGTGCAGTGCAAAACATATGCGTTTGCCGGGGATGTGGATCATGGGTTCAAAACGTGTGTCCTTGCATTCTGGGTCAAGTACGTGAATCTGTGGACTTCCTATTTTGATATACAGTACGTGGAGAGTGTATTATCACTAAACCACCCACAGAGCGGAGATTCCACCCAAGCAATAATTGCAAATTTGCTGCAAAGCATAACCAGCACAAGCAAAGTTTCAGCCAATGGACCTACGGGTTAAACCCGGAGGTCCATTGGATGAAACATTGCTTGTGTATTTTGTCGATGTGTACACAATTTTTATATGTCTCAAACACAATGCAAATCTGCCAATAAAGTGCTAGTTATTTTTCATATGTGAATTCACTAAATTGAATGGAAGCTTTCTCGTTCATCCCAGAAAGTCAACAAAACATTGAAAGCAATTTAATATACTCACAACAAAGTAGAAGTGGCGTTTGTTCTTCATCAGTAACGATGGAAAATTTCATACAACGATTGTTGTTGTATTCAATGTGACTCAATGCAATGCAGACATTGAGAAATGTGATAAGTACAGTACAGGCCACCGTGGACTGGTCAATTTCCACTGGTGGGCAATATTTCCACGGACGCAATAATATATATGATTGGTCGTTAAACAACTGAATGACGTTATGAAGTGATTAAACTCATCGACACAAAATGATGCCAAGCAAGAATGTAAACAGACTGTCGAAGTCGATATTCTTCTTTAAAAATATCAGCTTCTTTCATTTAATTCAAGTTGACTCGTGGTATAAATACTGAACACAACTCGGGCGGAGGAACGGATAGGAATCAACGACCCGTTGAAAATGCTATTTTAACGCACAGATATTCATATTTTATCGTACATTGGCCCTTAACCAAACGTAACGGCAATATCCAGCCAGCGTAACCCCATATTTGCCTTCTGGAACTACAGGAAAACTCCAGCTCGGGTCGTTGATTCCAGTCCTCCATACTACACCTTCGTTGTGTTCTGCCTGAATATCTTATACTACTGGAGAGAAGATTTTTTAACGCACTGGTGTTCTCATATTAGGGTTCTTTAACCCGTTTACCCAATGTGACTGGGATATCCAGCCAACATTATCCACTTCATCTGGTATTCAAATTGTACAATTTTTTTCAGCTTTCACGTTGGCGTAATTAGCCTACGGGCGTATGGTGTTAATACGTTATATGATCAGACGTGTTTACTCTTCTACATGAGTGTGTATTTTACAGTTGCTTTAAGAGTCCAACTGGATGTGGTTTCACAAATGTTCCTTATATAAATACATTTGAATTATATGAAAGAACCTCATATTCCTTCTTGAATCCCTCTCCATTTTTCTTGTCCTGAATATAGTTCCACAAGTCCTCTACTCTAATAGCGGTTCCCACTGTTTCATTGTCATATACGTTTTCGTCTACATTCTCGTTCGGATTTTCGTAAACGGCCTGTGTTATATCTTCAGTGTGTAATTCTACAAAACAGTTTAAACAAAAAATGTGTAGCAAAAATCAAAACAGCCTCAGGACGCTCAAGAACGTAGTCCAAACTGTTCTCTAGAAGCCCCATTTCACAAACTCCTCGCTCTTGTCTACCATTCATTGGTTCGGCTAATTACGTCCCCTAATAATGGGCAGATCTCTCCAACGTTTAACCCATTACCCAACGAATCGCCGCATTCGCCCGCGTAATATGCAAAATCAGCAGCTGAAAAAATATTATTTTTCGAAAAATTTTCAAAAAAACCATATCATGTGACCCCTCTTTGGATCGAGCTCGTCGAGCTCGTTCCAAAGACGGGTCATATGATATGGTTTTGCTGAAATTTTTTGAAAAAAAAATTAAAAAATAATATTTAAATTAATAAATTTTGAAATCGTCTGCGTTGGGTAAAGGGTAAAGAATTAGATTCATCCAGGGTACAAATTGCGATAAAGACTGACAGTTATTAGTAAGGCTAACTATCTGGTGGGCCGACGAACGGGCGACCGGACAGACAGTAAACATATATAAGAGTATATTTCTGAATGTCACGCTGCAGTATCATTTATTACCCACACAATTCATATTACTTACACAACATACGTTTTATATAGTAAGTCAAAGTTCATAAAATCTGATCCTCAAAGTGGCCCTTCATTTAGTTTAGGAGTGAATCGGTTAAATCTTCAATTTCATCATTCATACAGTGTCTGCTATATTTATGCTATTAATACGCATAAACCGCCCTCTTCCACTTGTTGTCCTTGAATTGACATGGATGGAACGTAATATCAGGGTGTAAAGGTTGCAACAAAACCATGTCATGTGCCCCTCGCTGGAACGAGTTGGATGAGGGGGCGCATGATATGGTTTTGTTGAAACCTTTTGAAAAATATATTTTTTTAACTCCTAAATTTGAAAATTACGCGGGCGGGTTCGACCGATTCGTTAGATAAAGGGTTAAGAGGCTCCCCGATGCATTCATGGACATTTTGATGCACAATAGATTACTGATCGCGTGAGATAAGAAACCAAGAACTTGCAAAAGTAACAATCACGATGAAAACTTGATTACGCACTTTATTGCACGAAGCAAAAGAATAAAAACCCGAATGAAGTTATTAGAAATTTTACGAACATAAACTGGGGGCGTACGCCGGATTCGCCCATGCATGCATGCTTCTGTGAATATATTTAGGAACTATTTGATGAACAACTTACACAAAACATATTAGCAATTACAAAAGCAGACGTCTGTTACGAACGCGCGGGAATATTTTCTTTTATGAATTCACATATGACGCAACAAAGTAGATCTTCTGTTTCTCAGGCCATTTTTGTAAAATTGTTTTATTTTATTTTTTAATTTTGTAATACTTGCTGTGCCGTCAGAAGTCCATGTTTTTAGTTTGTTTTATATTTCAAGCCACATAATCTACAGAATGGCAATTGTGGTGGTGTATTTCGTCCCTTGAGTGCAAGAAGCCTTAGCAATGCTAAAGCATTACAAAGCCTTGTTGTACTCAAGGGACAAATCTATCAATTTTATTAATTTGGGTAAAATACCAGACATAAACCATTCAATTTTTATTTTTTTAAGTTTGCATTGGTTATAAAAAAGAGCATGCGGCAGCCAAAAGCGCAATGTGAGAGGGCCTGAGAAACATAATTTTATCTCTTTTAGATCTAAGTATATCTATGTTAAAATTTAAATAAATATGTAAAGACTAAAACCGTTACGTATTATTATTATTACTTTAAATTTCATATCTCCGTATTTGAAATCCTTTTTATCCTCATTTTATGTTACGTAACAGATGTCTGCTTTTGTAATTGCTAATATGTTTTGTGTAAGTCGTTCATCAAATAGTTCCTAATAACAAAAACCTGATTAAGCATTTTTCCCCAAATGATGTGTTGCGTGAGATTAGTGAAATGAAAAATATGAGTCTAAATCGTTCTTTGTTGGATATTACGCTCATGGGGTGGAATCATATCATTTCTGCGTGTGGTTATTAAAAACATCACCATAATATATAATTGCATAACATACGAGATTTTTCCAGCAATTCTTCAAACAAGTCAATCGGAAACGGTCCGGTAGACTCTACAGCTGCCCTATCCGCACTCGTAAAATGCGTATTTTTCAGTTAACTCTGGGCTATTATTACTGCGTCGCCTGAGTGCTACAATGTTCTATGTCCCCTGTGGGACACAGAACATTCTAGCATCCAGGCGACGATCAGTCTGGTCTGTTTCACAAATTACGCAGTGCAGAACTAAATGAGACAGATTTGAAATACAGTACTAGCGGGATGATTGCTTAGACAACTCTTACTTTCACCGAGATAATCGAATCCCAACGAAAGAAAAAGAAATAAAAAGTGCAAGCAAAATCTCGACTGGTAGACATTTTGTTTTTGAATGCAGTGCGCGAGATCGTCAGAAATTAACTTATATCACGATTTCTATGCATGTGTAGTCAACGATACAGATATTCGGGAATGTGTTAGGTACTCCAAGCGTGGAATTCGACATACGTGTACGAACGTCATGTATAACGCGTCTGGTTGGAAGTTCCGCATCGGATTGACGTTATGGCTTGAATGAAATGCCTCGACCCAAAATAGCGTCAGTAAAAAGTAAATAGACTACAGAAGATATTTTTCTTCACGAACCTATAATTCACTCACATAATTCAAGATTTATCGCGGTATGAATACAGAACTCTCAGTATGAGTATAGGGGACAGAAATCAATGACCCTTGTTGGAGTTTTCCTGTATTTCACGAGCGCCTGCAGCTCTCGTGAAATACTACAAAAACGCCAACTAGTGTAGTTGATTTCTGTTCCCCGTACCCCACTTTCGCTGTGTTCTGTCTAGTTGAATAAGGCAAGTCATCTTTCCAATAAGCCGCAATACCTTCATTTTCTCTGGACTTCGGCGTCCTCCTTTTCACTGCGATGGCCTTCTCACTGTCGTCTTTGCACTTGGACCTTCTTCTTTTTATTCTACAAAACGCCAGAGGGATCCTTATATTTCTACACACAACAGTTACTTCTGTACTACCAACAAGAATTTTGTTAGCTTTTATACTACATACTAATTTGATTCTTTGGAATGTTCAAGCCACTGAAACACAAGGCAGCTATGGGGAATCAATGTGTTACACAAGTTTTTCGTACGTATTACCCGGTGCTTTCGGCAAGTCACTTCAAACTCATGTAACTTCCAAGCGCCTAGGGGGGTTTGATCATCCCCTACTAGGCAGGCCCTCAGGTGACAGATAGAGGACGGCCTGCTCGATTGGGCAGGTTTACTAATTTCTAATTGGCAGGTTTGCTCAATTGAGCTGGTTCGCTGCGAAATACACAAATACGCAGCCCCGGATCAAAATGATCAATCCTGCTAATACCATCTGGCAGGCACCTTGTTCTCCCGTGAGGTGCGTCCCGAAGGCTCCGGAAGAAGGAATCATGGCAGTTGAGGACTCGGGCCCCGGTTAGGGCAGTCTCCGGGATGGAACCCTGGTCTCCATGTCGGAGATAATGTTCAACACACTGCTTTGGCCCCAATTTCGGGAGTAGAAGGATGGCCGGATGGTCCGTTCTGGCCAATCGGGAGCCCCCACCCCAAAAGTACTGGGTGTCACGTCGGGGGGCATTTGGTGGCCATTCAATCAATCATTTCTTTTATTCACATAACATAATTGCCATTGTGTACTGTTTTTAAACACGTCATATTTTAATAGCCACTTAGTTTTGCAGCGCTGTCTGTTTCGGTTATGCAACCTTTTATTACAGTGTTTTATACAGTGATTGATTGGATGGCCGCCATCTGAAGACCTGGCACTTCCACACACGGGCCAATCAGTCAGTGGTATGTCTCGGCATCAACACTGACTGAGTATACTGCCCCATACCAGGTATGTGGGAATTCCGGCAACCCGGTGGATTCACTGCATGACAGTAACCCTACCCCTTGTTGGACTCCGTGGTGGGTGGGAGCCGGGGCAGTGAACGCCTTAAAAATAAAATATGGATTCCACAAATAAAAAACAAAAACGAGGTCGGGACTTACTTTCTACTGACTCGGATTCTGACTCAGATTTTGAACCTATGACACATACTTGGCCAAAATTCATTATAATGCATGCAGCTGACGAAAATAAAAGACTATCAGATATGAAGCCATTTCTAATAGAAAAATCAATTAAAGGGATTGCTGGAACAGTTAAAGACGCCAAGAAATTTAGATCTGGCGCTTTATTGATAGAATGTCGAAGGGAAGCGCAAGCGACAAATTTACTAAAAACACAAAAACTAGCAGATATTGAGGTGAATACTTTTCCACATAAAATATTAAACAGCAGCAGAGGTGTAATAAGAACCAGAGAATTAAATGGCATTGATGTAATGGAAATAAAAAAAAAATTAGAACCCCAAGGAGTGACTGATGTTAAAAATATACAGATTAGAAAGGATAACGCAATAATTAAAACAAATACTTACATTTTGACATTCAATTCTACTCAACCGCCAAAAGTTGGATATATGAACATCAAAGTGGATTTGTATATTCCAAATCCACTTCGATGCTTCAAATGTCAGAAATATGGACATGACAGAACAATTATAGAGGTCAACAAATATGTTTCCGATGTGGCCTGCAACATCAAGAGCCATGCAGCAATCCCATCAAGTGTGTTAACTGTCAGGGCAATCACATGTCATCGTCCAAAGATTGCCCTGTCTGGAAACGGGAGAAAAGTATTCAAAAAGCCAAATGTGAAAAACAAATAAGTTTTAAAGAAGCCAGGGAAATCGTGTCATCAATGCCAGGTATGTGTGCATCATCACCATCATATGCCACAAAATTATCCCCAAAATTACCAACTCAATCAGTAGCATGCCAAACACAATACACATGGCTCAAAGGTACAATACCATCTTCAGTACTGCCATTTACAATAGATCAATCAAAACCACCATCCACTCAAAAGAATACAGCTGCTCAAACAACAGAAAAAATAACAACAGACAAAAAGGAACAACACCCTAAAAATCCGCCTCAAGCAGAACAAAATAAAGAACCAAAACATAAACCTGAAAAGAATAAGTCAAATAAACCAACTCAAGACATACAACATAGCTCTCAACAAAATCTGAGTCAGAGCAGGAAACAGTCACAAGACAAGTATAAAGAAAAGGAAAAGCAGAAACTAAAATCCAATAGAATATCTAAACGTCTTCAAAATGTTGTCACAAGCAACATGTTTGAAGGCATTGAGGCAATGTCAGTTGATGAGTGCCTCGATGACACGTTCTCAAACAAACCACCCCTCATTTCGTCTCAGGGAAAATCCCCACGTAAAACATCACCTAGAAGAAACACTGGGGCAATTTCGCCCACACGTCCACCTTCTAATTCATCACTCAAACATGGATAATACATCCAAACAAAATATTATACAGTGGAATTGTCGAGGTTTTAGAGCGAATTTTAATGAACTAGGCCTTTTAAGCCAAAAGTATAAACCTGCTGCTTTTTGCCTGCAGGAAACTCTTTTAAAGAAACCCGAGTCTCAAGATCATTCAGTCTTTAAGCATTATACTTCGTATAATGGCTGGGCAGATGAAACTGATCTTCATATTCGTGGAACATCCGTCTTAGTTAGAAACGACATTATTCACAGTTTTGTATCTTTGCAATCAAATTTACAGGCTGTAGCGGTACGCCTAACTTTAGACAAGACAATTACATTATGTTCTGTATATGTTTCACCAAGTAAAACCCTACAACTGAATGATATTGAGCTGTTAGTCCAACAGCTCCCAACCCCATACATTTTGTTGGGTGATTTTAATGCACATAGCCCCCTTTGGGGTAATTCCTGCAGTCTAGAGGATGCAAAAGGTAAAACTGTAGAAGAGTTCATGACAAAATATGATCTGTGTTTGTTTAATGATGGTTCAGACACTTATCTGCACCCCGCATCTGGTTCGTATACGTCGATTGATCTTTCAATTGCCCTTCTACCTTCCTCGATTTTTCTTGGAAGGTAGAAGATGACTTGTGCGGGAGCGACCACTTTCCAATTGTGTTGGAAAGTGTAGTTCCGGCGGGCTATGAGAGAGTGCCCCAGTGGAACTTTAAAAAGGCTGACTGGGACACCTTTTCATCGCTTTGTTCTGTGCGCCTCACACGGGGGAAATTTCAAGATAGTGCTGACGAAATAGAACATTTTACAAACGAGCTGCTTGACATTGCAAACACAGTCATCCCTAAAACCTCGGCAAATCCGAAACGTTTCACCAAACCATGGTTTGATAATGAATGTAAAGAGGCTATAAAGGAACGTAAAAAACTGAACGGGAATTCAACAAATCACCAACCACAAATAATCTGGACAAACTACGTATCAATCGGGCAAAAACAAGACGGCTTATCAAACAAAAAAAGAAAAGTTCTTGGGAAACTTATGTTTCTAAAATTAACCAGAAAACACCCATCACTAAGATTTGGAAAATGATTAAAAAGATTAAGGGAAAAGAAACAAAATCAACTGTACAACAGCTGAAGGAAAACAACACCCTAATTACATCAAAAAAGGAAATTTCAAATACATTGGCCTCCACATTTTCAAAACATTCGTCGTCGGAAAATTGTAATCCTGAGTTTGTCAAAATTAAAAAAACAGCACGAAAAACAAAAGATTAAATTTACATCCAATAACTTAGAGGATTACAATGAACCTTTCTCTATGGAAGAGTTGAGTAAATCTTTGCATAGAGCAAAAGATATTGCCACTGGTCCCGTTTACATACACTACAAAACTTTAAAACATTTGCCACATTCCTCACTGGAACTTTTATTGTCAATGTTTAATGACTTTTGGGTGACTGGCCAGTTTCCACCTTCCTGGCGAAATGCTACAATTATTCCCATTCCAAATCCTGATAAAGATCACGGCAACCCAAGTAATTACAGGCCTATCGCTTTAACAAGTTGTCTGTGTAAAACCATGGAAAGGATGATCAATGATCGACTTGTCTGGTTTCTGTAATCGAACAATCTACTTGTGAATGTTCAGTGTGGTTTCAGAAACCAGAGAAGTACTGTGGATCATTTGATTAGACTAGAAACGTTCATAAGAAATTCCTTTGCCAGAAAAGAACATGTGGTCGCAATTTTCTTTGACCTAGAAAAGGCATATGACACAACGTGGACGTATGGGATTTTAAAAGATCTTTTTAACATGGGGTTGAGAGGGCGTATGCCTCTTTTTATTGAAAATTTTTTGAGGGACCGCCGGTTTCGGGTTCGTATCGGATCAACGTTATCCGATCCGCACGAACGGGATTTGGGGGTTCCTCAGGGTAGTATCTTATCTGTTACCCTTTTTTCGGTGAAAATTAATAGCATCATCGAGACAATTGAGAATATGGTAGATTCTTCGTTGTATGTAGATGATTTTTAATCTGCTACAGCAGCAAGAAAATGAATGCTATAGAGCGCAAACTGCAGCTGTGCTTAAACAGAATTCAAAAATGGGCCACAGAAAATGGTTTTAAATTTTCAAAGATGAAAACAAATTGTGTTCATTTTTGTAAGCTTCGGAAGCATCACCTCGATCCGGAGTTACAAATTGATGGGAGTCCTATTAAAGTTGTTAAGGAATTGAAATTCTTAGGTTTGTTGTTTGACAACAAACTGAATTTCACTTCCCGCATAAAACAAATAAAAGTTAAATCTACTGAAGGTCGTTGGTAGCACTGATTGGGGTGCTGACCAAAAAACCCTGCTCCATCTGTATAGATCACTTGTTCGATCAAACTTAGATTACGGTTCTATAGTTTACGATTCTGCAAGGAAGTCATGCCTAAAACCACTTGATGCCATTCACAATAGTGGTATTATAATTAGTCTAGGGGGTTTTCGAACATCCCCTATAGACTCGATGCTTGTTGAAGCAGAGGAGCCTTCTCTTGAGAAGCGCAGAATTAAATTGTCTCTCCAATATGTGTCTAAACTTTTGGCCAATCCTTCAAATCCTGATTATAATTGTATTTCAGAACCTCAAATGTTGACTTTTTTAACCGACATCAGAAATGTATTCCTCCATTGGGAATTAGAGTTAAACCCCACATGGAGTCTGCAAAAATTCATTCTGAATCTATAAAAGAAAACCGTAAATCACACACTCCTCCTTGGCATCTTAAAAAACCTACAGTTATTTTAGACCTTGCTTCTACCAAAAAATCTGATACCAATTCCTTGCAGTTCAAACAAAAATATGCCGAAATAAAGTCCAAGTATAGTACGTATACAAGGATCTATACAGATGGATCTAAAGATAGTGACAAAGTATCATCAGCTGCTGTTACTGGTGATCATATTACCTCAATCAGAATACTTCACAGCTGAAGTTAAAGCTTTACAACTCGCGCTTGAACACATCGACAATGTCCAGGAAAAGAGGTCTTTACTTGCTTTACTCAACCCCAGGTTGAAGAACCCTCTCATCATGGAACTTCGTGAGAAGTTATCAACTCTCATGTCTGACCAATATGATATCGTGTTTTGCTGGTTACCCGGACATGTAGGTATCGCTGGTAACACCAGAGCAGACAGTGCAGCAAAACAGGCTTTAACAAAGCCTCTCACTGATTTTAAGATCCCTTTCAGTGATTTTAAGCCTCATATTAGTAGTTTCATCAAATCTATGTGGCAGGCGGAACGGGATGGGGCGACAAATAACAAGCTCCATCGCTTCCGACCAATCATTTTTGATCACTACCCATCCAGTAACCTTTGTAGAAAAGATCATGTTATTCTGACACGATGTCATATTGGTCACACACGACTTACCCATTCCTTTCTGTTAGAGGGTAATATGCGACCAGAATGTGTTCCATGTCAACAGGTGTTGTCAGTGGAGCACATTCTCTTAAATTGTACTGATTTTAATCTTGTTAGAGGGCAGTACTTCACAGTTGGATCCCTCAGAGATCTATTTTACAACACGAGCCCACACAAAATTGTATCATTTTTGAAAGTAATCAGCCTTTTTAACAAATTTTAAAATTGTTTTTATTCTTTTAATCTAGACTCATTAAGCTCAGTTCCTCAGGTTGATTTAGAAATAGACATCTTTCACTTATCTCATTGCTCATTATTTTTTAAATTATTCTTGTCTTTGAAATATCTATTGTGATTATCCTTTGTTTTTATTCAATTTTTTACTTCATAATATTGACGTTTTACTTTTCTCTGATTTCTCGCCACGATATAGCCTTAGCTGCTGATGTGGCGTTAAGCACCAATAAATAAATAAATAAATAACTTCCGAGCGAATTGTTTTGGCCAATTAAAGTCGAGAACAGAGTCAATGAGTGCATTGTCTTTTGAAGACGAAGGGGAACACATGATACAGCTGAAATGGGGAGTTACTGAAAAGATTTTTATGAATTTGTCGTGCGAATCATTTGGCAGATTGATACAGACATCATCCAATAATGTACGAAACGAACCGATGAGATGACAAGTACAGGGATAGAGAGGCACACGCCATTGACGAACATGCCCAAGGATTATAGAAAACGTGTTAGTTCTAATATTTATTGTTATCTTCCGACCCAGATACACGCAACCGTTAGAATAAGTACATATACTGTGGCATATTAAATGGCATGTCAGCTGTACCATCTAACCATAATACATTTTTCAAAATGAGTATTTCAGAAAATTACGCTACTGTTGAATATTTATTGTTACACCACGATTGATGTGTGTGTGTATTCAATTGTACCGAGCCAGAACAAATCATCAATGTCAATGTCAGTAATGACAGTCACAGCACTGTCAGTGAATCTAACTCATTTAACCCTTTGAACACTGGTAGTATCTTCCACGTCAGTTCAATAGTAGCAGTTGGAAGTGCCCATATTCATTATTTGAGGGTTGAATAATTAATACTTTCACCGTGCAGTGCTCAAGCTGCACGTTGACAATATTGATTTGTCTACCGCACATGTTTACTTAGCAGCTAGCATATTTGATGAAATTATGAAGTACCATGTTCCCAAGCCAGAAAAGCTGCATCTCGCGTTCAAAGGGTTAAGTATTGAAATTGTAAATACGTTAATTATTCATCACATATTTTAATACAAGTTTCTATCAACGTTAAAGCCCTGTTACTTTTGGGAAAATGTCTCAAAAGATATATTTCGGTAATTGTGTGCTATTTTATTCGGTTTTCAGGAACACGTTGACATTATTTTCTCCCGTGTTATTTCTCTAGAAGAATATTTCACCCCATTTCGCCACTTTATATTTGAGCAATGTTTAACGTTTTAAGGCCTGGGGACTCATTTTAACACTTCCAAAGGTTTGTTTCGTCTCTCATTTTATCATCAAAGCGGTTTCTTGATAGAGTGGGAGTTGTCCTTTTTATGAATTCCCAAACCGGTGTAAATTCCCACACACCCTGGAAAACACAGGGATAACTAATATCATCAACATTTCAGAAGACGTGGTAATTTGGCACGTCTTTTGAAAGACTAATGATTAGTTGCAACCATTCATAAAAATGCAATTCTGAGAAATACCAAATTAAGAGCTTTATGGTATTTGCCCAGGTAATAAGTTCCTCTAATCGCTCAAAAAAAATTATGGAATCCATTGTTTATTTCTTGTCTAAAGTTTTATCCCCTCCTGTCTCTTTTTCGTTTAGAAAGTAGTACTGCCGTTATATTCCCGCTGGATTAAGAGTATAACGATGCTTTAAAGCAAAATGTATATTGGAAGTCGTAGTGGGATAACCACGCTACATAATTCATTTCATCAAACTTAGAGCAACTGTTTGGTATTTGGTATTGTACTCACCTGAAAAATATAAAAATTCCAACTGCCGACACTGCTAGGATTGAGAGTACAACTGGTAGAACAATTGGTAACACATTGGTAGACTCTTGAACTGACAAAACAATAAGAGTACAATTATACTTCCTGTTATATCCTAAAGATCTGATTCGTCAATTGGCGTTCAATAATTTCCGTGAGTACTCTCTTTGAAATCAAACTTTCCTTTGCAACACGCATTAATGTTTCACAATATTACCCGCCAACTACGAACATAACCGCACACATCACCATTTGTGACTTTCAATGAACACTAAGTATAATCAAAATAAAGATACACTGACCTTTGTTTTTTATGTCTTGAGAATTATGACCCTCAGAAAAAATAACAATCACGATGTTAATATGTTTTTTTGAGAGTGATAATCTATTATAACACACAGAAACAAACGTCAGTATGTTTATATTTGATAACAATTTCCTTCATCCTTATTTTGCTGTTGTTTTGAGCTGTGTTGTGAGAGGATATACTGAACACTTAGGTCCAATATCACGAAAGTAGAAAACGAGAGATTCGGTATAATGCTGATGGAAGACTTTAATGGGAACATTGGTGGTAGGGAAGAAGGCATACAGGGCGAGTATAAGACAGCCAACAGGGATGGAAGGAAGCTGCTGGGCGTCAGAAATAAGCTCGGTCTGGAGAATCTGAACAGGGATGCGAGGTATAAGGGGAAATGGACCGCGGAAAAGAACGATAGAAGAACGATAATCGACTATATTCTCACATATACTGATTTATAGACAAGGATTATAGAGGTAGATGTGCACAACGTGGATAAAAGGAGTTGGATAGCGATCACAACTTGTTTACAGTTACGATCAGAGAAAAAAACAGTAAGAAGCAAACAAAGTAGTTTACGGAGATTTGAGAACTCAGAAAGGAAGCTGACTAGAAGCAGTTTGAAGGAAAATTAAAAGCAAAGCTTGAAAATGTACACAGGGAGGCCAATGTCCCGGAAATGGCAGCTGTCAGATTTGCCAGCCTCACGGAGGTACGGAACGAAAGTATAGGAAAAATTAGAGTGCCAACTCTGGAACAGGGTGAATAACCAATTGAAAAAAGACAGAAAGCTCAAATGTGCTTCGTACAGGAGGAATAGAAAACTCAAGACGGTGGAATGTAACGAGAACAGGGTATCAAAATAGGTATACCAAAAAGCACGGAATAAAGGAAATAAGAATAAAGATAAAGATGATAATCAGAGGGTGCGGAACTACAATCTTATTAGGGTGATAAGAATGACAGGGGAGTCGGATTCGAACGTATTTGGAAATGGTTAACCCTTTACCCAACGAATCGGCCACATCCGCCCGCGTAATATGCAAATTCAGCAGCTGAAAAAATATTGTTCAAAAAATTTCAACAAAACCATATCATGTGACCCCTCATTGGAACGAGCTCGTCGAGCTCGTTCCAATAGGGGGTCACATGTTATGGTTTTGCTGAAATATTTTGAAAATTTTTTTTAAAAATGATATTTAAAATAATAAATTTTGATATCGTCTGCGTTGGGTAAAGGGTTAAATAAAAGAAACAAAGGAAGTAATACACAAAATTTTGAAGAAGAGGGCAGAAATACAGACGATCAAGACGAAATCGCACCAGAACTAGAAAAGAAAATGTTTATGGCGTTTCTGAATGTTAAAAGATAATATGATAGAGTGTGGAGGGAAGGCAGGAGACGAAAGCTTAAGGTCGTCGCCATGAGAGGCGAGTTTTTGGAATTGTGAAAGCATTATATAAAGATGTACAAAGTAAAGGTAGACTGTGTAACATAACAACAAGATGTGTGCCCTGGAGATAGGCCTAACACAGGGGTGTATCCTTTTGACAATTCTTTTTGCATTGAACATAAACGATTCAGGAGGCGATTTAGGAAGCGAAAGGGAGGGATAACAGTTGAGGACCTGAAGACCCCAGGGCTATTTGTCGTAAATGACATACAAGTGTCAGAAAGTAAAGGGGGTGGGGTAGAGGAAAATGCTGGAAATTATTGGGAGATATGGGAAAAACGGAGACTCGAGCAATATGAAAACAAAAGTAAAGTTATATCCATGGGACGTGAAATGGAACCTACTGGAAGGTGGAGAGAGGGTGAGGTCTGTATATCTGAAGGAAGCATCAAACGTCTTAGTGTGGGGGATCCAGGTGACTAGGAATAGTTGGGGTAAATATAAACATCACTGGAAGAGGCATCCACCGAAACCACACGAATAAACTAACTGTGAAGGGGAAGCGTATTCTTAAATGAAACTTCTAGAGAGAAACAACTTCAATAAGGCTTTCGTGGAGAAAAACAAAACATTTGGGAAATTGTGGCTATAGCTAGAATAACATATGGTACGGGTGTGATACCTCTAAACTAAACGGCTGTAAAGAGCTTGAAGACTCTGCAGATCGATGGATAACAGGACAGAGTAATGTCCCGCAGCAGAACAAGCAATCAAGGGTGAGCTTGGATGGATAAGGATCAAGGACAGGATAGACTTTATGATACTCTGTGGTCTTACTTATTTGTTAAATCTCCCTGACACCCGCTGGGTAAACTAATGTTCTAAAATATTTAGAATTCAAATACAAAGACAGGGTGGATTGAGCAAGTCAGAGAGTTGATTAGCCCTTTACCCAACGAATCGGCCGCATCCGCCCGCGTAATATGCAAATTCAGCAGTTGAAAAAATATTATTTTTCAAAATATTTCAACAAAACCATATCATGTGACCCCTCGTTGGAACGAGCTCAGCGAGCTCGTTCCAACTAGGGGTCACATGATATGGTTTTGTTGAAATTTTTTGAAAAGTTTGAAAAAATTATATTTAAAATAATAAATTTTGATATCGTCTGCGTTGGGTAAAGGGTTAAGAACTATTCGGTGGAGATCTCTGACTTGGAAGTGAGGACAACTCAGAGTAAAAAGCCGCCAGAGAAAGAGTTATTGGGGATTGTGACCGAAATTACAGACAGGGGTCATAACAAAGCGGCCTTTGGTGGTCTGGGTGATAAAGAGAAGCCGGGTTTTCAAAATACCTGCTTTTTAATACATTAAATATATTTTATTTTTAAAAACGAGTCATGTGACATCTATTATTGTGAAAGAATATTTTATAAGAAATACTGAAAAATGAGAAATTAAAACTCATCGACATTGTGTTTTAGACTTCAATCAAACTTTCCCTGCACATGGTTAATAAGTGTATAAATGTTCTTAGAAAGTATGGTAAAGGTTGCGCATGAAAATACATTACAATAATGGAGTCACGAAACGCCTGAAAGCATTCTTCAATTCGAATGATGAAAACAAATTCTATTTTTTTTTACAATCTGGATGAGTAAAATCGCGTCCATTCAAGAGGGAGCTGTTTATGACAGCATGCCTCGCCATGTCACATGTTTTGATCAGACAACCTATGACAACAGTTTAAACTGGAGAAACATGCTGTCATAGACAATTCCCTCTTAAAAGGACTAAAAGGTAACGGACATTGTTGAAGTAATTAGAAGACAACTGCATCCTGTATGGAAATCCTAATATCTTCCCAGCCGCTGTATCATTTTACAATCTGACAAACTCAAATTATTATCAAGTGAATATCTTTTTGTGCTCTATGTTCTTCCCAAAATAAACAAAAAATAAATAAATAAATAAATAAATAAATAAATAAATAAATAAATAAATAAATAAATAAATAAATAGACCCCACTGCAGAATTAGGTAAAATATCAGTGAACAAAATATCGTACCTTCACTTACAAAAGGATTACTTATCCCAATGAGGTATTTATTTTGGTTTAACATTAACCACTGTTTACTCTTTTTCAGAATTTTTCGGTGTTTGTGAAACATTTCCATTCATTTTCTGTGTGAAACGAAATCTCTACGCGCGGGATCTGTACATGCTATTGGGTTTGCGTATAAGGGACCAACATCGACACTCATTGACAGACACACAAGCGGACAGTGAAAGGGGGGGGGGGAGCGGTGTGATTGCCCCTCATTTGACCATCAATGGGATTTTTATTTTTATTTGTTCCATGACCCACGAAATACCAAAGATATCGTGGTCTGTCTCATTCGTGCCCAGTAGCGCGATCGGTCTTTCAATCGCCGCTCCGTTTGGCAGCTGCCCCTCAAAGATAAATCACCCACATTCATTGCCAGGGTTTCACAACAGGCTTGCCAGATCTTTGAAAATGTCCTGAGTGCGAACAAACTTCATACTCACTGTCGGACAAGCGAAACATATAAAGCAGAGTTTGTGCAACACGTTACTATTGCTTATCCATGTCCACTTTTGGCGGGACTACATGTGTGTGTGTGTTTGTAGCTGTTCCAGAGTCGAAGTTGGCGGAGTGTTCGCGGTGCAATTTGATTTTCCAGTTTGATTCTTACGAGTCAAGCGATGTACGGCCAAGCTACGAGCAACACCCAGCAGCCATGCTGGAACCTTTTCTGGGTGCGAGGGACGATGAACAGAGTTTATGCATGTGTAAAAGAGATAACTGAAAATACTATTTGTTATCCTTGTGTTTTCCAGGCAGAATTTACACCGGTTTGGTAACTCATACACTCTTCGGCGAAAGCCGAAGAGTGTATGAGTTACCAAACCGGTGTATATTCCCATACAGCCTGGAAAACACAAGGATATCGGATTTATTTCAAAGAATTGTGGTGTACTTAATACTTTAACGTACATTGTGGGCAAAAAAACTGACAGAAAATTTGTACTTTGCAAGTTTCTTAAATAAAACCAGACAAATATGGATGTCATTGGAACTGGCTCAATGAGCCAGTTCCAATGATATCCATATCTGTAATATTTTATTGCACATAAATATTAAATTTCCTGTATTTTTATTTTTGTTCTAACATAAGCGAGCAGAAGGTATGAATTAATAATTAACAATGGTTACTTTTTAGCCATATAGCTTGCTCTTGTATATTCTTGTTTTTACACCGTGGTAAAACACGGTGTAAAAAAGCCACTGTGGATTGCAAGTTACACCATACCTCTCAGCCAATCAAAGTGCAGTATTATGTTTCATTTGGAAATAAGTTAGTTTACTCCGTTTACGGAATACATCTGCAGTATTTTCCTCCTCCTTTCGGGCAAATGTGCCACACGTAGAACGCTATGAACGCACACGTTTACACACAAAGTTTACGATGACATCCAGATGGTTACGGCACTGGGGTTGTCCGTTCCCTCCCATCTGTCCCCTCTTTAAAACACATCTACATGTATCCTCCATTGTCGGTAAATTCCCCTTTCGACTGCAAGTAATTGCAAATGAATGACGATCATTTATCAAGTTTTCAAACCACAAGGCCATGCTACTGATCAGCGTTTGGGCGAAATCCACTCAACAAGATAATCCCAAACGCATATAATAAGAAGAAAGCCTACATTTTGTCAATGGACACCGAAATCAATTGTGTTGTCGGGAAGACAGAAAACTTAATTAAAGATTTAAAACAAATTAAACGGTATTCCAACGAATTTTGCAAAGTGAATGATAAAGATTTAATACTAAGTACTAGCTTGGGATATTTTTTTCTTACAGTTTCTTAAATTTCGGAGGAGACAGCTGACTGCTTGTCGTGGATGGAGACATGCTATATGAAGGGTCCGAGCCACCCACACCACCCCAATAATTAGAGTTTCACAAGGTGGTATAGTACTAAGCCACCAGACAGGTCGGAACATTCACTTACACACCGAATTACTTGCCCAGTTAAAACTTGAAGACATTGCAAGCATGTTTGCTATTCATAGATCACAGGGTATATTAGCCGTTGGTTCAGTAGACTCATATATGTTTGTTGGGTCGATAGGTTTCTGCTAGTTAAGAAAGAATGTATATGGGCAAATATTCACTCGCTGGATGGTCGAAAACCAAATCACACTGAGCGTCTCGAAATTTGTAAGTAGAAAAAGTTCTATGCATTTTTTCGAATTTGCTCAAGAAACTTTTCAAACGGGTACAGAGCGAGACACAAGTGCAGCAATTAAAAGCGTCTCTTCATATTTTCATCCTGGCCTAATATCTCAAGTGAAGAAGTTTTTCGGTGAAAAACTGAAAAAAACGTAGATATCCCCGTTTAACGGTGCTGTATTTTATGTTCTGACGAAGACGAACAGAGATGTTCACACAATGCACCAAGAGTGATCATTAACATTATCTTGAAAATGTGTCGGAAATCTGACTGTTTGGTAGGTATCCACAGTAGCGATATTCTCTTTAAAGAACGGACCAGAGAGAGGGTGGATATTCCCATCGTATTTACACCTAAGCCCCGTGCGGTTCTTGGGCGGTTCCAAGTGTAACTCAAATTCTTCTTCACAAACGCGTAGACAAGGGAACTTGGTATTATCCACGTTGACCTATGGACACCCTCTGCCGGAGGTAGCAATAGTTGCGGCGAAGAAAAACACTGGAGGGCGATACTGACCATCCATTTTCAAAATATTTACCCGTGGATGGGCCCAGGCCAACACAAAACAGTAGGACACTTTCTCCTGTGCTCTACTCAACCAATCACTACGCGCGCCGAAGAATGCTTCACATAATAATAATAACATTTTGGCCGGCCGCTGATTTGTCACGGTTCTCGTATGAGAAGGCCTTGGTTACCCCTGTTCTACCAAATGCTTCCCTATTCCCACGCTTCTTCTCTCCTCCCAACACTCGGAGACGAACTGCTTGATGACATCCCTTGCTCCATTCTTCCCAATCTCTCCGATAAGCATATTACCCCTCTCCTTTGAGTCGCCCCCTAACCACATGTCCTTTATTCTCCCATCCCACTTCCTCATTATACTCCCCGTGAATCTTGTTCTTTTAGACTGGTATTTTGCGCATTCTCGAAGAAAGTGTTCCAGGGTCTCCACCACGCCAAAATTACACATCTGGCACTCCTTTTCACTGTTTTTCCCAATTTTGCCCCTCAGCTCGAGGGACCGCGACCTCAGCTTGAACAACAGTGACCCCCAAAGGTGCCATCGAGGTACTCTTCAAAACCAGGCTTCTCTTTATCAAGCAGGCCACCCAAAGATCTCTTTGATTTGACCCCCTCTCGCCAATTACGGTTACAATCCTCCATGACCCTTTCTCTGACGATCTTTTTACCCCGAGGTCTCCAATGAGTAGTTTTCTACTAGCTCCCTTACTTGGACCATCCACCCCGTCTTGATATTTGAGTTGAAAGTTCTCAGGAACATTACTTTTTCCATCGGCTATCGGGGAGATTTACCAAATAATTAAGATAACCGAATTTCAATAGGTCTATCCTATCCTTGATCCTCATCCACCCAAGCTCACCCCCTCACCCCATGACCCATGATTGAAATGTGGCATCCGAACGCCAAAACGCAGAATCAGGGAGGTATTAAGTAAGCTCATAACGTCCATATTCTCCCGAAAGATCAGCCAGAGCAGCCAATGATGTCATGTTAAATTTAAACAATATTTTTTTTTTTTTATTTTTTTTTAAATTTTACCTAAAAAATTTTTTTTCTAAATTTTTAAATTGTTTTTATTTTAATTTTTATTTGCTTTTTAATTGATTTTTGTGTTTTAATTAGATTTTTAGAAATCCCACGGCCATATTGACACGTCATTCCCCTGGTAATATGGTGCATGTTGCGTACTCACGTGATTAAACCAGTTTCAATTTCAATTTCAAGTTTCATTTTCGATTTTTTAATTTCAAACATGGCTTCGCCCAACTAACAAAGAATGGAGATTGTCTCCAATCCCCAACCACCCCGCCCTCTCACCCCATTTAAATAAAAGTCTTTTGTGATTTTAAAGGCTATTTTTTAATTTAAATCGCAGTGGGACCTAACAATCAATCTGTGAGAGGACAACACGGTGGATGTTAGGTTAGTACGGACGTGGAATGAGCACGCAGAGATTAACTGGTCTCAACAATGTTCTGTGAACGTTCCTTAGCGGCATTAAACTAAATTTAGAATTGAATAAATTGTGGGTGGGGGGGGGGGGGGTCATCATCACTGGAATTTCTGTTGTATACTGTTCTTTTTTTTTTTGTTTGTCTTCTTTGATTTCAATCTGCTTTTACCCGTTTTTCTATCTAGTCTCTTTCTCTCTCTCTCTTTCTCTCTCTTTTTTTCTCTCTCTCTCTGCCACTCCCTCTCTATTCTCTCTTTCTTTATTTCTCTCTCTCTCTTTTGAGTTAACTTCTTTTGTGTATAACGTTTACATATTGTTATATTTTGTTCTGCCTTTTGTAATCTATTAGTCTTTGTACAGGAGCGGAGGGTTTCCTAAGTGGTCAGCACTTGTCCTCCAATCCTGATTTGCATTGTTGAATGGCAAATAAAAATATGTTTAATCTAAGTTTAATTATTTTAATATGATGCATGATGGGTGCCCATGTGATGAAAATAATACTGCTGTACATGCTTGGCAGCCATGTTATGACGCCATTACATTGCGTTGTGTTAAACAGAATATTTAAGAAATATCACCTCACTTGCCCCTCTCAGTAACAAAATAAATGAATCCCTTAACACAAATTGTTCTTTTGGTGCACCGCCACTAAGTTGATAATTTAATAATACGTCTACAAAAAAAACAAACAATTAAACCCGAAACTCCCCTTCCACTCAATGAGTATGCGAGTCCTCCGTCGGCGGCATTTTCTAGTCCACTTCACATTTTTTTCGACAAATAAACGTTCTGTCTTTTCCCCACTGTTTGAAAATGACCACCAGCCTTTCAACTTTCTGCTCCTCCCATATAGAAAATAACGCTTTCCGGCGGTTATCGAAATAAATATTATTAGAAAATATTGTTTGTAAATTATAAAAGTACCATAAAACTTTTCACTCCACCAATTTCAATTTGCATTTCAATTTCAAGTTTAATTTTCGATTTTATAGTTTCAAACATGATTTCCACAACTAACAAAGAATGGAGACTCCTCCACCCCCTCCTCCATTTCCCTCTATCTCCATCTAAATAAAAATCTTTTGTGATTTTTAAAGCCTTTTTTAAATTTTATTGTCAAGTTTATTTTTTTTCATGGTTCTTCATATGTTGGTGAATACGTTGAAAGGCAATTTGCATCTACATATCCAAGCATCTGTCGGATAACTTTATCAACAGATAGGCTGGTAAGTTAATCCTCTTATTACCGGTATTCAAAGTAATGAGTAAACTTTGTGTTTGACCATTGATACACAAACAATAAAGCGGTTAGCTAAACAGATAAAGGAATAATCTACCTTACAAGTTTGCACTAAAAAAGTCAGCGACAACTTGTGCAGCCATTATTGACAAAATTTCCCTCACGGTGGTAGTTACTTGGCATTGTGCAGTGGTTCCCACTGGCACGACGGCAAGGTTGTATGCTACACCACCAAATTCTGCATATTCAATGGATATCTAATAGACTTTAGCAAAAACAATAATTTATTGACATTTATTACTTTCCAAAGTGTGATTTACTAGGATTTCCGGGTTTGATTATAAACGATAACGTCACAAGTGAATTATGCAATCAACAATTGTGTCATGTATCCGTGCGCGCAAACGAAGACGCTTTGCCTTGGGTGTTATGGGGACTTCATTGTTGTTTTTTTTTTTTTTTGCTTTTTTAACCCTTCACCTAACATGAAAAGCAGACGACACTTGCAAACAAAATTCTTGAATAACTGTTATTTTCATTTTTTTATCTCAAAAACATAGGTTACGATCCCTCATTGGAACGAGCTCGTTCCAAAGAGGGGTCATAACCTATGCTTTAGAGTCAAAAAAGGAAAATAATAAAAATTAACTGGCGAGTTTTGAGAATAGTTCTGACCGTTTTTGACCATTACGTTTCGTAAAATGTTAAATAATATAATTATCGTTAATAATGAAAAGTAATAAACAGAGTAATCGCTTGACCGGCCTGGTTACGTGAAATAATTCATTCGAGGCGAGGGACTATATTGTAAAACACTCGTGCGCATTCGCACACTCGTGTTTGCATAACGTCCCTCACTTCTCGTGATTTATTTCACGTAACCAGTCCACTGAAGTAATTACTCTCTATATATTTTTTATTTCACATATTTTACATAACAATTTTTCATTTTCAATACATTGTTCAGTGGAAGTAATGTCATCACATGCGACTACGAGGTAATAAAGAGCGCACGGTGGCTCAGTGGTAGGGCATTGGACTTCACGGTTTCTCACGGCTCGTTGGGGAGAGGAATCCTATTTTACGGCCTCTCGTGTTTATGTCAAATCGCGGAATCCCATTTCATTGAATCGGATAAAAATCCCACTTACGGAATCCCATTTTATGGGATGTCTGTGATTGCAGAATCCCTTTTTCGTCATATGAGGGTATGAGGGGTGTTTGTGCGGGTTTGTGAGGGTGTGAGCGGTTGTTTCTGAGGGTTTCTGAGGGTTTCTTGTGTATGTTGTTTCTATCTCTTTCATGTTCTACATGAATACTATTTTTTCTTTTTTGGGAGACTGTGGTAGTTACTTGTCGTCGCGCAGTGGTTGTTTGCTGGCAAGGATGTATGCAACACCCTAAATTCTTCATACCCAATAGGTATCTAATAGTCTTTAACAAAAACAATAATTTATTGACATATAATTTTATTTCACACATTTTACTTCACAATTTTTCATTTTCAGTACAGTGTTAATTTTTCGTTGATTGGAATTCCATGTCCTCACTCTGAGCATCTATTTATTGATGGTACAAACAGAGCTATCTGCCGTAATCTCCATTCTGCTCAGTTAACTTTGTTCCTTTTGACCCATACACTTCGCTTCGATCTGGGTTGTGTTTGATCTTCGTTCTGTTCACTCCATCTCGAGCTTGTCTGTATTTGTTCTTTTTCATTCTCTTCCATCTTCTTCACTCTCTCCATTGTCATTTTAATGGTTCTGTATCATGACCGTTAATGGTTGTGAAGTTTTGATGTAGAATTCTCTGTATCTTTATAAGATCTGATTGTACTGAAGAACCTTCTCGTCCTCGTTAATGATTCGGGATTGCATGGTCTGTGCCAGGTTTCTATCCAGGTCCATTACGGCAAGCTCGTTTAGGTCTCTGTTTCGTGCATGTTGTCGTTCTTATAAACTTTCCAAAAGGGTTGGTTCGACCAAGACGTATTTTTCCCTTCTTTCTTCAGCGTCGCTTGAACACACTGGTGTTATGTTTTTTCTTCCAGTGTTGGATTATGCTGGTAGGGTGTTTCCTCCAGTTGTTTATTCTCTGTTAGGCGCATTGGTATCCTCGGGTTTCTGTTTGGTTCATGGTTATTTACCTGGTACGTTTGTGGTAGTTTCACCGGGTTCAAGTCGGCTATCTTCGGGTCTCTTCTGTATGATTGTTGTAGTTTTCTTGGTGAGTGGTGCAACTGGTGTCTTCTTAGGTTGGTTGTTTCCGGATTTATGGGTAGTCTTCTTATGCCGATAAGGAATGCATTTCTTTATGAAAATCTTCTGTCACTCGTTGCTGGTGTGGTGTTGAGCCATCGCTGGTCAAACGTGAATTGAGAAAGTTAGGGAGAGGAGTGTTTTTGTCAAATCGCGGAATCCCATTTTATGGAGTCGGATAAGAATCCCACTTACGGAATCCTACTTAAGGAATCCCGTTTTAGGATATGTTTATGGTTACATAATCCCTTTTTTTCGTCGCATGAGGGTGCGAGGGAAGAATACACCATAGTGGATTGATCTGAGGGAACCGGCGTTTTTTGTGCCTACCAGTTTCGACTGTCAATCTCTGGGCGCTAATTCTGTTTTATGAAGGTATGTTGAATGGCGCTGTTCTTTTCAGCTGTGAGATAATCTTCTGACAGGGAACTTTTGATATTACTGTAGAACGAAAATTTAGATGCATTTGCCAAATTAGTGTACCACCAGTCTGAATAGTTTTCTTGTAATTTCTTTTGACAGGGAGAATAATAATTTCCTTATGTTGAACGTATATTTATTTGACCGCACATGCTCAAAATGCAAATGATGAAAAATATTCTCCGTAGCTTTTTTTTTTCAGGTAGATGATCCTCCTAGTACGCCACCTATGGCAAGTGTGCGGGGGTATTAAGTTACGCCGGGACGATGTGGGACTTTCAAATCCCTTGCAACCCGGTTAACCTTATTTTATTTCACTTGGATCACACAGGCCTAGCTTTCCTATTGCCTCAAATGAGGTCTGGTCAAACACAAATTGTACTCATTACTTTAAATACCGGTCATAAGAGGATTAACTTACCTGCCTATCTGTTGATAAAGTTATCAGACACATGTTTGGATATATAGATGCATATTGCCTTTCAACGTATTCACCAACATATAAAGAACCACGATAAAAAATTATACTTGATAATTGAATTTAACCTTTTACCCAACGTAATGTGAAAAAACGGCCAGCGCTATTCTCGAAAATCGCCAATTTATTTTCATTATTATTTCATTTTTTGTCTCAAAAACCTAGGTTATTATCCCTCGCTGGAACGAGCTCGACGAGCTCGGGGTTCGAATGAGGGGTCCAATGAGCTCGTTCCAATGAGGGGTCATAACCTATGTTTTTGAGACAAAAAATGAAAAAAAGTAGTTATTCAAGAATCTTTTTTGCAAATGTCGTCTGCTTTTCAATGTAAGGTAAAAGGTTAAAAAAGGCTTTAAAATCACAAAAATGTTATTTAGATGGGGTGAGTAAGTTGTAAGTTGGGGGAAGCCATGTTGAAAATTTAAAATAAAAAATTAAACTTGAAATTGAAATTCACATTGAAACTGGTGGAGGCTGATGTTTGGTGGTACTTTTGTAATTTACAAACAATATTTTTTATTAATGTTTATTTCAGTAACACCCAGAAAGTGTTATTTTCTATATGGCAGGATCAGAAAGTTGAAAGGGTAGGGGTTACTTTCAAACCCCGAAGAAACGACAGAACGTTTATTTCCTGAAAACAATGTGAGGTGGACAAGAAAGCGGTATACGAAGGTCTCGCATAATCATTAAGTGGGAGTTTAGGTTCGGATTTAATTCTTTATTTTAAAGCGTATACTTAAAGTACCTACTGAGTGGCAGAGCACCAAACGGAACAACTTGTGTTAATGGGTTCATTTATTTTTTGGCTGAAAGGGAGCGGTGAGGTAATGTTTTCTTAAATGTTATAGTTACCACCATGCACCATATTAACTTGGTAATGGAATTAAGACATGGCTACCACGCATGGACAATAACATTGTTTTGATCACGACAGTACCCATCATGCATCATATTACCTAAGGAATGACGTCACCAAATGGCTTCCAGGCATGTATAGTAGTTTTGTTTTCATCACATGAGCACCCATTATATATCATATTGAAGTAATTAAACTTGAAATTTAAATTAAAAAATAGGCTTTAAAATAAAAAAAAGACTCTTATTTTGATGGGGTGGGGGTTGGTAAGGGTTTGGAGGGAGTCTCAGTTCTTTGTTCGTTGGAGGAAGCATTATGGAGATTATAAAATCAAAAATTAAACTTGAAATTGAAACTATTTGATCACGTGATTACCCATCATGCATCACATTGCAAGGAGATTGGCGTCACAATATGGCCGTGGGGTTTTCTAAAAATCTAATTAAAACACCAAAACCAATTAAAAAGCAAATAATAAATTTAAAATCAAATTTTAAAAAAATATAAAAAATCAAAAAAGTTTAAAAAAAAATAAATAAAAATAAAATGAAAAAAAAATGACGTAATTGGCTGCTCTGGCTGCTCTTTCGGGAGAATAGGGATGTTCCGAGCTTACTTTCTACTCAGGGATTAGCCAGGATGTTTATCTAAATTATATCACCAGCACTTGAAAATATTGCCGCAAGCGATGTGGGGCTCAAAAAAAGGTTGCATTCTGCAGTGCTGCGTGAAACTAAATATTATCCTACGGCTCTTTTACATTTGTTCTGCATACAGATCAGTCAGATATAGACGCTTGCGAATTGTCTGCACATTTTAAAAGCCTTAGTAGTACCATATGGGAAAGAAATCACCGATGTAAGAACTATGAATGTTTATCTCGTCGCGAATTGTGCTTGCCACACAGAGCCGTAGGGCGAAGACGAACTTCGCAGCAGGTGACACAGTAAGCTCTCTGGTCACCAATCAATTTCTGTAAGGAATTCGACACACTGCTATGGGCTATTTATTTTCCTACTTTTTGTGGTGTTTCCGTTGATGTAATGAGATATACCTTTATTCTCAAATATTCTTTCCTTCTCCAGTTATAGATATGCCAATCGATAAGTATTTAATGAACCTTATAGATGAAGATATTAACACAATTAGTAGAACTACGCGGTTTTATCCTATAAGTCCTGATGCGGCGAGCGTTCGTTCATAAGATTTAGTAAACAAACATGTCTAATAGTATTTGTGTGGTCATCAAATATTCAAACAAAACAAATTCGATTGATAAACATTTCTAGCGTTGATTTAACGAAAATAAATGTTGATGTCACTTTTAGGCTCATTCGGATGAAATAATTCAGTTGGTCGGAAAGGCAAACCGTCCCGGTTTACCTTTTCGCCCAACTGAAGTGTCCCATCCGACTGAATCTAAATATACGCGCGGTCTATTCATGGGCTACACTAGTACCGGGTCATAACAACGCCAGATTTGTTTAAGAATTTGAGTAGCGATCAGAGAGCTTGGCGGCACAAGTGACAATGTTGTTTTGGATTCATCTTGGTAACGGAGCTCACGCAAGTGACTGAAACAACTCTTATCTCAGACTGAATGAGTGGACGAGGCCTCTCTACCCAAACAAAACCACTCGTCGTCGGCACCCCTTCGGATGAGATCGAGCAGATTCAGTTAAAACGACACCGGTCTCGCACAGACTAACAGCGGGCGCGGTTTAGTCAATATTCAAATCGTGTAGCATATTAATGCTTAAAGATTTCCCCCCACAGAACAACATAGTCGACAGAAACAGCCGGTAGGAACGTCCTATGCATTTTGGAAATAGTTTTAGTCTTAGAAAATAGGACCATAGTTATGGTGGTTCTTAAAAACTTCCGATTTATAATATTCTAGACGAATTTGCTAATGTGATTTTAATTTACATGAGTTGCGAAATTAAACTGTTCAACTTACCTCTGTCACACATAGCTCCTTCAAAATCGCCTACACACCCTTGTAAGCATGATGCCTCTTCTCTGTGGCATACACCATTCAAGCAGTTTGAATTGCATGAAGAATTGCATTGCATTCCAAATTTTCCAGCAATACATCCTTGTACACATGTTGCCTCTTTTTGGTGACAAACGCCATTTAAGCAGTTTGAACTACATGTATAGTTACAATCGTTTCCAAACTTTCCAGTTATACACCCCTCTGTACATATTCCTTTTTCTCTTCGGCAAATGTTCTTTAAGCAGTTTGAACTGCACGTAGAATTGCAATGTTTACCAAATTTTCCAGCAATGCACCCTATTGCGCATGTTCCTCCCCCGTTGCACATGCTGTTTAGGCAGTTAGAACTACAAGTAAAGTTACAATACGTTCCAAAGTAGCCACCAATACACCCTTCTGTGCACGTTCCATTTTCCCTCTCACATACATTCTCTACGCAGTTTGGACTACACGTGGCAGTACAATACTTTCCAAATTTCCCAGCAATACAGTCAATACATTCACCATCTCTAAGACATTCAGAAGACTGGTTCTTATTCTTAGCACAGAATTCACTACATGTTTTGTTACAAAAAAATCCGTAATGTCCCGCTTCACAGCTCGAACATGTGCCATTGTGTTGCAGGCATCTCTTGTTTTCACAGTTTGGTGGACAAGGTTGATTACATTTGTATCCAAAATACCCATCCTTACAAGATGTGCAAACACCGGAATTTCTGTCACATTGTGCACAGTTATTGAAGAGGCATCTCTGCGAACAATCACTTGCGTACCAGCCGTCATCACACCCTGACATGCAGTATCCATTATAGGGGCATGAATCAGTCCCATTCTTACAATGTCGATCTTTACATGTGTTTGTACATTCTGTCCGTGGATTGTAAAGTCCACTCTTACAGTTAAGACAGTTTCCGTTTGCTCTAGTGCATTTCGAGCACTGTTCTTCAGGGCATGCTAAAGTGCAGTCCTCTGCGAACCAGCCATCCTGACAACCTGTCGAACACGAAGATGAATATGAATCATCGGAGCACTCATTAGTGCCACAGTTCCCCGTGACATGACATGGGATGGACATTATGTTGCAGTTTCTTTCATCACATCTTTTCCGGCAGTCTATCCCATACCAGGTATCGCCACAAACTAGCAAGAAAAGATATAAGACACAATTACTTGCAAGGAATGATAACATATATTCGATATTCAAAATAGGAAAATAATTATACCGTAATGATTTATAATGTTTTTGTAATTAAAAAACTCAACACAAGTATAAAGAGATCTCAGCAGGTTTTAATACGATAGTTTTCGTTGATAAATAGAGATTAACCATCTGCACGCAGATTTCGAAACATAAAAGAATTTCTAGTCGCAATGCTTTCCCAATTCAACCAGGAATTTTAGCAAATCAGTCTTGTCTGACAGAGCTCGTTGAGCTCTGTCAAACAAGACTGAATTGGTCAAATTCCTTGTTGCATTATGGGGAAATGCTGTTTGGAGTTTCGATATTGTGACAACAGTGTGCAGCAGTTTAAATGAGTTCATATGTTATATGGAATTGATAAAGTGGGTTCAGTAAAGTCGATTTGAGTCGCAGTTTTCCCAAATAAACAACTCCTTATAAAGGGGAGAAAGTTTGAGATTGTCTCTTTTCACATGTTGTGAAACGACGAGAAACCAATGTACAAGGACCAAATATTCAATGGAAGAAACAATACTTGACTGAAACTTTCTCGACTCGCAGAAAAAAAACGTCATGACATCATTACACGAAGATATAACACGGAAAAATATTCCGGAATATATTTCAGAACTGGCTATCATACCAATCTTCTCACAATTAATGGGAGTGAAAAAATCATTCTTATGAGCGTGACTTATTTATTTATTTATTTATTTATTTATTATTTATTTATTTATTTATTTATTGGGATTCATCAATATTTTCAATAGCTAGTTTTATACCCTGTCGGACATTTTGATGGTTGGAGAAAGGAAGGCAACCGAACCAGTAACTGTCCGACTCGCCAAATTATTGTACCCGCAGAAGCAGTTTTACCAGCGTTTGAACGCATTATACCGTCTACAAAAAGTACGTCTCTATATTCGAAAGTCCTGTGCTCTAACCAAAGAAACCGCGCTCTCGGAAATTAGAATAATTGCTGTTGGCAAAGAGAGAGAGAGAGAGAGAGAGAGAGAGAGAGAGAGAGAGAGGCATTTACCAAATTAGCTCCAGATATTCACTTATTTAGCCCTGGAATCACGATGTTCGGAAAGGCTCGACAAGTGATAATAAATCCTACTATGAAACAAAAACACAGTTCCCAATAATCGCTACGTGTGTAACAGAATGAGAGACACGTGCGGGCGCCGAGGCTCGAACCTACGATACCTTACGCTGAAAGCGACCGGTTAGCCACGAGACTAAATGAACCGAGCCAACCAGACTGATTTGTAAATATCCTTTATGCTCTGACCGCAGCACTACTTTCCTGTTCTTTTGCAGTTCGCCAAACAAAAAATGGTACTCCAAGTTCAGTAAGTTAGCAAGTTAGTAAGTTCCTCACCATAGCGGTGGAAACAACGGCTGCGTTGTTACCAACGGCCGAGGGTCGGCCATGGGGCCACAGTTAAAGATCAAGGGACAAGCGTGGGAAACGAAGCAGAAACCTACGATCCTTAATACAGAGAGCCGCCGTTTACCGGGAGACTAAGTGATCCTGGCCACCCAGGCTGGTTAGTAAATATCCTTTATAACAAGACCTCTACATGTGTATTCAACTATTCCTTATGCGACGGTCTCAATCAGCCATTTATTACATACCTGGCAGTCAGATGAGGCAACATCTCTACAATTTCCTACAGACAATAATTTATGTACTGTATTTATTGAGAAAAAGACTGTTTTTTTATGTCCTGTTGCCCCTTTGATCCTTACGGTGGAAAGTCTGTTTTGACTGGTTATTTAAAACGTAAGTAGTAAGGAAAATGGTTTTCGACCCTATTCGTCCGGAGGGCTGGGCCGGAGATCTGGGCCCGGAGTCTTGGGTCGATGACGTCATCTTAATTAAAAAGTTACGTAAGGTAATTAACGTCACTTAATTAATATTTGTTTAATCACTTTTATGACTGTTGCATAATTAATGTAATTAATGTAATTAATGAGTGTAATTAGGGTTGATTATAATAATTAGTATATTAATAAATGAATTAATAATGACGTACTGGACATATATATGAATGCTATCAAATAAATGACCCGCAAAGGTCATCACGTGTCTGGGTATTATTAAATCAATTTTTTCTTTTCAAACGCCAACTACTGACAGATGTTGAAGCAATTAAATCTATTGTCACACTTTAACGACCGGTCATAAATATCGTTAGACTGGACATGCTATTATGTATTTAAAAATCAATGATGATCTCACGTGACAAGATGTGTCTTGCTTTTACCTGAAGACTGTGAACGACTCCATTGTGGCTATTTTTATAGGTATAATTTGATTTAATAACTTGGCGTGATTCTTACATATTAATAATGCAAGTTTATTCTTCTCGTTTTTATGGCTGTCGAAAAACTCTCATAGACCAAGGTATTCTGATTTTACGCCTCACGCGATAAAGTAATTTTTTAATGGTCCGATTTCTACGTTTTGACTGATTCTCAAAAAAAAAAAATCACAAGAGAAATCGCCATGAGACTATTGTACACGGGGGAGAGGCTATACATGGCTGTACTTTATGCCCAATACTTTGATGAATTAACGGATCATCTGAAAACCCACCAAGAAGGTGCTTTGAACTGTCAATTTTGTGTTTCAATAGCAAATTCAACAAAAGAGAGAGAGGCAGTGTACATCGAACAGACGTCGATGTCAAGATGTTCCAGTGGACGTTTTGTCTGAAATCCTATAATAGGAAAGATACATTAGAAAAAACATGGAGAAATGTCAAAACTCGACATTTAACTGCGCGATTTGCGGGTTTCAGCTGATTCAACTTAACCGTCATCGCGCCACAAGTAGCAGATTGATCGGTGGAGACGTTCCTCATCAAATAAGGGGGGGGGGGGGGGGTCAAACGAGGTTATGAGGAGGGGTGAAGGAGACAAGTGTGCAGTCATATGTTTAAAATTTTAATAACCTTAATTGCTATGACGTAATCCCCTTAATAAATAGCGTATATTCATTTAATATAATATATTAATAATTTTCGTTAAATAATTCATTTTTTATTCCACACCCCTGTATCCCCTCACAGTACCTAAAGCTTTCATGAACTCCCCTCCTCCAGGTCATCCAATACTAAAAAACTTTTGGAAACCGCTCTCCCCCTCCCCCAGCCCTCACAATAGCTAAAATATCTCGAACCCCAGTTCAGTTCTCTAAATGTAATGGACATGTCAGGCCCCCGAATACACCTTCCCTACAATTTTTGAGCGATCAAATTACCCCGATTAGTCTCCTCTCATAACTTACCACACTCTTAACCCGTATTTTCTATGAGAGTGTCCCCCTAATAAATAGCGTATATTCATTTAATATAATATATTAATAATTTTCGTTTAATAATTCATTCCACAAGACACTTGTCGAAAAAACAAAATGGCGGGTTAGTTTGACAGAAATACGCGTATCGATTTATTCAGGAATGTCTGTCGGTTGTGTCCTTGGGCAAGACACTTCATCCCCATTGACCATGTGGGGGCATGGTGACGCTGTGCACTAAGGCGTACTGCACGTCGATAGAGCACCTGTCTTCAACCAATGCAGACCCTGTGTAGAATCTTGACAGTTGCTTGCCATTGCTTGGTGGCTCTCTCCGGCTTCCTCCACCCGTAAAACTGTCGTGGTCATGATTAGTCATTGTGCAGACCTTAAACACCAATAAATAAATATAAATAAATAGTCGGTTATCAAAACAGCCCTTGGGTGTTTAACAGTTAATTGTGGACCAGTGCGTTTAAAAATGAAAAAAATTGGGTGATAGCACTACGGACTGTGTTTAATCATAGAAAAATCACACCCGCGCTATTACTAACCCGTATGATTTATTTTTGAACGTTCACTGAAGAATAACCCACCCATCTAAGTAAAAGCATGAAAGAGCTAATATTATCTAATTACCTATGTGGGGGTGGGGTGGTCGGTAACATTGTGTACTATGGCGTACTACCTTCAGCCAATGATAATCCTGTGTAGAACTTTGACAGTTGTTTGCCTCTGCACGATGGTTCTTTCCGGATTGCTCCAACTGTCGTTAAATAAATAAAAAAAACTACAATTCTATAATAACAGGCCAAGCCCCCCTTATCAACAACAGTACTTTCATCCCCCTCATTTTAATAGTTGAAAAGCGCTGTTACTCGATCAAAAAAAATGGTAAAAGGATATGCGACTCTGTATTAGCCACCCAAATTTGTGAGACTTGGGAAAATATAACCCACCTAGAGCTGCACCAAAGCTAAGTACACTATTCGAACTCCCGCATTATGTCCTTGGGCAAGTTAATTTACCTCGATTATCCCCATGGGAGCGCGATGACGGCGTGTAATAAGGTGTACTGCACGTCGGTGATGCGCATATTTTAGAGCAATCTAACCCTGCTTGTGCGGATTTCCGACGTTGGTGAGATGACAGTTACTCGTCGTTGCTCTGTGGTTCTCTTTGGATATTCCGGAGTCTACCCATAAAATTGTCACGTTTAATTATAACTTGAACTTGATGTCCGGGTGTAATGAAATAGCGTATTTTCTGCAGACATTCTAAATAAACGCAGCTGGTTTACAGACCTGTACATATTTTTTTTTTCAATTGAGTAAAAATATAGGATAGTTACTGATGTAACACGCCGATTGGTATGTTTAATGAACCTAACTACGCCAGTCCGACCGACCCTTTGCCCACCATGATCACAACAAACGTGTCAATTCTCTCTCTCTCTCTCTCCGATACAGTACGGGTGGAAACTAATTGCATTCAAGGTGTTGTTTTTTTCTAGGAGGTTTTACCACCCCCCTTACAGCGCAAATCAAAATGAAATCTGATTCATTGAACCATACTACAGTGCATGTCAAAATTAATTTTTGAACGCCATTCTTTCTATGTGCCACTATCAGCAGCTATGACCATTGCGTAACTTTGTGGTAAAATGCTTATTTTTGTACAAAACTCCAGACCTTTCTCTGACAAATGCCTAAATAAAAACAAGATAATACGCGAGAATGCGTTGTGTACCTGCATTTTGTTGATAAAATATGGCATGACCACATTCCCGGATATTAATAATGTACCCACTTAATAACAGCCAAATTTTTATCGGATGACAGTGTTTGATTTGAATAATTGCCGATTTTTTTATTAAATCACATTCAGTAATTTATGTAGATTTCCTGAACTGGGCGAAGGTCAAGAAAGGCACTCTGTAGTTTAGGAGACTCCACATATAAAAACAAAATAAAAAATCTTAGATATATTGCATTTTTTTAATTATCCATATTAACCAGAAATCAAAACTAGGCAAATTAATTAGAATTAAATTACAAATGGATATGAAATTTGCAGTAAAATAAACACTGGTATATGCTGCTGGCCGCATTTTTAGTTGTCTGTAATGGCTGTTGTTCAGAATGTCACCCTATTGGGGTGAGTTTTCGCTTTTTCATCCAGTTTCATGAGAGCTTCCACGAAGTTCATTCCACATTCGCAATCTATTCCAGTGGCCATTCTTCAAAGGCTGGTCCATCGCAGCTTTGCAGAGATATTGTTTTCTGGACGACAATGTTCAATGCGTTCTGGGTTTTCGATCAGACCCCTTGGGATATTTTGATCTTCAAGGATGTTTGCCAAAATTTTCCACCCTGTCAGTTGAAAATCTTTTCTTTTTCGCAGCAGATCATTTATTAGATCACACATATTGGAGCCCGAAATTGTAATGCCGTTATACACGAGTCGATCTTTCTCATCCCAGGATAAATTGGGTATATTCTTTATTATCTGGAGTAACAAAAGCGCCTTCTGCTGCATGGAATCTGATATAACGGCTAACCAGTCCGGATGATTTTCCACTGAAAAACTAGTCGTTAAGGAGTGTGGTTTGGTGGTTTCTTTGCATAAATTTGATTGGCGCTGAAAGATTGTCTGGTTCAGCAGCCCTTTCTCTTCAGAACCCGATGTTGAAGATTCAGGAATTGGTCTCATACCCTGGTCTATGGTCGGGACAGCTACAGCATTCAGGGGTGTGCGTATTTCCTGCAACTGTTCACTCCCCCATAGTTCAATACACTGAATTCTGCTTGAGGGTAGATTGGTTGAGTCATCTATAGGTTTTTCCCTCAGTGATTCCCCCCATCACTAGCGATGTTACTGGCTCTAGCTTATTTGCAAGCCCCAAAATATTTCCACTTGTTAATGCATTGTTCCAACTAAAGGCTGATTTCATATCCACTGGAGGATAGGGTGGCTCGTTACAGACAGATCTGGTTGTTAACTCGGCAGTATTTGAGTTCACCCCCCCCTATAGTGTGTTTAAAATTTACATTTTTGTGTAATTTTCGTCTGTGTCGATAATAATTAGTTTTATGAGAGTAAGATTTTTGACACAATTCACAGACATAGTGTGAATTCATCATTTTCAGAAGCGAGTTAATAGAGTGGCAATACAGTTCCAACACTCTGCCATTTATATGTATGAATAGGATGGGTCCTACCCCAACCTGTCAATCGCTGATTGGCTAAATATATATAAAGATAAGGTGGATTCTACCCCATCCTGTTGATCAGTGGTTACTTCAAATTCTCACACAGTGCATTGTGGGAAATTCCAGTGGTAGAGCTCTGAGGTAAAATAAGTTTTCTGCTCAACTTCACACAAATTAATATAGTTTACTTAAAAAAAAAGAAACATCAAAGTCACCTTCATGACAAGCCGAGGTAGCACATCTGAACCACCAACTCTACACTGTTTAATCAGATAATCCATTTAATCAGATAATTACATGTGCATATCGGTTTTTCATTGGTTTTTCATCAGTTTCCATTGGTTTTTCATTGTTTTTAATCAGTTTTCATAGGTTTTTATCGGTTTTACAATTCGATAAAAGGGTTTTTAGTGATTTTACAATTCGATAAAACGTTTTTTAGTGATTTAAATCACGTAAAATGATCACTAATTGCCACTAATTAGTGATCAATTGATCACTAATGGTCACTAATTGTCACTAATTAGTGATCAATAGATCACTAATTGCCACTAATTAGTGATCAATTGATCACTAATTAGTGGCAATTAGTGATCATTTTACGTGATTTGTCACTAATTAGTGATCAATAGATCACTAATTGCCACTAATTAGTGATCAATTGATCACTAATGGTCACTAATTGCCACTAATTAGTGATCAATTGATCACTAATGGTCACTAATTGCCACTAATTAGTGATCAATTGATCACTAATTGCCACTAATTAGTGATCAGTTGATCACTAATGGTCACTAATTGCCACTAATTAGTGATCAATTGATCACTAATGGTCACTAATTGCCACTAATTAGTGATTGAGTGATCACTAATTACCACTAATTGATCACTAATGGTCACTAATTGTCACTAATTAGTGACCAATTAGTGGTAATTAGTGATCAATTGATCACTAATTAGTGGCAATTAGTGACCATTAGTGATCAATTGATCACTAATTAGTGGCAATTAGTGATCAATTGATCACTAATTAGTGACAATTAGTGACCATTAGTGATCAATTGATCACTAATTAGTGGCAATTAGTGACCATTAGTGATCAATTGATTAACTCGCTTCTGAAAATGATCAATTGATCACTAATTAGTGGCAATTAGTGACCATTAGTGATCAATTGATCACTAATTAGTGGCAATTAGTGATCAATTGATCACTAATTAGTGACAATTAGTGACCATTAGTGATCAATTGATCACTAATTAGTGGCAATTAGTGATCATTTTACATGATTTAAATCACTAAAAAATGTTTTATCGAATTGTAAAATCACTAAAAACCATTTTATCGAATTGTAAAACCATTAAAAACCTATGAAAACCGATAAAAACCAATGAAAAGCCGATGGAAACTGATGAAAAACCAATGAAAAACCGATATGCACATGTAATTATCTGATTAAATGGATTATCTGATTAAACAGTGTAGAGTTGGTGGTTCAGATGTGCTACCTCGGCTTGTCACGAATGTGACTTTGATGTTTTTTTTTTTTTGGAAGTAAACTATATTAATTTGTGTGAAGTTGAGCAAAATAATTTATTTTACCTCAGAGCTCTACCACTGGAATTTCCTGCAATGCACTGTGTGAGAATTTGAAGTAACCACTGATCAACAGGTTGGGGTAGAACCCACCCTATCTTGATATATAATTAGCCAATCAGCGATTGACAGGTTGGGGTGGGACCCATCCTATTCATACATATAAATGGCAGAGTGTTGGAACTGTATTGCCACTCTATTAACTCGCTTCTGAAAATGATGAATTCACACTATGTCTGTGAATTGTGTCAAAAATCTTACTCTCATAAAACTAATTATTATCGACACAGACGAAAATTACACAAAAATGGAAATTTAAAACACACTATAAGGGGTGCGAACTCAAATACAGCCGAGTTAACAACCAGATCTGTCTGTAACGAGCCACCCTATCCTCCAGTGCATATGAAATCAGCCTTTAGTTGGAACAATGCATTAACAAGTGGAAATATTTTGAGGCTTGCAAATAAGCTAGAGCCAGTAAAATCGCTGGTGATGGGGGAATCACTGAGGGAAAAACCTATAGATGACTCAACCAACCTACCCTCAAGCAGAATTCAGTGTATTGAACCATGGGGGAGTGAACAGTTGCAGGAAATACGCACACCCCTGAATGCTGTAGCTGTCCCGACCATAGACCAGGGTATGAGACCAATTCCTGAATCTTCAACATCGGGTTCTGAAGGGAAAGGGCTGCTGAACCAGACAATCTTTCAGCGCCAATCAAATTTACACAAAGAAACCACCAAACCACACTCCTTAATGACTAGTTTTTCACTGGAAAATCATCTGGACTGGTTAGCCGTTATACCAGATTCCATGCAGCAGAAGGCGCTTTTGTTACTCCAGATAATAAAGAATATACCCAATTTATCCTGGGATGAGAAAGATCGACTTGTGTATAACGGCATTACAATTTCGGGCTCCAATATGTGTGATCTAATAAATGATCTGCTGCGAAAAAGAAAAGATTTTCAACCGACAGGGTGGAAAATTTTGGCAAACATCCTTAAAGATCAAAATATCCCAAGGGGTCTGATCGGAAACCCAGATCATATTGCAGTTTGTCGTCCAGAAAACAATATCTCTGCAAAGCTGCGATGGACCAGCCTTTGAAGAATGGCCCCTGGAAAAGATTGCGAATGTGGGACGGACTTCGTGGAAGCTCTCATGAAACTGGATGAAAAAGCGAAAACTCACCCAATAGGGTGATATTCTGAACAACAGCCATTACAGACAACTAAAAATGCGGCCAGCAGCATATACCAGTGTTAATTTTACTACAAATTTCATATCCATTTGTAATTAAATTCTAATTAATTTGACTAGTTTTGATTTCTGGTTAATATGGATAATTAAAAAAATGCAATATATCTAAGATTTTTTATTTTGTTTTTATATGTGGAGTCTCCTAAACTACAGAGTGCCTTTCTTGACCTTCGCCCAGTTCAGGAAATGTACATAAATTACTGAATGTGATTTAATAAAAAAATTGGCAATTATTCAAATCAAAAACTGTCATCCGATAAAAATTCGGCTGTTATTAAGTGGGTACATTATTAATATCCGGGAATGTGGTCATGCCATATTTTATCAACAAAATGCAGGTACAAAACGCATTCTTGCGTATTATCTTGTTTTTATATAGGCATTTGTCAGAGAAAGGTCTGGAGTTTTGTACAAAAATAAGCATTTTACCACAAAGTTACGCAATGGTCATAGCTGCTGATAGTGGCACATAGAAAAAATGGCGTTCAAAAATTAATTTTGACATGCACTGTAGTATGGTTCAATGAATCAGATTTCATTTCGATTTGCGCTGTAAGGGGGGTGGTAGAACCTAGAAAAAAACAACAGCTTGAACGCAATTAGTTTCCACCCGTACTGTATCGGTGAGAGAGAGAGAGAGAATTGACACATTTGTTGTGATCATGGTGGGCAAAGGGTCGGTCGGACTGGCGTAGTTAGATTCATTAAACATACTAATCGGCGTGTTACATCAGTAACTATCCTATATTTAGAAAAATATAATACAAAACAAAATGGTTTATGTTTATTCTGAAGCTAACTCCTATTGGAAACGTTGTCTCCCCCAAATAAAAAACTGTCTACTCATCTACAGGCAAGGAAGTTGAGTCCTTCTTTCGTCCTATGTCTACTCGTTACAATGATGTGGTACCAACTCAACCCCCCCCCCCCCCCCCCACGAACTCAAGATGAAATTATTATCCACTGAAGATAATGAAGTCTGAGGCTTTATCCTGAAATTATTCACGTTGAAAAGAATTTTGTGAAGGGAAGATTCCAATTTGAATCATTTACTGTTTTTGAAAATTTATGTCTAGAAAAATTTTGGCATGCGTGAAACTTCCATCAGTAATAAGTTATTTATTCGGATAGCTTAATTGTTCTAATACAGAAGAGACCAATGTGCATAAAAAATATCCAAAATATTTTTCGTTCGCTGAATACGTAGGTTATCTTCTCGAAGTCGGGATTGAAACAGAAATATATTCTGATATACGATAATTTTCATTCAAACCGTGGTTATGTATAGGAAATAATATTTCGTTCCAAGAATTACATTTGAGCTCGATATGTTGATGTGCATGTATATAATTTGTAGACACACGCTAGGCCCCACAAGGTAGCTCTTCGGTTTGTCAGGCCATTTTTTTGTAAAATTGCATGTGGGCGGGCGGTTTTTTATTTCATTTTTTATTTCTGTAATTATTTCTTCGCTATCAAATTTCTTGTTCTTGGTTTGTTTTATGTTTTAGGCCTCATAATCTACAGAATAGAATGGGTGGTTGTGTATTTCGTCCCTTGAGTGCAAAAAGGCAGGCCTTGCAATGCTGAAGCATTACAAAGTCTTGATGCGTTCAAGGGACAAATTTATCAATTTTATTAACTTGAGTAAAATATCAGACATAAACCATTTAATTATTATTTTTTAAAATTGGCACTGGTTATAAAAAGGGAGCACGCGTCAGCCAAAAAGACCATTCAGGGGTGTGGGGGGGGGGGGTGTTGTGCTGAGAAACAGATTTTAATTTGTATAACAAAAGTAAATATCCATCATAAATATCACGCTTAATGAGCCCAATTCATTTCTTACTGTAACAAGAGAACACCCCCATTTCTATTGGAGTTTAGCAACACTTTCGACAGCCATGGGGTTCACCTCATGTTGATAGTTTTACAAGTGCAGGAAGCCTGACCATCCGATGAGAACCGCCGAACAGTACTAACTACGCACAAGCAGGGTTAGCATTAGTTGGATGCATTGCTTGGATGCAAGTGTACCATCGACGTGCAGTACGCCTTAATAAACCCTAATACACAGCGCCACCGTGCTACCACAACACAGTTACCCTCGGTGAAGATCGAACCGTGGACCGATATATAGCCTCAATGTAGCCTCGATGTAGCCTCAATGTAGCCTCAAATACTCGTATGTGCTTATCTGAAAATTCACAATGTGCTTTAAAACCGGCGTGCATGTACTTAAAACCGATGTGCGCATGTACGTATTTGAGGATACTCTTCATTGTCTTATAAATCATGATTCCCACCCAGTTCTCATTTGTCCTCTGAGCGTTCAAAGAGTGAAGACATGCTGTTACAACCAGTAGTGTATAAATTTATCAGTAATGTCGAAATCGACCAGTAATGTCGAAAAAATTAACCAGTAATGTCGAAATCAACCAGTAATTTCAAAAAAATCGACCAGTAATGTAAAAATCCGTAATGTCGAAAAATTAACCAGTAGTGTCAAAAAGTGACGACCAAAATGACGATTTTTCGCAAAAATTTCAATATTTTTTCGGGTTGCTCAAATTGTACTTTTGACTATATTTATCGACTTTTAACCATTTTCGCGCAAGTTTAAACACATTTACTCCAGTAAATATGGAATTTTATGTTTAACAATTATTTCCCTCTTTCATATGCACAACATATCCCATCCTATTTGCTCTCTCTCTCTCTCTCTCTCTCTCTCTCTCTCTCTCTCCATCCATCCACCCATCCATCCATCCATCCATCCATCCATCCATCTATCTATCTATCTATCTATCTATCTATCTATCTATCTATCTATCTATCTATCTATCTATCTATCTATCCCCTGTCCCTCTGCCTTTGCCCCTACCTCTATCTCTCCTTCTCTCTCTCCCCTTCTTTCTCTCTCTATCGCTCTCTACCTATCCCCTTTTCCCTCTGTCTTTGTCCAACTCTCTCTCTCTCGCTGTCTCACCCCCCTCTCTCTCTCTCCCTCCTCCCCCCTCTCTCTCTCTGGATAGATAATGAATTGATACGACGCTGAAATGTTTAGTCTAGTATTTAGCGCTCGCACAGACAGATATACAGTCACACATGTGGGCTGGCAAGTGTGTAGGCAGGCAGGTTAGCAGCATCCAGGCAGACGGACAGAAATCCAGACAGACAGATAGCAATGTGGATAGACAACTGAATGACGGAAAGACAGGCAGACCTACATACAAAGATTGATTGGTTGGTTGATTGATTGATTTCGTTTACGACACTTAGTTTAAAGCACGCGCACCATACACGTGTCATTTCGGCATGTGGCTTGGCACACGAAGTCAACGTGCACCTGGGATAAAGTGTCATTCCCAAGGACACAACTTAACTGACCTCGTCAGGTATAGAACCCCGATATTCATCAAATTGAATTGCGAGGCAATTTCTCGAATGAGCTAATAGTGCTCCCCACGTACATGCGGGTAGATGCGGGTGACGCAGACTGACTGATTGATGGATGAAGGTAAAAGGACAGGTAGCAAATTGGTAGAACTAGATGATAGACATGTAGCAAATATCGGGTAGTGACTGACATTATAATAGTCAGTCATTAAAGCACACGACCAGGGGTGTCACCGGGGGTGGTGGCTATACCCCCCCCCCTCCCCCGTCGGCAAGTGTTAGTGCTCCTCATTTTGGTCGTCACTATTTGACACTACTGGTTAATTTTACGGATTTTTACATTACTGGTCGATTTTTTCGACATTACTGATTGATTTTGACATTACTGGTTAATTTTTTCGACATTACTGGTTGATTTCGACAGTACTGGTAAATTTATACACTACTGGTTGTAACACATGCCTATACATTTTGTAGGAAAGCAATCTCAAGAGCCTTCACACGCAAAAGACATGAAGATGGTTACTGCCTCGAGAGGTTTGGGATGAAGGGTGAAGACATTCAGTCCAACGAAGATTATAACTTGTCTGATTCTAACGAGAGCGCATATTCACAGCCAGCAGATAGTGATACAACCACTGAAAGCGAATATTCAGAGGACGAAGCTGACGAAAAGAGCCCAATATACACTTTAATCATAAGAACATATGAAGATAAAACAGTTAAATTTCAGCGCTTAAAAGTGTCGTACATAGAAAATGTCTAGCCCAGAGACGAGGCCACCAAAGCGGCCAGGAAAGCTCTTAATGACAGCTTGAGAGCTTCCCTCTGTAAGAAATTATTTAAGGCGATGAATTGAGTACGGAAGTTCAGATAACATCCGGTCTATGGAAAAATCAGAGAAACTGTTCAGCGACTTCGAGCCGAGGAGGGTTATGGAATGAACGAAGCTTAAAACCCCGCAATTGAGAAACGAAAATACCTTTTTGATCCATTATTAAGAAAATACACGTTTTTGGATGTGCCGACAGATTGAGATGATAACTAGAGAAATTAAAAAAGAACAACAACAAAAAACCCTGCCCTTTTCGGGGCCAAAAGACAGTTACTGAACATTTAAATATGTTTATTGTGTGATTACCTGTACATTTATTGTAAAACTACTTATTGTTGTAAAAATTACTTATTGTGAAATTGTAAAATTACTTGTAAAAACTGATTGTAATTCCATTTTTACTAAATGTAAAACTGATTTAATGTGGGTTTTTTTCTTTGGGTGGGGATGGGGGTGGCGGGGGGTGTAATAAAATTTAACAGAGAGACAATTCAGAGTTGTCAATCTATTTCCAGCTTCCACTACCAAACCATCATCAGGCAACTCTGTAACCAACAGTTCTGTTGACTAATCAGCAAACGCCTGCGTGGCATTATCTTACAACATGCTTATCTATTGGTCACATGGAAAATACGGACGTGTAGTATGATCTGATTCGATACCTGTTTGACCAATCAGACGCCGTCTTGCTCTCTTTGGATACCTGTTTGGACCAATCGGATACTGCCTTTCTCTCATTGGATACATGTTTTGACCAATCAGACACTATCGCGATGTTATTGGGTTATCAAACACCTGCGACATGACACTATCATATCTATGACATAATCAAACAGAGTACGTGGTCTTTATCATCATAAGCCTTTTATAAACAAAGGAAACCTTTATCATAATACCTTTATCTATGACATAATCAAACATGCCAGTTGTCCTTTATCATATCTCTTCTTACAAACAAAGACCGGGTACTCTCTATCTTAATTCCTTTATGACATGTCTAAACAAAGGAAACAGGTCTTTATATCTGAAGCCTTTTGTATGTACATAACATCAGATGTTCCAGTATGGGCTTTATCGTAATCCTCTTACATAAATGTTTAGTCACTCCAGGTAGCCTTCCAAATAATCTTTTTGTTTGTATGTATTTACACGTACATGTCCTTAACAACATTGTATCTTAGATACACCAACAGAGCTCTAAATTTACGTGGGGTAGGGGAGGGGGAACTATTTGTTAGTACTCATAGGGACATCTCCGTTTGGGGCCCCCAGCTTTAGGCTAGCCTTGGGAGGGCTTTGATGGGTAGAAACAGCCCATACAAGGGCTTGGTGGGGAGGCACTGGGCTTTGGGGAGCCCACATACAGGGAAAGCCAGAACAATGTGGGGAAAGCCTAATACATGTTGGGCTATACATAGCCTGGGCCCCTTTGGAGGGGGTTTGGGGCTGGGCAGACATGGGCTTTTGGGGAAGGATAGCCTAAAATAGGATACATACCAAGCGGGCAGGGGAGGGGAAGCCTAAAAATACAGGGCGGGGAGGGGATGGGGAAGCCTAACGGATTTGGACGTCGAAGTCAATGACCTCGAGGTCGAGGTCGGATCTCGAGGTCCTGGTAAAAAGGGCAGATCTGCACATGCTATACTACTTGCTTTAGCACTCTCCAAGAAAATGTAACAAGATAAATATTGAAGCACGGACAACGAATGTAGGACGTTTCGGCCACGGACGTTTCGGCCCGGACGTTTCGGCCTAGGACGTTTCGGCCACGGACGTTTCGGCCAGAAATATTGGACAGGGTGGACGTTTCGGCCAAAATATATTTGAGGGTACTTTTTGACATTTTTTTTCTTGTTTTCTCTGGAAGAGTTGGAGAGGGGGAAGTGATTTAGGAATGAAGAAAAACCATTTCCATTTTTTATATTTATTGAACGTTATCATAAAAATATAACAAAAACAAGTAATGAAACAATTATAATACATAGCACAAGTAAGCACAATTTTGGAGAATATTCACTAATGTCCACTACATGTATTATTTTTTATTGTATTTGAAGAAAACAAATTATATTTTTTACTGACGGGTGAATCTTCTATCCATTTCTTCGTTATTTGACATTTAAAGACAGAATTCATGGCTGTTGATGCCAGGGGTGTCTTCTATCCAAATGATACCTTTTAACCAACACTTAAACAAGCTCAAGGAGCTCATTCAAGTGAGGGGCATAAGGTATAATCTGGAAAGAAGATCCGTCTTCTTCGTTACTACGTGACACTCTATTTGCAGACAGAATTCATGGTTGTTGATGCCTGGGGAGTTTTCTATCCAAATGATACCTTTTAACCAACACTTAAACAAGCTCAAGGAGCTCATTCAAGTGAGGGGCATAAGGTATAATCTGGAAAGAAGATCCGTCTTCTTCGTTACTACTTGACACTCTATTTACAGACAGAATTCATGGTTGTTGATGCCTGGGGAGTATTCTATCCATATGATACCTTTTAACCAACACTTAAACAAGCTCAAGGAGCTCATTCAAGTGAGGGGCATAAGGTATAATCTGGAAAGAAGATCCGTCTTCTTCGTTACTACTTGACACTCTATTTACAGACAGAATTCATGGTTGTTGATGCCTGGGGAGTCTTCTATCCAAATGATACCTTTTAACCAACACTTAAACAAGCTCAAGGAGTTCATTCAAGTGAGGGGCATAAGGTATAATCTGGAAAGAAGATCCGTCTTCTTCGTTACTACTTGATTTCTTGTCAATTGCTCTAACTACAAAAACACAAGGAGATCTAAAAATTCATTGATCTCAAAAACTCCAGTCCAATTGCTGTAAAAACACTCCCTGACAAAAGAGGAAGCCTAAATGAAATATTCTGCTAATAATCAAAAGCTGAAGCTAAATAGTTATGGAAACACACATAAAATGTAGTAAGCTGACAGGTAGGTTGAAGGAATATTACTATAAAAACATAATAGTTAATGATTATAACTATCCCTATGAAAAATCTTTTCATGTTTTAAATAAAAAAAATGAACATTCAAAAGAAAAAAAAAAATAAAATAAAATAAATAAAAAAAATAAAGTAAAAAAAATAAAAATAATAATAGAAAATTCTCATATATTGTGAGAAATATCTCCAATTGGCCGAAACATCCGTGGCCAAAACGTCCTAGGCCGAAACGTCCGTGGCCGAAACGTCCGGGCCGAAACGTCCGTGGCCGAGTCCGGTCACCACGGACAACATAAAGTAATATTGCACCTTGCCAGTTAGCTAAACAAATAATTTAAGCAAAGAGTATTGACAGTTATAAAAGACGATAGTGTACTCCGTTGAGCATCTAGTACAAATATTCTACAACAAAAATAGTGTTGCCTAGATCTGAATGAAATATGTCACTTACTATATATTTCAAGTTCTCTGAAATTCAGATAATTGCTGTCGCCTAACCGAATCGTAACATACATTCCATTCATGGGCTCAGAACATGTGATAGCATATTCCCTATCTGCTTGATTATCCTTGGTATCGGCATAACATATGTTCGCAGGGCCCAGTGTGTTGATATCTGATGCTGATGAAACATAAATCGAAAATCCATCAATTCTTTTCCTGTTTGTATTACCTGAGCAAATAAACAATACAATAGATTTAAACCCTTGTTAAAATAATTATTCTGGTATATTGCCAAGTTGATATCGGTTGAAACACTTGTATTATTGATAACGTTGCAAAGAAAATACTTATAATTAAAAGGCTGTCGCACCCATCCCAGGACGGAAAGCCAAACCCACACGACGGAACAATAGCTGATTGCATATCAAGGGTGATTATCAAAGCTGGAATTTCCAGGTGGACGGAATAACAGGACATAATTTTGACTTCTCATTTATATAATACATATCCCAAGAGGCAGTATCGTATGGGATAAGTTCAGTAATTTTATCTTGTAACAATAAGATCTTTCACTGCACATTTTGACACATTTGTACTACGTTATCTGACAGACTTATATCGTCGGGTAGTCTAAAATTGTAGGTTGTGCTAACCTATTTGTTTCAGAAATCGATAATGTTACGATTGTCGCCCAGAAGCAGCGGTACTAAGGAGCACAAGACACACGTGTCACCCACATAATGTTTTACAGACATGGTAGTATAACGAGGACAGCTATAAAGGTGTAGCCCGGATATAAAAAATATACAGCTCCCGAGCGATCAGCTGAAAATGAGCGGGATCTCTGTGGTTGCTTGCCGAGAATTGAATCAAGTAATAATGAATAGAGAGTACTCGCTCGACTAGACTGGTCACGTGAAATAATTCATGAGAGGTGTTTTACAATATAGTCCATCGCCTCGAATGAATTATTTCACGTAACCAGTCCAGTCAAGCGATTACTCAGTTTTTTACTTTTCATTATTAACGATAATTATATTATTTAACCCCTTACCTAACGTAACCTCCAGCGCTATTCTCAAAAAACGCCAATCAATTTTCATTTTTTTTGCATTTTTTGTCTCTAAAATGTAGGTTATGACCCCTCATTGGAACGAGCTCGTTCCAGTGAAGGGTCATAACCTATGTTTTTTGAGATAAAAATGAAAATAATAGCCATTCAAGAATTTTTTTTCAAGGGTCGTCTGCTTTTCATATTAGGTAAAGGGTTAAAAAAACAAAAAAACAGTGAAGTCCCCATTACACCCACGGCAAAGCGTCTTCGTTTGCGCGCACAGATACATGACACAAGTGTTGATTCACTTGATTGCATAATTCACTTGTGAAGTTATTGTTTTTAATCAAACCCAGAAATCCCATTAAATCATACGTGGGAAAGTAATGAACATTTTAACGTTAAAACAGAGAGAATTGGCAATTGGCTTGGGCTAAAGCAAACGCTTGTTGCAGCTAACCTGGTCATAACTAACCCCGTCGAAGTTCGCACATCAGCATAGTCAGCCTCGTCCAAACTAACTTTTGACGTACACATCAACACAACAGTAATAACACCATTCCGATAGTCCGGTCGTTACTTTTGCTACGTTGGACCAAAAAGGCGGCAACGTTTGTATTCTCCGGTAAATATCTACAGTATTCAAATGCATTCGACTTTGTTGTGCTTAACTGTTTACCTCAGAGAATTTCGAAAAAGGCGGGCGAGGTTTGCTCTGCATTCAAAGGAATGAACATCAGTGCAGGCAAAGCAAACAGAATATTTTTCCACCCTGATGCTGCGCAGGGACTATGTGGGATAAACTAACCATTTACGACCAATTTAGCAGTACAATAATACTATTCTTCCTAGTCCAGCAGCTACAAAGAAGAGCCTGGAAAGACACCCAGCCCCAGACAACAACCCTAACATCAATGTTCTCCAAATCGCTGCGCATATAGTAGACGCAGATTACGTGACTATAACGCCGATTGAAACAAGTCACGCACTTAACTAATCGCATCAGCTGAAGTCCACATTTCTATATCTACCTGGCCAATCGCTTTTACAAATTTTCCACACCAATAATTCATAATTTACGATCTTGTTACAGAGCATTTCGGATAAATGTCCTTTGAATACTTTGCCATGTTACCCATGTCTAAAGAAAGAACAAACGCCCCCTGTCCAAGAATTCTAAACTTTCAAACGATTTTGTTCTTTACTTATATTAGATTGGATATATAGAATATACCCATAGTAGCTTGGTGTACCAAATGTTCACCACGAGTAGTGAAGTGGTGTTAACCGCGAGCCTTTGGCGCGCGGTTAACACCACTTCACCACGAGTGGTGAACATTTGGTACACCAAGCTACTTTGGATATATTTTATTTTTACCACGATCGTCAGATTATTAAGAGTCGACATTATTTTTTCTCAATTTTACTGAGCACCAGACGTACATACGTGCGAATCTGTTTTTGTTTACACGAGCATCGGTGGGCGGTACTTCCGCTGTCAGTTTTATCGTCGAAATGAAATGGAAAATGAAACGGGGCCTTTTTCATTTTAATAGCATAATAACATACCATTTCGAGTTATGGATGTTTTATTAACACGAGACAATGCCTGTTTGTTAAGGTTTGGTGTTTTATGGGGTAAATTCATTTAAAAACGTAATAAATAATTGTTACTTTCATCTCACTCTTCCTGAGGCGACGTGCGATAAATTTAGACAAGTTCGCATTCAGATCGACGTCACCAAAGGTCAGCTTGGATGTAGTTCCACTGTAGGTGTAAATTTTAACTATTGAAATCCCACTGCTGGCGTGTTCACCACGGTTGGTATGTAAAGCTAAAATTTATGTCATAGGCTTTTCATATATAGTAGAATAGGTAACCATGGTAAGTAGATAACAGGAGGGTTTCGACCCTCATTACCCGGAGCTTTGCCGAAGCAGCTAGTATTAAATTCCCATAGGAATCGGAGCCATTCGCCGGAGCAACTTTTTTCCGTGTAAAACTTCGGCTCTATCCAGCTAGATCCGGCAAGCATTCTACGTACAACATATATAGTATCCTATGGTATATACAGTGATATATGTACACACTGGGCTATGGGTATATAGTATGGATATGTGATGGAAAATCGTTGGTAAAGGTGAGACGTTTCTTGAAAGTTTTTCCCCGCGAAACGGTTGACGTTGCTATTGACGTCGTAACGCCATGATGCGCACGCGACGTCATAGAGATTTTGACCACTGTTGTTGTCCACTATACAATCCGACATAACGTCGGGAGTGTCGGGCTTCTCGTTTGGGGGGGGGGGGGGGGGGGGTGATATGGTAGTAGCGGTATATATCCATGTAGGTCCCCTATTATCCCTTGAGCCTTCATATTATCCTATGTCTGCAATAGCTAGGTCAAGCAGTATTGTGGGGATTGGGGTCATGCATGGTTGGGCAGTGCGGTATTGCGAGATAGTCCTTGGTGGTTTAGATTGGCAATGACTGGTCTGACTGAGGATGCATGGTCTGTTGGCCTATTACCCCTTACTACTATTAACCTACTGAATCATTTGTATTATCTTATGGTTGGTATTGATAGTTCGTAATGCTAGGTCAGGCAGTATTATATTCATTTGTTTTGAACTGGGGCATAGGATGCATTATATATACCGCTGTAGGCCCCTGTTACAACCAGTAGTGTATAAATTTACCAGTAATGTCGAAATCGACCAGTAATGTCGAAAAAATTAACCAGTAATGTCGCAATCAACCAGTAATGTCGAAAAAATCGACCAGTAATGTAAAAATCCGTAATGTCTAAAAATTAACCAGTAGTGTCAAAAAGTGACGACCAAAATGACGATTTTTCGCAAAAATTTCAATATTTTTTCGGGTTGCTCAAATTGTACTTTTGCCTATATTTATCGACTTTTAACCATTTTCGCGCAAGTTTAAACACATTTACCCCAGTAAATACGGAATTTTATGTTTAACAATTATTTCCCTCTTTCATATGCACAACATGTCCCATCCTAATTGCTCTCTCTCTCTCTCTCTCTCTCTCTCTCTCTCTCTCTCTCTCTCCTCTTTCTATCTATCTCCCCTCTCTTTCTATCCCATGTCCCTCTGCCTCCCCCTCTCTCTCTCCATCATTCTCTCTCCCTATCCCCCTCTCCCTCTGTCTTTGCCCAGCTCTCTTTCCACATCCCTCTCTCTCTCTCTCTCCCTCTCTCTCTCACTCTGCCTTTGTCCTGTCTGTCTGTCTGTCTGTCTGTCTGTCTGTCTGTCTGTCTGTCTGTCTGTCTGCCTGCCTGCCTGCCTGCCTGCCTGCCTGCCGGCCGGCCGGCCGGCCTGCCTGCCTGCCTGCCTGCCTGCCTGCCTGCCTGCCTGCCTGCCTGCCTGCCTGCCTGCCTGCCTGCCTGCCTGCCTGTCTGTCTGTCTGTCTGTCTGTCTGTCTGTCTGTCTGTCTGTCTGTCTGTCTATCTGTCTGTCTGTCCCTCTGCCTTTGCCCCTACCTCTATCTCTCCTTCTCTCTCTCCCTTTCTTTCTCTCTCTATCGCTCTCTCCCTATCCCCTTTTCCCTCTGTATTTGTCCAACTCTCTCTCTCTCTCTCTTTCTCTCTCTCTCCCCCCCTCTCTCTCTCCCTCCCTCCCTCCTTCCGCCCTCTCTCTCTCTGGATAGATAATGAATTGATACGACGCTGAAATATTTAGTCTAGTATTTAGCGCTCGCATAGACAGACATACAGTCACACATGTAGGCTGGCAAGTGTGTAGGCAGGCAGGTTAGCAGCATCCAGGCAGACGGACAGAAATCCAGACAGACAGATAGCAATGTGGCGTGTGAAAAATAACCCCTAGACGTGGATAGACAACTGAATGACGGAAAGACAGGCAGACCTACATACAAAGATTGATTGGTTGGTTGATTGATTGATTGATTTCGTTTACGACACTTAGTTTAAAGCACGCGCACCATACACGTGTCATTTCGGCATGTGGCTTGGCACACGAAGTCAACGTGCACCTGGGATAAAGTGTCATTCCCAAGGACACAACTTAACTGACCTCGTCAGGTATAGAACCCGGATATTCATCAGATTGAATTGCGAGGCAATTTCTCGATTGAGCTAATAGTGTTCCCCACGTACATGCGGGTACATGCGGGTGACGCAGACTGACTGATTGATGGATGTAGGTAAAATGACAGGTAGCAAATTGGTAGAACTAGATGATAGACATGTAGCAAATATCGGGTAGTGACTGACATTATAATAGTCAGTCATTAAAGCACACGACCAGGGGTGTCATCGGGGGGGGGGGGGGGGGGGGTGGCTATACCCCCCTCCCCCGTCGGCAAGTGTTAGTGCTCCTCATTTTGGTCGTCACTTTTTGACACTACTGGTTAATTTTTCGACATTGCGGATTTTTACATTACTGGTCGATTTTTTCGACATTACTGGTTGATTTCGACATTACTGGTTAATTTTTTCGATATTACTGGTCGATTTCGACATTACTGGTAAATTTATACACTACTGGTTGTAACAGCCCCCTGCCGTCTTTCGCAACGAAACTTGGAATGTTCAAAACAATTTATTTAACATATCAGTAAACTATAATCACCAATGAAACGACAAGTTCAAGAATAAAATCACTGAAATAATTTCACACTGTCGATTGACATTTCTTGTTAATTGTTTGAGATATCACAAATTATTAACTTGAACGTAAATGCGGGTCAAAGTTCGACCAAATGTATTCATTGGAAAATGAATTACATTTGGTCATGACGTTTTTATCCAGCTGACCAATGGGAATTGAGTACTTGGACCCAAAACGTATAACTACATCAACAATGTAATTATAGCCAACCGAATGATAATATTTGTAGTATGCAAAATCATTTCATCTGCCACACACATTTAAAGGAATCAACAAATAACGCTACGTTGGCTGATCTGGTCTTATCAACAAGAGGGGATTTGACAGTCTTTGACAGTCCAGATTAACAGGTCATTGTAATACTTTGTTCATCATATGACAACAGGTCTTTAAAAATTGAGTTTACACCGGAGATGTGAAGGAGAAGGAAAGATATGGATGCTTACCTGGAAGTGTTCAGCGCCAAGGCACTAGAGTTTTTATTTTACGTTTGTAAAATTGTCTGTTCAAATAATCTTCCAACGTCAGTGACGTCACGAAAGGCTGGTTGAGACAGGCGTGATACGGATTTGGAAAAATCAGTATTCTCGTTTTCTGACGAGCCAGTACTGATGAGCAACGAACTGTTTCATTGAGGGGATATTCGTGGTAGTCAGATAATAAATAACGATATTATACAGAACCATGAACAACGTCCTTATACTATTGTTTCCTCTTGCAAACTGGTCCCCTTAGTTATTTGTCAAATGCCAAAAGTGGTGACTGCCATCCAACTTTCAAGTCCACAATGGCTGCTCAGGAATAGCAAAATCATTCAATTGTCTCCCTGCTCAGAATTTTACCTGTACAATGAACTCACTATTATCCACGTTTATTTACAATGTCAAGTATTATTGCATTCGGGCACATTGTTCACTGTGGGCAAGGTCGAACTACCCTCGCCCAATAGATCAACCGAAACGACCGTACATACTCTGATTTGAGTCGTATTATCACGTCGGGTTGATGTCGGAAATCACTTCACTGGCCTGATAGTAGATTTATTATATGGCCATATTGTGCACCACATGCCATCAACCCACTGCCGAATCACTTCACTGAAGCGAAATGCTGTCAACCACATGCCTTGCCGAAAATATATTAAATACTGTTTAAATCGTTCAGTCCCTTTCGGTGGCCTAGTTTCATACCATACAGATACCGATGTCAAACAGTGCCGATGCGGTTCTGGGTGATCAGACACAGAGTTCCAACATCGAGGATTTTATCGGAAAACAAGAGTGGTATTTTTTGGAAAAAAATTGATAGTTATATAATGAGAAAATTAACGACCTCATATCATATGTTGCCTTGTAAAAAAGTCTATCAAAATAAAACATTTCCGTTAAAAGTGTGTTATGCTTACTGTCATCACGGTTGTACAGTTTCATTTGCCATAAATTATAATGGGTTGCAAGGTTTGTTTGCCACCATGATCGATAGTCCTTTTGCGTATGAACACCTCTGCCACTACGGTTTGGAGAATTCGGACTTTCCCAATCCAGATATCCATCAACACCCTGCTCACTTGAGAAGCCTGAACCAGTATTGGACGATGCAGTGGTCGTTTTATGAAGTGCTACGTTCACTGGAAAACAAACAAATTGAAATGAAACATTATCATCCTTTAACTGGCGGAGGGATATATTATTTTTGGTGGTCTGAATTTCTTATTCAAAATTAGCTTTAATACAACTTACTGGAGAGTGCCCATAGGCACTCTCCAATAATTTGTAATAAAATAAATTTATATGAACACAATATTATTTGCACTTGACTGAAAATGAAACATGAGTAAGGAAAATGTTGGCTTTTGTCCTGGTACGCTTATTTTTTGAAAGTTCTGGTAGTGGCTTCAAGCACTCAACCAGTTAATACCAAGTAATTTGTAGTGAGTGTACATTGCCCTTGGATATGAAAATATTTGTGAAGCGCACAATTGTGCAGACCAGATACCAAAGTCGAGGTTGAAGTTTCCTCCACAATACTAAATAGCAAAAGTGGACAATGGATTGTAGTACTGAGATAGCAAAAATGGTCTTTTTCTCGATCGGATCACGATTTGATCGAGATGTGGTCGCTATACACATATACCAAACAGTTGTGAATTTCGAAAAAGAATATTTCGAAATCAAGAAAAAACAAACGGAATGGCAAGTGGGATGTCACGCTGTTGTGGACAGGAAAGCTAGGGCCCGGCGAAAAAGATATTTCCGATTGTAATCGAATCTCGAATCGAGCCTGTTATTCGAAATCGAATCGAACATCAAATCGAATACAGGTGTTTTCTAGTCCCGACTGATAAAATATTCCAACTACATCATCAAGACATGCCTTTGTCGAAGGCATGCCTTGATGATGTAGTTGAAATATTACCCAGTGAGGATTTTTTTTCAAAAACCGAAACGGGTGCGAGAACTCTGTACTGGATACTGCACGGAGCTAGTCGCTTGCAACCTTGGGCCCAAGACTGCTTTGGAACCTTAACTCTGCTTTCAGCATTGTTAGAGACTAGTGAAACTGGAATTAGCATGGGTGGTATGGGTACAGATGTTTTTTATGTTAATATAGCGGAAATTACATTCAATTATTTTCGACATAATTTATGTACAATTTCCATCTGAACAATACGTTTTGTGAAAAGACTAAGATGACTAATGCCAAGTGAAATCACAGTAAAAAGATTCGAAGGAAAATGAATCGGACAGCCGATTTCGAGTCGAACCGAATACTAACTTAAGATTCGAAATTGAATCTCGAAGCTTCGCAGGGCCATAAGGAAAGCGCAACAAAGAATTTCAATCAAATCGCGATACAGTCTCGACCCAGTCAATTTTTCTGTCTTCTTTTGTCTTCAAGGTACTGCACTTTTATTTGACGTATTGCTGAACCTTGACCGGCGAAAAAGTTGCAGAATAACGACAATATACCTGTTTTTCGGCTTAAATTGAAACCTACAGGGAAAATTTATTTATTTATTTATTTATTTATTTATTTATTTATTTATTTATTTATTTATTTATTTATTTATTTATTTATTTTCAGTAGGTAGATGCAGACTACAAGCCGAGAGGTCCTCGGTTCGAATCCCACCTCCGATAATCGCGTTGTGCCCTTGGGCCAGACACTTAATCCTAATTGCTCACGTGGGGGTAAGGTGGCGTTGTGTCCAAAGGCGTTCTGCACGTTGATGGTGCACTTGTCTTCAACCAATGGTAATCCTGCTTGTGTGGAGTACATTGGGGAGTCTGATAGTTGCCCATCGTTGCTCGGTGGTTCTCTTCCGGCTCTACGGCTTCCTCCATCCGAAAAACTGTCCGACACGAGGTGACCCTGGCTCTCGAAAGTGTCGTGAAACCCAATAAATAAATAAATAAATAAATAAATAAATAAATAAATAAATAAATAAATAAATAAATAAATAAATAAATTTATTTATTTATTTATTTATTTATTTATTTATTTATTTATTTATTTATTTATTTGCGTTAAACCGGTCAGTGACAATGCATAAACTGATAACATTAATGGTGCATTCGAAACTGTATTCGAACACAGCGGATTGCATCCACTTTCTTATCCTCATTCCCTTCTCTCGTGCAAAATTAAAAACATTTATTTTCCACTTGTTATAAGGTGCAACGTGAACCCTATTATCCTACCCGTCCGGGGCCAGGCATTACACAGGGTGAGGCTTAATGTATCCAAAAATGAGCTGTGGACATTTTCCGCGGAGATTTCGTTGGCATGTTTCCCAAAATAAATTTCACGTTCAAAATACTATTTACTACTTTGTGAATATATTGGCATTTGTTTGACTAAACTAAATCGGACGACTTACCTGTTATTTGTGTGCACTGTTTTTTGGACTAGTGATTAGCATTGATTTCACGCAAGTTAGTTTTGTTATACGGACATGATTCAAATCAAAATCGACATAATAAGATCATACTATGGTTATTTGGAATGTAGTGTCTTGATGGTTATTGCCACTGACTTCTGATCGAGAGGTCAAAAGTTCTTGTCACTTGTTGTGTCTTTTAGCAAAATAATCCATCCAACTTCGTAGGTGTTTGAACCGAAAAAAGTGGTTTGGGGAGCGTGTGTCCCACGCCATCCCCAAACAGACTTGTTCATGGACATGCTTCATAATTACACAAGGAGTTCTACAATTTGAGAGTATGCAGATAGAGAAGATCCCAAATGAGTCACAATTGGATATGATATTTATGAACCGACATTACTAAAAACGAACCGATCCGAGTTTAACCGAGACTCAGATCGAGTTTAGTGAAAGAGGTTCAGAAATTTCATGCGAAATTAATTTTTATCACATAATGAGTAATTTTACCATATAATGTGTACTTTTACTTTACATAACGACTAGAGTTGACTAACGCTGTCTACAAAAGTCGTCAGTCAAAGTTTATCTTTTTCTGTTCTTGCCTTTGAAACACAGCTTAAGGCCCATCATTGGAACGAACCCCACGAGCAAGCACCAATGACAGGCCATAAGCTATGTTTCTGACACAAAAAATTGAATTTTTTTTTATTATTCGTGATTTTATTTTTCTTTTGCAAATGTCATCAGTGATTCGAATCAGGTGAAACATTTAAAGAAATATAATAGAAGATAAACTCAGTTTCCTTTCCAAAAGCAACTCACTGACAATGTGACGGCGTCGACGTGTGACGTCACACCTTTATTAGACGTGCGAAGAACGGTATTTCTTTTGGTGGTGATTATGTGATATATACACAGTTGAACAAGTTTTGTTGTACACTGTTTCTCATTGCGCGATACAAAAAAAGTCGTCATTAATTTGAAGGGTATATGATAGTAGGGGAAAACGTATATTTAGCGCTCCCCCAACGCACGCACGCACGCACGCACGCACGCACGCATGCACGCAGTATGTTGGTCAAAGTCAAAATTCTTTCTGAGAACGTGCTATAAGACACAAACAGGATATAAAACATAATGCTGATGCCCCAGTAGCACAACATTTTAACCTTCCTGGCCATTCTTTTGACTATTTCGAAATCCATCCTATTGAACAACCACCAATTAAAGACATATAAGAAGAAACGGATGAATTTAGAAAAAAAAACGTGAAGCTTTTTGGATCAATAAGCTTCAATCCCTCTGGCCATTTGGTATGAACATATCAGAGGGAGAATGCGAAAGGAGGTCCATCATTCCTTTCACTTTAACATACAACAGAATGAGTATCGAAATAGCAAAGATATTAAAAGATGAATTCAATTTAACCAATTCTAAATTAAATGAATCTTTGAATCTTCGACCTGTCATCGCCTATAAGAAAAACAAAAAAGCTTGCGTAACATCCTTGTAATGACTAAATAAGAGCCCATCAATGAATAACATCAATTATTGCCAATCAGTTTAACCTGTTCAGAAGCTCATCACTTAGTTTAAATCAATTTTATGTATTTTTTGTCATGTTTGAAACCAATCAAGGTTCAGTAAATGAAAACAATTTTTCGGCGGCATATTAAAAGGAGAAAAAAACGTTTCAGTAGGAAATGTCTGTGCCAGTGTGAATTTTTAACCTCAAACACACACACGCACAATATTTTGCACATTTCGTCGCACGCGATAATCGAGAATCAAGGAAATGGTATTTCCATGGAGCCATGTTTCAACTTTACTGCTAAAGGACAGAATCACGCTGAGTATTGAATATTTCTACCCTCCTCCCCAGTACTCTCATCTACTTTCTCTAGTGGGAGTGAGGCAGCACATTGTGCTTTCATGCAATCTATAATCGTAGCCTGTGTCAGTGCGTAACACATCTGACACCTAACTTCTGCTGGTTCTCAATGTGTATTCAGGCTTTCTCCACTCGCAAACCTGTCATACTGAAGTGTAAATCACGACCATGGGTATCGCAAGGGCATTGTACCATATAAGTTCCTCGCGAACCTGTAGTTCCGAAAGGCCTACACAATCCCAAACTACTGTCCTACATAGTTTACAAAACGTTAATTAATCTGGATGTGTATGCTTTTTAGCTTTGTGTGTGAGTCGAGTAATTTCAGGTTTCCTTTTTTCGTTGTGGTTGTCTTGTATTGTATTTTTAATGCAGTATTGGATGGTAAGTGTGGAGGGTGCAAGTAAGAGGGGAGGTTAAATATGAAAGTACGAATGGTAAAGACAGAAGACAGGAGTCGACATAAGGATAGTAAGCGGTGTTTAAAAAATAGGTTTAGTGTTTTAGATCTTAATGTATCGGGGGAGATGTTGGCGGAGAGGAAGGTGGTTGCTGAGACCGATAGGAGCACGATGAAAGGAGAACGGTCGGATGAAGAGGGAAGACGAACAATTTGGAAACGAAACGAAGAAAAGATCAGACTGCTTAACCCCATTGGCACAATGGGGTTGTTAGGGTATCTTATGGGGCAAGTAGCGAGTAATATTGGGCCTGAGGAGAGAAGTAGGAGGGAGGATAGAACGTTTGTTGTAGGAGAAACCAGCATTGTAAGAAGACCTGACAGTGTAATTTGTGTCCCTGACAGCTCCGATCGGACTGTCTTGTGTTTTCTATTGTCGAAGGTGGTAGATTTGAGGCACAGGTGGACGGTATTGTGGTGGGATGACATTTGGATCCGGTAGTGGTGGTTCATGCTGAATGTAACAACAGCAAAATCGGTAAGGTTGCTGTAGACGTAGAGGGATTTCGTTAGTAAACTACTCAATAGGAATGAAAGGGTGGTGGTGTCGGGAGTTTTTCCTATTCTAGAAGGTGGAATGAGCGGGATTCGAGAATAATAACGTTGAAGGAGGAGCTGGAGGACTACTGTGTTCGTTTGGGAATACCCTTTATTGACTACTGGAACATGGACAGACGAAGCGGGCTGCATCAGGGAAGGATGTGGACATAAGTGCTGGGAGAAAGAATTCTACGGTTAACTGCCCATTTTGTAGAGATGAGCAGGGTGGAATCAGAGACAATAACAAGAGGGAGAATATCATTGATGGGGATGAGGTTAGCCTCAGGAAACAACAGGATGTTCAATAGGGAGAAGTCAAGAAATCATGGTATTCCGAAAGTCAGGAACAGCAACCTCCAGGGTCTTCATAGGAAAGTAAGTGAAATAGCTACATTGATCGAGATGGGGGTTTGTTGTCATGGACATAACCGGGGCGCGTTGAAGACATGATGGGCGGGTATACAAAGTAGAGAGGTGCGTGTGCATAGATTCTGGACGAACCGAAAGTCAGAAAAAAGGAAAGAGGGGACAGAAATGTACAGTAACGAAGATTAAAAACCCTTGTTGATCACAACAGATCTGGCAGGTGTCAGTATTCCAAATGAGATATCTAATAAAATTGGGTGGGTAAATGTCAACTTAAAAACAAAGGTGTTGCACTTTTGATTGTGCACTGTTCAGCGGAGGGAAGAAAACATGACTGGAATTCGGTATAATTCTAATAGGGGACTTTAATGGACATATATCATGTCAAAAGGAGTAAGGCACAAAGGGCGGGATGAAAGAATTAACATGAATGGTGGAAATCCTTTGGAGTTCATATACGAGGTTGGTCTGAAGATTCTGAATAGGAATGCAAGATGAAAGAAAAAAATGAATCTGAAAGAGGAAGGATAGAGAATCAATAATTGATTACATAATCATAGATACAGATATACATTTATGGAGGGAAGCGATAGAGGTTAGAGGTAGAGGTGGGTGATGATGATAAAAGAGAGTTGGATAGTGTTCACAACTAGATTACAGTCACAACTAGGGACAATATTTCAAAAAGAAGCAAAACAGCTTTAAGGAAGTTTGGGGAAAGGATACTGACTGGATGCAGTTTAAAGAAAACATGAATTCAGTACTAGAGAATGTACACACGGGGTTCAATATCAAGGTTACGGCAGGTGCCATAGTAGACTGACTCACAGATTCAGAGAAGGAACGAATAGGAAATGCCAACGTGCCGAGAATTGGGAACTAGGATAGAGAGTTAATTGCGAATTGAAAATGAAAGAGGGGACAGAACAGTAAAATGTGCAGCGTTCGGATTGAGAAGCAAACTCGAGGTGGTGAAAAGTAACGGGGCAATGGTAGCAAAAGAACCAGCACGAAAAAAGGACGGTAAATAACATTAACACTTTACCTAATACTTTTTTATTTTTTTGGCATCAAAAACATAACATATGACATCTCATGGGAACGATCTCAACGAGATTGTTGCTATGATGTGTCGTAAGCTATGTTTTTGAGAAAAAAGGATAAAATAATGAAAATTGAATGGTGACTTTTGTCAATAGTGATGGCCAATGTTTCCTTTACATTGGGTAAAGGTTAAATATGTTAATCGGAAGGTGTAGAACCGAATACTTATTAGGACGATAAGAAAGACTGGGTTCAAATGTATTTAGCAAATGTGTAAATAAAAAAAAAACAAAGGAAGTAGCTCACGGAGTATTAAAGTAGAGTACGGAAATACCGACGATCATGTCGAAATCGAACCAGAATTAGTCAAGCGCTGGAAAAAGTAAAGGAGGTATGAAAGGTGGTCTTTAAATTAAAGAACGCAAACGCCGGTTGTACAGATGAACTTTCTAACGACTTCCTGAAAAGGAGATAGGTGGGTAGCGCTACGGCATTATTCAACCATTATTCAAAACAAGAGGTACCCGATTAGAGGAGAGAAAGCAAAAAGGGAGTTTAGGAAATATTGGATGACAGAGAATCTCTGTCAGTAACAATATAGGAATAGTTTTCTGTAAAATCCTATATAAGAGATTAGAGGAGGTGATCGAAGAGAAGTGTTTTGGGAAAGCGATCCACAAACCATCCACAAACCATCTTTTCTCGCTATGCTAACTGATAGAATCAACGAGAGCGAAAAGTAAAAAGATCTGTATGCCGTTTTCGGATCTTAAAAAGACTACTTGTGGAGCGTGGGACAAATAATGTGGCAAAGGTTTGAGGTCTTTTGCTTGGTAAGCGCGTTTGTAGGAATTTAGAAAGCATTGTATAAAGATGTACAAAGCGAAACTAGTCTCGGTAACGTAACAACGAAACCGATGTCGATAGAAATAGGCCTCAAGCAGGGGTGTATACTCTCGCATATCCTTTTTGTTTTGTACTTTAAAGGCATAGGAGATGAACTCCTACATAGCGATGAGGGGGTAGCAGTAGGAGGTCAGAAGATCACAACGTTGTTTACACAGATGATTCAGCACTAGTATCAGAAAGCGAGGGGAGGGGTGCTAGAGAACTTGCTGACAATTGTTGGAATGCATGGAAACAAACAGAGGCCCGAATTGAATGGAAACAAAAGCAAGGCTATACCCGTGGGCCGAAAATTGAAGCCTATACGAAGGTGGAGCCTGGGGAAGTTCTCTTTTCCGGAAGGTATCAGCTAACTGCTTAGTGTGGGGGAGGCAGATGATTACTACTAGTCTGGGACACAATAAACATCACAGGAAGTGTCATCTACAGAAACCACACGAATAAACTTACTATAAATGGGAAAACAAATTCTTAATTAATTAAAACTGTTAGGGAGGAACAGCTTCAATAAGTTATTTGTAGGGAAAACATTTGAGAAATGGTGGGTGTACCATTGATAATCAATGGTATGGAAGTGATACCCTAAACCAAATGGTATTCAAGAGTTTGAATGATGCAGGTTGATGGATGACAGGGTCAAGCACTGGAAACAAGGATGGAAACTGGATGAAATGGAGTCGCAAATTAAATGAAACAAAAACAAGGTAATACCTTGCCTCAAGGGCTGGGTAGACTGGGCAAGTGAGGGCGTTATTAGAGAACCATTTAGTAGAGATACCGGAAGGGGGGACAGCGCAGTGTGATTGCCAAAGAGAGAATCATGGCGGATTGTTACCGAAATTGGCTAGATGGGGTCAAGGCTCAGAGGTTTTGGATTGGCCCGCGTGATAGAGAAGGTAGGTATTAAGGGGTACCTCGGTGGTACCTTAGGAGTAGGGGAGAGGTATTTCTGTTTAAAGTTAGCTCGAGGGACAAAAGTCGAAATGGAGCACCAAATGTGTAATTTTTGAGTAATGGAGACCCTTTCTCTTAGAATTGCCAAAATACCAGTGAGGCAGAATGAGATCAAACGGGAGTATAATGGGTGTACAATGGAAAAATGGGACTGGTGAATGAAGGATACGCCATTATGGTATAGTACAAACGGGAGAGTCGGTGTGCTTATTCGGAGAAATTGGGAATACGAAGGTACGGGACATCACCAACCAGTCGTTTCCTTGTGTCGGGAGGTGAGAAACGTTGTGCATTCTAAAATAAGTTGGATTAAAAATCAATCCAAACCAAATGCGTTAAATGGATACGAATCCAGTAACCTGGGTCGCAATCCTGTCGAAGATATTTTTCGCCTTTTGAGATCACTGTACTTTAAATCTACAGTAAAATAGAGTTTTATTAATAACGTATTTGTTATGACAGATAGCTCGAAAGTGAAAGTGAAGTGTGATCTTAACCTTTTACCGAACATGAAAAGCAGACGACACTTGCAAACAAAATTATTGGATAACTATTATTTTAATTTTTTGAGTCAAATACATAGCCTGTGACCACTCATTAGAACGGGATCAACGAGCTCGTTCCAATGAGGGATCATAAGCTATGTTTTTAAGACAAAAAATTAAAAAATAATGAAAATTGAATGGCATTGTTTGTGAATAGCGCTGGTCGGTTTTGACTGTTACGTTGGATAAAGTGTTAATGCACATGCAGTTATCATATACGTATTTATGGACTGATTAACAATTGTTTGTTCATATTTTACAATCTGTGTGAAATAACAGCAGTTCTACTGTAACTGAGTGACTGAATAGGAAATCTAATCTTCATTAGATGGTCGCAATTCTGCATACCTATTTAAAAGATAAAGGGTGAGGGTGGGGATGGGGATGGGGTGCAACTAGTATAGAGCTATTGTCTTTGAACAAAGAATACCTCCCCATATAATGACATTTCACCTACAATTCAACTTGTAGCATAATGCCGAGAATGGATGAAAGTAGTAGGGATGCGCTTCTCAATGTCCATTGACCGGAGGTGGTTCAACCCCCCCCCCCTCCGGGTAGGGGAGCCAAAGGAGGTTATGGAGAGCGATGAAGGAGACAAGGGTGCGGTCATATTTTAATAATTTTAATTGGTATGACGTAGTCCGTCTAACAATTGAAAGGAGGTAGCAGATAATTTTAATTACTATGAGGTAGTCCCCTAACAATTTGAATGACGTATGATTACTAGAGTACATAATTGGGGGACCTATGGTATTTTTTAACAATGGGTCACCTACCCCTTTTGCTTTGATACATTTAAACATCAGTGAAATTTTAAATGGCGGAGGCATGTTTTTGTTTTCTCATTCATTGTGGTCTGATGCTTTTCAAAATAGCCTGAGGTGTTTAACAGTTAATTGTATTAAACAAGTTCCACTGCTTTCATCTTATAGAAGTTGACAAAATCAAGTAAACATAATGTCCAGCCACCATGTTTCTCAAAGGTGATGACAATAGTTGCTTTTAATTATTAAACTCAAGTAAAAAAGGAAAGTTGCTAATATTAGGTGATAACATTCAATTGTTTATCGATGGAAATGTATCATAGAAAACATCCGTATTAAAGTGTTAACGTTCCAATAGTAAGCTACGCCAGTTTGTGATTTGACACTGTACAGGCTCAGGCAATCAGAGTGCAGGAAATCGTTTCTTGTTCAATCGTGTACCCGTCAAATGTTATTTAGTGTTTCCGATCAAGACTGAAAGTAAATATGAGGCGAATTGCAGGTTTGTGATAAGATCTTTTCGGCAGTCTCTGTGGATATACATCAAGAGCAGAATGGTGAAGCGTTTACTTGCCGGTATTGTGATAAAACATTTATTTTCAACAGTGTTCAACAGAAATCGTCACGAATTTGAACAGCATTCAGTCGGCAAAAGAGAATCTGTGGAGAAGCATCAATACGAGCATAAACTTCGACCGAGAAGCTGAAGCTCTCACCAACAGGGATATACCCACAGTATGGTGATGAGTAAAAGCAGCACTTACAATGGCACTTTTAAGGGCCAACCAAGTTATTCAAAAAGAGAATCTTATACATGCACACAGCCTCATAACGGCATAGTTCCCAGTGATTCACCCCCTCCCAACCAATCAACTCTCACACGACCACCACCCCTATATTATAAAACACAATACACGCTCAAAGGCGACCCAGGCTGTCGAAAGTGTCATTAAACCCCCCAAAATAAAAAAAAACTCCTATTCTATTGCAAATGTTTTGACCTATATCCAAACATTTGCCATAAAAGTTTTGATAAAAAGCCTACCTTTTTCCAAAAAATCTCACAAACACATGATAAGAACTACCATTCTATCGTCAACGTTTTGACCTTATACTAAAATTTATCATAACAAGCCTAGTCCCCTTCCGCCGTACAAGTTTTGTGGAGTAGATCAGCTTTTCTTCTGTACCCTCCTTTACCTACCCTCCCACTGTAAAAGTGGTATATATTTATTTATTTATTGGGGTTTAAGGTCACATATTTTTGCACAATGGCTAATCATGACCATGACAGTTTTACGGGTGGAGGAAGCCGGAGTACCCGGAGAGAACCACCGAGCAACGGCGAGCAACTGTCAGCTCCCCAACATACTAACTCCACACAAGCAGGGTTAGCATTGGTTGAAGACAAGTGCACCATCGACGTGCAGTACCCCTTAGTACACGACGTCACCGTGCCCCCACATGGGCAATGGGGGGGGGGGGGGTGAAGTGTCTTGCCCAAGGACACAACGCGGTTGCCGCAGGTGGGATTCGAACCGAGGACCTCTCGGCTTGCAGCCTGCACCTCTACCTACTGAGCCACCGCGCCCCCCATAAGTGGTATAAACGCTGTAACTCGATTAGCCACAAAATACTGTATGGGAAGAGAAGGGACCGCGGTGGCGTCGCGGTAACCGGTTCTCGTCAGATCACCGAAGTTAAGCAACGCCGAGCGCGGTTAGTAGTTTGATGGGTGACCATTTCAGCGACTGATTCGTGCTCCCGCGTTGTGTCCTTGGTCAAGGCACTTAACCCAGATTGCCCACATGAGGGCACGATGACGCTGTGTACAAAGGCGTACTGCACGTCGGTGGTGCGCATATCTTCAACCAATCTAACCTTGCCTATGCCGCGGTGCAGAGGTCAGAGTTACGATGTTGGAGAGCTGACAGCTGCTCATCGTTGCTCGGTGGTTCTCTCCGGGTACTTCGGCTTCCTCCACCCGTAAAACTATCACCGACATGATATGACCCTGGCTGTTAACCCTTTACCTAACACGAAAAGCAGACGACACTTGCAAAAATAATTCTTGAATAACTAATTTTTTTCATTTTTTGTCTCAAAAACATAGGTTATGACCCCTCGTTGGAACGAGCTCGACGAGCTCGTTCCAACGAGGGGTCATAACCTATGTTTTTGAGACAAAAAATGAAAAAAATAATGAAAATTAATTGGCGATTTTTGAGAATAGCGCTGGCCGGTTTTGGCCGTTACGTTAGGTAAAGGGTTAACATGTCGTTAAACCCTAATAAAAAAAATGGAAAGAGAATATGCGACTCTGTATTATCCACTCAAAAATGCGAGATAGGTGCCGACTTGGAAAATAAGCTCGAGCAACTTGAAAAGTTTCAGCGACCTGAAGGCAAGGACAATGTGGGATTTGAAATCCCTTGTGACACGAATAATTTATGAATCGATGAGAGTCAGAAGCGAGTGTCAGTTATGATATTTTGTTTGAGTGTGCGCATTGGCAGTGCATTCAGGACCTCGAGCTGGAAGGAGACTACGAATTGTGCATAACTACAAAAATTCTGTGTTTTATTTTGAAACTTTGGCATATTTATGGTAGCACCGAAATCACAATTTAATGGTTGTTTTTAGAAACCCAAACAGCCGCTGCTTTCCCCAACCATATTTTCCATAACGGTTATAAAAATCCACCAATTTGTGTTTTATTTTAACCCTTTACCTAACATGAAAAGCAGACGACACTTGCAAAAAAAATTCTTGAATAACTAATTTTTTTCATTTTTTGTCTCAAAAACATAGGTTATGACCCCTCGTTGGAACGAGCTCGACGAGCTCGTTCCTACGAGGGGTCATAACCTATGTTTTTGAGACAAAAAATGAAAATATTTTGAAAATTAATATGCGATTTTTGAGAATAGCGCTGGCCGGCTTTGGCCGTTACGTTGGGTAAAGGGTTAAAGCTGGAGCGCGAGCAAAACTAAATCCAGTTTCAACAAGCTGTGATCCCGAGTTACAGGTCACGAGTAAGTGAACATGTCACACTTTTGAGTAAATCACACGTTTCTGCTGACAACAAATTGAGTAAACTCTGTACATTCAATTTTTAAACACTGCAAGTTCGTGAATATTCACCTGAGATTCAATGTCCGGGTGTAATAAAATAGTGTATTTTGTGCGGATATTCGGTTATATTTCACCACATAATCATCATAAGTAGTTTGTTATCACTCCAAGTCCGACATATATTAGATGTATTCGAGTAGAAGTGTCTGGTTTATAGTTTTTTTTAACGTGTACAAACCTATAAAAATGTGTTTTAATTTTGTGTTCAATTGGAGTAATTTGGATAAAAGCTTGGTTTTGATACATAATGAAATCGAGAGCAGGTTCCCATGAAATCATGGTAGACATGAATTTTGGAGTCCCGCATTTCTCTATCGCAAACGACGCAAATGAATGTATTTAAGTTTTTTTTTCCATTTTTCATGTCTAGGCGCGGCGAAGGAGCGAATAACTAGGGTACTTGGTGGTGTCGGTGTCTCACGTGTTTTTTCTTGGAAGGAGGCAGCAATAATAAATGCAGTTTTAAGAAGCTGCGATCTCGAGTTACAGATGACGAGTAAGTAGATTTGTCACACTTTGAGTAAATCACACCTTTCTGCTGACAAAAATTGAGTAAACTTTGCACATTCAACTGGAGAAACAGAATTTACTGCATCCAGTAAATTTAAGTCTGTGTGAAAAGGGCTGAAGTATCAGGAATAAACTCTACAGGAAGAGAATTTATGGAGGCTTCTTTTCTGGAGTAAAATATTTTTAACAAATCAGAAATGGGTTTTCGTTAACAGTATTTACAGATATTCATACAGGAATCAGAACAATTTTTATAAGAAACCAGAAAAGGCATACATGTGACCAGCATTCAAAGGGTTCGATAAACGAATCAGAAATGGACAATTTTGGCTCTGCCCACTAATTTGAGTGATGAAATACATTCATAAACTTTAGAAATGCATTATGGTGTAAATGCATTTCCCAGTCTTTCTGAATAATATGCACTTAATGACCTCATTCAGGTGGACCATATATTGAATCTCCAGCAGTTTTTTTTTTTTTAACTCAGTCGGTGTAGTCCCATGTCTACATCTACAATGAAGAATGCGCGCAACCCACTTTGAAATAATGGCTCCACCAACTTCAGATCTGGCATCTGTCATTCAGATCGAACGGGTGAAAAAAAAACATAGATGAGTGCAAGCTGGTTATTGTTAACCAGCAAGCCAAAATGCATAGAGATAGGAGGAGCCGTATTTGAGTTATCGCGCTGACAAAGGGTGCGTAGACTTTATATGGGAGATATTGTCATAAAAACCTTAAAAAACTCAAGAGCTCATTTGAAGGCCTACTCTTAAAAGAGCATCTAGTGACCTAAACAAGGCATTCTTAAAACTAGAACTTCTAACTTTAAACAGTTATAGCACCAACACATTTAACAGTATAGTCAACTATGTCAGTATTGCATCTTTTACCGGCATCCAAACAGTATTGTGATAGGTTTCAATAACAATTATTCAGTGTAGTTTTACAATTATATGTACGACTGGAATTCTTGATGATCAAGTTGTTTGTTTTTATATTAACTTGGTTTGGGAATTAATTCTTTGAATTGAGATTAAATAAATAGATCATGTTATTGTTTGTGACAGTCACAGCTTACTCCCTGACTGCTTTGTTTGTGGAATTCTTTCATGGAGAAAATATTCATACAGGAATCAGAACAATTTTTCTAAGAAACCCGAAAAGGCATATATGTGCCAACCCTTTAGGGTTCGATCAAGGAATCAGAAATTGACATTACTGGCTCTGCCATTTATTTGAATGATGAGATAAATGTATAATCCTCAGAATTGCATTAATTGGTATTGGGCAAGACACTTCACCCCATTGCCCACGTAGGTGCATGGTGGCGATGTGTGCCAAGGCGCACTGCACATCGATGGTGCACCTGTCTTCAACCAATGCTAACCCTGCTTGTGTGCAGTTAGCATGCGGGGGATCTGATAGTTGCTCGCTGTTGCCCGGTGGTTCTCACCGGGTACTCCGGCTTCCTCTACCCGTAAAACTGTCGTGGTCATGGTTAGCCACTGTACAGAAATATGTGACATTAAACACCAATAATTAAATAATCCATTAAAAAAGAGCTCATTCCAATGAAGGGTCATAAGCTATGTTTTTCAAGCAAAAATGAAAAAGTAATTAAAACTGAATAGACATTTCTGTGTATAGCGCTGACAGGTTTTCGCCGTTATGTTGGCTAAAGGGTTAAGAATCCCTTAGTTTGGAAGGCACACTGAAAAGGTGTCCCATTCCACATAGAGTGCCGACTCGTTTGGTGTTGGTCCCAGGTCCATACATCATACCATGCTTAATATATGAGCATGACCCACTTTCACAAATTTTGGCCATACCAACTTTTACGTAAAAATGGATGTATGGACTTCACGAATGCTTTAGAGAGTCACATAATGTGATTTCTAGCAATTCTCAGAAAATGCACTCAATGACCCCAGGTGACCTCCGTGACCTTGACCCATATTTTTAATCTCCACCAAGTGTCGACTTATTTAGTGTTGGCTCCAGGTCCATGCATCACACCATGCTTGAGATATGAGCGTGACCCACTTTCAAAATTTTTGGCCACGCCCACTTTTCTCATGACCAAAATGCATGTCTGAATTTTGGGGAAGCATTTGGAGTTCAAAAAATGTGTTTTCCAGCAATTATGAAAAATGCACTCATTGACCCATGGGTGACCTCGGTGACCTTGACCCATATTTTGAACCACCATCGAGTGTCGACTTATTTGGTGTCAGTCCCAAGTCCATGCATCGTACCATGCTTGAGTTATGAGCGTAACCCACTTTCAAAGATTTGGCCACACCCACTTTTTCACGTCAAAATGCATGTATGGACGTTAGGAATGCTTCAGGGGTCAAACATGTGATTTCCAGCAATTATGAAAAAATGCACTTCATGACCTCTAGGTGACCTCCGTGACCTTGACCCATATTTTGAATCTCCATCGAGTGTCGACTCATTTGGTGTTGGTCCCAGGTCCATACGTCATACCACGCCTGAGATATGGGCGTGACCCACTTTCAAAACACACCTACGGACACTCCTAAAGCCCAAGGAATCTGAAAACCATAGGTGGTCGAGAACTTGTGACTGTCCATCAGCATGCCAAAAATCAACGAGATTGGACAAATCGTTTTCGAGTTATCGTGCGGACAAGAAAGCGCATAGAATACAGAAGACAGGAGAATAAGAAAAAGAAGAAGAAGAAGAAGAAGAAGAAGAAGAAGAAGAAGAAGAAGAAACCGTACAAAAACACTTCGCACAGACTAAAAAAAAAGGAAAAGAAAAAGAAACCGTACAAAAACAATAGTCTGTGTGTTTCACATAGACTAATTATAAAACACCGCAAATTCGCCAATATTCACCCAAGATTTGATGTCCAGGTGTAATGAAATAGCGTATTGCCTGCAGACATTCTGCTAAATTCTGACACATATTAGATTTATTCGTGTGGACGCAGCTGGTTTACTGTTTTTTTAAAATGTACAAACCTGTATAAATTTATTTTAGTTTCGTTTCAATTGAGTAAAAACCGGCAGTTGTTACTTAATGATAGGCATAAATTTTCGCGCATTTCACCTGTTGTCCACACCACTGAGAGATTTCGTGATGCTCTGGTTAGTATGTTAATTTAACTAGCGGGACTGACTACCCCACACAGCCCCACGCTTTGCCCACTATGAGGTTATGAACACAACTGAATCGAAATCAATTCCAGCATACAATGCGTCAGCTGAGCCCCAGCCCATATAAGCTTCCCCCACTCACTGTCTGCTTTCAGTCTATATCGATGGTACAACACGGGTTGGAATTAATTATGTTCAAACTATTTTCGCATCACATTACAGCACAAATCGAAATAAAATCTGATTCACTGAATCATTCTACAGCGCATGTCAAAATTAATTTCCGTATGCAATCTTTTAAGCATGCCCTATGTGATGCTATCAGCAGCTATGACTATAGCGTAACTTTGAAGTAAACACTTATTTTGTACAAAACTCGAGTCATTCCCACGGCAAATGCCTACATAAAAACTAGAGAAACAGAATTTACTGCCACCAGTAAATTCAAGTCTGTGTGAAAAGGGTTAAAGTATCAGGAATAAACAATAAAGAAAGGGAATTCATGGAAGCTTATTTTCGGGAGTAAAATATTTTTGAACAAATCAGAAATTGGTTTTCGTTAGCAGTATTTACAGATATTCATACAGGAATCAGTGCATTTTTATAAGAAACCAGAAATGGCATATATGTGACCAGCATTCAAAGGGTTTGATATACGAATCAGAAATGGACATTTTTGACTCTGCCCACTAATTTGAGTGATGAAATACATTCATAAACTTTAGAAATGCATTAAGGTATAATAAAATGCATTTCCCAGTCTTTCTGAATAATGCTCCCATACTAAGATCTTCAGAGGGTTAAAATATTCCCTTTAAAAACTCCATTTTAGTCCTTTAAATGAGGGCGCAGTGGCTCAGTTGGCAGAGGTGCAGGCTGCAAGGCGAGAGGTCCTCACTCTGTCCTTGGGCAAAACACTTCACCCCATTGCCTATGTGGGTGCATGGTGGCGCTGTGTACTAAAGCCTACTGCACATCGATGGTGCACAAGTCTTCAACCAATGCTAACCCTGCTTGTGTAGAGTTAGTATGTGGGGGGTCTGACAGTTGCTCGTTGTTCTTCCCGGGTACTCCGACTACCTCTACCCGAAAGACTGTCGTGGTCATGATTAGCCACTGTGCAGAAATGTGTGACATTAAACCCCAATAAATAAATAATCCTTTAAAAAAATGAGCTCAATCCAATAAAGGGTCATAAACTATGTTTTTCAAGCAAAAATGAAAAGCTAATTAAAACTGAGTAGACATTTCTGTGAATAATGTTGACCGGTTTTCGCCGTTATGTTGGCTAAAGGGTTAAGAATCCCTTACTTTGGAAGGCACACTGAAAAGGTGTCCCATTCCACATAGAATTAAATGTTACAGAAAATAAAGCGAAAAACATTAAGTTTCTCAGCTGACAGTACCTGCTTTTGCACTCCAGAGGGATGGAACAGCACAAATCAGAGACATTCTCTTAATGGCTCTTTGGCACCAAAGGTTTCTGCACTCTCGGTGAGACCGAGCCTAGCGCAGTGAAAGACTATAGAACTCCTCTAACAAATGAGTTTTAAACAGTCATAGCACTAACACAGTTAACAGTACAGTCGACCATGTCAGTATTACATTGTTACCGGCATCCTGACAGTTTTGTGATAGGTTTCAACAATTATTCAGTGCAGTTTTATGGAAAGGTTTAACTTTATTTTGCCTAAACTAAAATGTGCAATTCACATTGAAGTCTTGAGAGGTTTGAAAACATTGAAATGAATAATGTATAATTTATTTCCTTGCAAGGCAAAGGCAAAGGGTTTCTCTCAACTTAGTTCCAGGAACATACATCCCATTATCATGACAAGATTACATTTCATTTTTTGACAGCTACTCCACTGATGTTTACATTATCTCCAGTGTGAATAACATATCATCCTAATGCTTGGGGAGAATATACTGTATCAGGAAATTGGAGGCTGTGAAAACCCTGTGGCCGACTTGGCCATACTCAGTGGCTCTAGCGACCTGAAAAACATAGATGGCCGAGAACTTCTGACTGTCTATCAGTATGCCAAAAAGTCCTTGAGATAGGACGATTCCTTTTCGAGTTATCGTGCGGGCAAGGAAGAACATAGAAGACAGAAGAGAGAAGAAGAAGAAGAAGAAGAAGAAGAAGAAGAAGAAGAAGAAGAAGAAGAAGAAGAAGAAGAAGAAGAAGAAAAAGAAAGAAAAAGAAACCTTACAAAAACAATAGTCTGTGTGTTTCACACAGACTAAAAAAGAAAAGAAAACCGTACAAAAACAATAGTCTGTGTGTTTCACACAGACTAATAAGGCTGTTTTATCAAATTTTATTTATGTCCAATGTTCACTATTCGAGCAATCACATGGAAATTCACTCAGCCATTGCCATCCAAAGCCACTTTCATCATTTTGCAGAATGCAAGTTTGAAGAGTACCTTGAAGGCACCTTTGAGGTGAGGGTGGGGGAAGTCCAGAGCTCTCCAGTAAACCGAAAAATCTACGTGGTGTCAGTTGTCGAGAAAAAAACGAAACTCACAAACACTGTCGAACAGAAAAAGAAGCGGGAGGTGGTGGGGGCGGGGGGATCCACAGAATTAAGGAATGCTGCTTGTCCTGTATAGTACCATGTACATGTAACAGCACGGCACAGGTCCATATCATGGACTCGCCGGAAAGCCTTTTTGTTTCAAAAAGTGGCTTTTGTAGAGTTTCGGTATTTTGTTGATTTTGCTCCTTGGGTTAAATAAGCAAAAATAAAAACTGAAAGAAACAACGACTCGACCTTTTTGTCTCAACCGAAACTGAGGCAAAATAAGATTCACTGGAAATATAAAGGGGAAGTAGGATGGGAGAATGAAGGATATGTGGGAATTGGGTGGCAACAGAAGGGGGTTAGTATGGTTATCGGATAGAATGGGAAGAATGAGGTACGGGATGTCTTCAAACAGTTCGTTTCCGGGTGTTGGGAGGAGAGGTATTGCATGGGAATAGCGACGCATTTGGTAGCACAGGGTTAATTAAGGTCTTTTCACCTGATAACTACGTCAAATAAGCGACCGGCCAAAGTGTTGCGTAATGAAGTAATTAAAATTTTACTTCGCTCATGCCGTTTCAATTTTGTTCTTTATACATGTGATTAAACGAGCTTTCAGTGCATTAAATGGGCAATTAATTATACCTGATAAATGGGGATGACTGTTGAATATGTGGTTCATGAAAATAAATAATGAAAAAATTGAAAAGACAGTTTTACCCCACCCATCTGTGCAAGAGTACAACTTAATTTGACAGCTAATTAATTACCCGCTGTTCATTATTTAGTTATTACATCCGAATTGACAAGCACAGGTTTCGCTGCACACTTTACATCCTCTTAATTATCAAAAGAACGGGTTGCATCATACTTTAAATTCTCTCAATTATCGAAATACTCTTCAGAGGTGGATACAATGTTACACATGGGTAAAATATACCAATACACATATCCTCTCCTTTTAAATCTGTTATTAACCCATATTTTCCCTTTTAACTTATGTCCGTACGCTTATGGACCCCGCAATATTTATTGGTTTCTACGGTGACGCACTCGAAAAAACATTGAACTTCGAGAAACCGCAATAAACATCATAACATTGAATGAATCAATGAATGAGAAATTTCAGCGCGCGAGAGGACAGTGATTGGCAATCCATACGAGACGAATAACAAAAGTACAGATGAAATGGCTTCACGCGCCGCAGGCGCGCAGGGACGACGCAACACAAGCCTCTTTCGACCCTCTTTAACTGTACAATACAGTTTCGAGCATCAGATCGTGGAGAAAAACAACGGAACTTGAGAAAGAGAATTTACTGCCACCAGTAAATTCAAGTCTGTGTGAAAAGGGTTAAAGTATCAGGAATAAACTATATAAAAAAGAATATATGGGGGCTTATTTTCTGGACTAAAATATTTTTTAACAAATCAGAAATGGGTTTTCGTTAACAGTATTTACAGATATTCATACTGGAATCAGAACATTTTTTATAAGAAACCAGAAAAGGCGTATTTGTGACCAGCTTCAAAGGGTTCGATAGACCAATCAGAAATGGACAAGTTTGTCTCCGCCCACTAATTTGAGAGATGAAGTACATTTATAAACTTTAAAAATGCATTAAGGTGTTATAAAATACATCTCCATATATTGAACCTCCTGCAAATTTTAACTCAGTCGGAGTAGTCCCATGCCTACATCTGCATTGAAGAATGCATCAGTTGTTATAAAATGCAATTTCTGACAGTTCTGAAAAATACGCACTTTATGACCTCTGTTGCCCGCAATAAGGTGGACCATGTTTTGAACCTCTGGCAAGTTCAACCCATTCGATGTAAGTCTGATCTCTATAGGTCATACCAAGCCTGAAATATGAGCATAAACCACTTCGAAAATATTGATTCTGTCAACTCACCATCTGCCATATATGTAGATGATAGCAAATATTCATATTAGCTAGAAAATGTTAAGGTACATAGTACCTCTGGAAAATATATTGCAAGTGAAAGAATTCAGTAATGTTGGAATATAAACGTCAAAAGGCCCTAAAGGCTCCCAAGAGCCTATATGAAGGCGCATTGGAACTGGCAAAATACCGAGGTCTCCTCGATGCCCATCTGTGTTTAGAGCAACATTGTGAGAATGGAAAGGGTTAACATTACTCTCGGTTTGCATGACATAACATTTGTTGTACCTATATTAAGATCTTGAGAGGGTTAAAATACTCCCTTTTAACCCTTTAAAAATGACCTCATTCCAATGAGGTCTATAACCTATGTTTTTTCAAGCGAAAAATGAAAAAAATATAAACTGAATGGGAATGTCTGTGAATAACGCTGACCCATTTTTTCGCCGTCACGTTGGGTAAATGGTTAAGAATGCTTTATTGAGAGGGTTAAATCAAGCCATTTACAAAGTGCACTGCGTCACTGTGCCTCTTCCCTGGCAATCGGGATTATGTGCCTTGCGAAAGACACAACGCAGATACACCTGGTGACGTTGGAACTCTGAATCTTTCAGTTTGAAGTAAAATACTGTAACCTCATCGCCATCGTTCGCCTGTCTGATCCATTTAAAAGGCCGTACAAAGCATCTAGGGTCCTAAGCAAGGCGTACGGGAAATAAGAAGTTGGTTGGATCTCAAAAATGGCTGTTGTGAACAGAGGGGCAATATCAGAGAAAACTTACAAAACGTTCTACTGTCGTGAGTTACACAAAGGCATTTGGAATCTCATTGAAGTATCAAGAGGGTTAAAAAAGACCATTTAAATATTCTATTTTAATAATTTATAATTGTGGTTGGTGTTTCCAGAAAGCCACTCACCATTGCTTCTTGAAACCCGTCGATCTTGAGTTGTGACTGAAAATAAATAATAATGTAACAGAGCCAGGAGTTCCTAAGTGGTTGGCAATGATCAGTAGGGGTTAATCAGGACCGATTCTCAAGTCATGTCTCTGGGTTAAATTAAAGGACAATATTCAAATTTGAAGCTGGACTTAGCCATAAGGGTTGAAAGATATTTTCAGCTAACAAACCAAAAAACGTCTAGGTAAAATTTCACGGATTATTTGGTTCAATTGGTCTAAAATATGTTATTCATATTTTGTATTTTACTGTAAAAATCAAACCTCCCTGACTCAGTCACTCCACCCGAAACCTGTCTGGCTTCAGTTATGATAGACTATAAATACATTTTAAAATGCTTTGAAAGGTGAAAGGTTCTCTATCAAGCTTGATTTGAGAATTAATTTGTAACATCAGGTTAAATAAACAAACAATGTTATTCTGTGTCACCCATTATGCATTACTGTATAATGAGTTTTGTTGGGAAGAGATAGATTCTTTCCAGTTTTAAATAGTGGATTTTGTTTCAACGATTACATTTACCAGTTAAGGTAGAAACTGTGAACATCTTGTGGCCTGTAGAGTCAAACCTTGGACCCCAAACGCCTGAAAAACATCGATGGCTGAGTACATGTAACTAATAATAATATTATAATAACGCTTTGGCCAGCCGCTGATTTGCCGCGGTTCTCGGACGAGAAGGCCATGGTTAACCCTGTACTCCCAACTACCTCCCTATTCCCACGCTTCTCCTCTCCTCCCAACACTCGGAGACGAACTGCTTGATGATATCCCTTGTCCCATTCTTCCCAATCTCTCCGATTAGCATATTAACCCTCTCCTTTGAGTCTCTTCCTAACCACATGTCCTTCATTCTCCCATCCCACTTCCCCATTATACTCCCAGTGAATCTCATTCTTTTAGGCTGATACTTTGGGCATTCTAGAAGAAAGTGTTCCAGGGTCTCCACCATGTCCAAGTTACACATCTGGCACTCCCTTTCACCGTCTTTCCCAATTTTCCCCCTCAGTTCCAGGGATCGCGACCTCAGCTTGAACAACAGTGACCCCCCAAAGGTGCCATCAAGGTACTCTTCAAAACATGGTTTCTCTTTATCACGCAGGCCACCCAAAGACCTCTTTGATTTGACCCCCTCTCGCCAATTACGGTTACAATCCTCCATGACCCTTTCTCTGACGATTTTTTTACCCTGGTTTGCCCCAACGTCCAGGTCCGAGATCTCCAATGAGTAGTTCTCTACTAGCTCCCTCACTTGGACCATCCACCCCGTTTTGATATTTGAGTTGAAAATTCTCAGGAACATTGCTTTACACCATCGGCTGTCGGGGAGATTTACCAAATAATTAAGATAACCGAGCTTCAACAGGTCTATCCTGTCCTTGATCCTCATCCACCCACGCTCACCCCTGATTGCTTCTAGCGCTGCGGCATTACTCGACCCCGTTATCCATCGGCCTGCATCGTTCTGCAGGATTTCCAAGCTCTTTACGGCCGTCTGGTTTAGGGGTACCACTTCCGTACCGTGTGTTATACTTGGCAGCCCCACCATTTCCCAAATGGTTTTCCCCACGAAAACCTTATTGAAACTGTTTCTCCCTATAAGTTTCATTTGGTTAAGGATTCGCTTCCCCTTCAGAATCAATTTATTTGTGTGGTTCCGGTAGATGCCTCTTCCTTTAATGTTTATATTTACCCCCAAATACTCGCAATCACCTGTCTCTCCCACACTGAGAAGTTTGCTGCTCCCTTCGGGAATGCTGAACTCACCCACTCTCCACCTTCGAGTGGGGTCCACTTTGCGGCCCACAGGTATAATTTTGCTCTTGCTTTCATTAAGTTCGAGTCTCCATTTGCTCCCATATTTCCCAACAATTTCCAGCATTTTCGTTAGCCCCTCTTCGCTTTCTGTCACTAGAACCATATCGTCTGCAAAAAATAGCCCTGGGATCTTCAAGTCCGGTATAGCGAAAATCAATGAGATAGGGTATTTTGTATTCGCATTATCGTGCGAACAAAAGAGTGTATTGAAGACAGGTCATTGAGACATGTCTTATACGAATGTAACTGGAATACTAGCGAAAGAGAATTTACTGCCACCAGTAAATTCAAGTCTGTGTGAAAAGGGTTAAAGTTTCAGAAATAAACTATAAAGAAAGAGAATTCATGGAGGCTTATTTTCGGGAATAAAATATTTTTGAACAAATCAGAAATGGGTTTTCGTTAGCAGTATTTACAGATATTCATACAGGAATCAGAACATTTTTATAAGAAACCAGAAATGGCATACATGTGACCAGCATTCAAAGGGTTTGATACACGAATCAGAAATGGATATTTTGGCTCTGCCCACTTATTTGAGTGATGAAATACATTCATAAACTTTAGAAATGCATTAAGGTGTAATAAAATGCATTTCCCAGTCTTTCTGAATAATGACCCCATATTAGGATCTTCTGAGGGTTAAAATATTCCCTTTAAATACACCATTTTAATCATTTAAATGGGGGCGCAGTGGCTCAGTTGGCAGAGGTGCAGGCTGCAAGGCGTGAGGTCCGCACTCTGTCCTTGGGCAAGACACTTCACCCCATTGCCCTTGTGGGTGCATGGTGGCGCTGTGTACTAAAGCGTACTGCACATCGATCGCGCACCCGTCTTCAGCCAATGCTAAGCCTGCTTGTGTAGAGTTAGTATGTGGGGGATCTGACAGTTACTCGTTGTTGCCCGGTGGTTCTTCCCGGTAACTCCGACTTCCTCCACCTGAAAAACTGTCGTGGTCATGATTAGCCACTGTGCAGAAATATGTGACGTTAAACACCAATAAATAAATAATCCTTTAAAAATGAGCTCAATCCAATAAAGGGTCATAAGCTATGTTTTTCAAGCAAAAATGAAAAGGTAATTAAAACTGAACAGACGTTTCTGTGAATAATGTTGACCGGTTTTCGCAGTTATGTTGGCTAAAGGGTTAAGAATCCCTTACTTTGGAAAGCACACTGAAAAGGTGTCCCATTCCACTTAAAATTAAATGTTAAGAACATAAAGCGAAAAACATTAAGTTTCTCAGCTGACAGTACCTGCTTTTGCACTCCGGAGGGATGGAACGGCACAATTCAGAGACATTCCCTTAATGGCACTTTGACACCAAAGGTTTCTGCACTTTCGGTGAGACCGAGCTGAGCGCAGTGAAAGACTATAGAACTCCACTAATAAACGAGTTTTAAACAGTCACAGCACTGACACAGTTAACAGTACAGTCGACCATGTCAGTATTGCATTGTTACCGGCACCCTGACGGTTTTGTGATAGGTTTCAACAATTATTCAGTGCAGTTTTATGGAAAGGATTAACTTTATTCTGTCTGAAATAAAATATGTGCAATCTACATTGAAGTCTTGAGAGGGCTAAAAGCATTGAACTGAATAAGATAGGTTTCAACAATTATTCAGTGCAGTTTTATGGAAAGGGTTAACTTTATTCTGCCTGAAATAGAATATGTGCAATCCACATAGAAGTCTTGAGAGGGTTAAAAGCAGTGAGGTGAATAATTTATAATTTATTTCCTTACAAAGCAAAGGGTTTCTCTCAACTTAGTTTCAGGAACTTACATCCCATTATAATGACAAGGACAGATATCATTTTGACAGCTTACTCCACTGATGTTTACATAGTCTCCAGTGTGAACATAACATTGTATTGCTCGGGGGAGAATTTACTGTATCAGGAAATTGGAGGCTGTGAAAACCCTGTGTCTTACTGGGCCATACTCTATGGCTCTAGCGACCTGAAAAACATAGGTGGCCGAGAAGTTGTGAATGTCTACCAGTATGCCAAACATCAGCGAGATAGGACAATTCGTTTTCAGGTTATCGTAAGGACAAGGAAGTTCATAGAAGACAGAAGACAGGACAGGAGAAGAAGAGGAAGAAGAAGAAGAAGAAGAAGAAGAAGAAGAAGAAGAAGAAGAAGAAGAAGAAGAAGAAGAAGAAGAAGAAAGAAAAGAAAAAGAAACCGTACAAAAACAATAGTCTGTTTTCACACAGACTAACAAGATAATATATGAGAACAACTCGTGTACCTGCTTTTTGTTGATAAAATACATCTTTCATTTGACCACATTCCGGAATATTATTGATGTACCCGCTTAATAACAACCGATTTCTTTTATTGGATCACAATATCAGTGGGTAGTGTTTGTTTTGAATAAAGGTTTAGTAGTCACGAAGTTACATTAGGTAATTTACGAGGATTTCCGAAAGCGTGCGAATGCGATAATTGCCTAGAACGGCACTCAGTAGTTTACGAGACACTACAAATAAAACAATGAAAAAAAATCTGATATACTGCGTTTTTTTAACAATTGATATTAACCAGAGATCAAAACTAATCAAACTGATTACTTATAAATTACTAATCGATATGAAATCTGCGTGATGCTGACGTGACGCTGGTAACAGTAAGAACTTTGTTCTTACTGTTGCCAGCGTCACGTCAGAACGTCGCAATTCAGACATGGGGTGAAATGAAAAGTTCACACATGCAGTCAATAGCGTGTATGTCCACCGTTTGCCTCTTGGGTGGCAAGACATCGCGGCGCATGCACCTGATAAGTCTTTGGATGTCACCCTGCGGTATTGCATTCACTCCTGCCTTAGAACATTACGTATATCATGAAGTCGTACCCTAAGGTCCAGTTGATCCCAAAGATGCCCGATTAGCGACAAATCTGGCGAAAGTGGGGGCCAGAGATGAAGTTCGATGCTCTGCTCCTCAAGAAAGTCACGACCGATACGCGTCACGTGACAATGGGCATTGTCTTGCTGAAATAACGGCAATCCGACGTTAGCGTTGAACAACGGGACAACAACCAACAACAGCGTTAAGAATTTCGTCCCTATATCGCTGCCCATTTACATTACCGTCGATAAAGATCATCTGCGTTCGAAGGTGCAAGGACATTTCTGTCCGAACCATTACACTACCCCCACCGAAGCGGTCGCATTCCCGCACACAAGCATATGAAAACCGTTCTCTTAGTCGGCGATACACTCTTGCCCTACTGTCAGCGCGCCATAGACAAAATCGTAATTCATTACTAAAAAGAACTGTGCTCCAACGCTGCTGAGTCCAGCGAACACGCTGACGTACCCATTCCATTCTGACGGTACGATGACGCTGGGTAAGGATTGGTCCGTGGTATGAACGCCTACTTCGGATGCAGTGTTCAGCGGGTCTGTTGCGGACAGTTTGTGCACTAATTCTATTGCTAGTTCTACCAGGAGTAATTACTGCTGTCCTCGTCGCCGGAAGGAAGCGATCTCGCACGCGAGACGTCCTGATGTGTCGGTCTTGCGCAGGGGTCGCAACTCTTGGCCGACCTGAACGCGGTTGGTCGGCAGTAGATAAACTCGTTCATCAATAGTTTCCGTTCGAAACTTAACTTTTGAGGTATGCGAAGACTGACATGTGACGAACGTTAAGGAGCGTTGACATGTTGGAATCTGGCAACAGACTGACTGCAGTGGCTGAAATTCTCAACGTTACTCAATTAATGATTAGCAGGTTGTGGTCACGCTACCGTCAGACAGGCAATGTTGATGACAGACGTCGGTCAGGTCGTCCAAGAGCGACAACTGCTAACCAGGATCATTTTAATCGAACCACAACATTACATAACCGCCATCAAGGTGCGTCAGAAATTGGACAGCAGCTGCACCGAGCGAAGATGTGCGAGTCAGTGGTCAGACTATCCGAAATCGCATACACAGCTGGAATTCGGACGCTCGACGACCACCAATAATTCCACGTTTGACTGAACGTCACATCGCAGCAAGGAGTAATTGGTGTAGAGCACGAACGATACCATGACGTAAGCGTTAGGCAACACGATCGTTTTGGTGGTGGATCAGGTATGGTGTGGGGAGGCATAACCTTGACAAGCAGAACAGCATTACATGTCATCCAATGGTGTGTCACGGAGCAGTACTATCGTGACAACATGTTAGCAACTTATGTGGTGCCATTTGCGCGACGTCACGGCCGTCGTTTCAATTTCCGAGATGACAATGCACGAGCACACAGGGACCACGTCGCTACAGAGTTCCTCCAAGAGCAGAACATCACTACACTGCCTTGGCCAGCACTACGTCCGGACCTTTCACCAATCGAGCACATCTGGGATATGCTTGGCAAACGCCTACGACATCGCCAACAGCCCCCTACCAAAGCCCCTACCAATGTCTAGGAATTTGCCGCTGCACCGCAGGAAGAATGGAATAACATCAGTCAAGCTGATACTAGACGTTTGGTGAGGAGTATGCCACGTCGAATCCGCGCAGGTCTGGCGGACAAAGGAGGATTTACAAGGTATTGCGGTCTTGGACTGAATGTGGTAAATTCTCTGACTGACCGTCCATATCTTCTACAGCACACTGCGTTGAATGTGTGCTTGTCAGACACCAAAACTATCGCTGATATCATTCACCAGATGTCACAGTGCAACTCCCCTGTCGTTTTGATAAAAATATAAATATAGTTCTTATATATCTCACTTTTATCCCCGACTTTTTTTAATAGTATATGTTCAATTCAGTGATGTTAAAGTACCGCCGGTACCAACATAGCCGGTACCGGGACGGGACAGAGTCTGTCCCGCCGAAACCGGTACCGAGACAAATGAACAATTGGGTGACATATTACACTCAGATGGGAGAAATTCTCATTTAAACCGCCCCAGTACCCAAGATCGCAAAGACAAACATAACATAGTACCAATTATTCTGCGGGGACATCAAAGTAATCACAAAGCACGAATATCGTGCTTTGTGATTACTTTGATGTCTCCGCTGAAAAATGTCTTTGAAAAGCCGATGACGGCGCTGACATTGTCTTTGATGCCTCGTCTGAAAAGTCAGAATGGTCGGCTTTATCGGGGTCGTGGTGGAGACAGAACATGCACTTTTAGATTGTTTCGATATGTTCATTCACAAATAAGTTGAAAGTATGTGGTACAAGTGTGCCGCACACGATTACCAGCCCATTTACCCTCGTTCAATTGGGTATTGCCTCATAAAATGTTTTTGATCCGGTACCGGCGGGACAAAAACTTCAGTACTGGTACCGACTGGCGCCGATACAGGTACCGGTTGACATGCCTTGTTCAATTCAACTTTCTGCAGAAAAATCGGGTAATTAGGTGTTAGGTACAGAAATAATAATTCCAGTACAATGCAGTTTATGTCCTATAGTAGTAATAAACCTGCATGTGAAGAGGCACTTCGATGGGATGTAAATGCCACCTTTTGAACGCTTGTTTTGGCCACGAAATATCCATAGCGCATGAATTAAACCTCTCAAATTTTCCGGAAATTGGCAAAATTACGGCAGGCGACCATCATTTCTCAAAATGTCGATATTGTGTCCAAAAAGCGCGGTGAATCGCAACCGTATTTGGTGGATTTCTTATGTCAGTTTAATTGAGCGCTTTATTACAAATAAACATATGCACAATGTAACAGAGTATAATTAGTAATCTTTCAGTTAAGAACCTTACCGTAGCTGGATACTCCAATGGACGATCTGAGAAGTGTTGTCACACTACAAATCACGAAAGGTGGTACATTTGTTGACGTGATTGCGTACGTAATTGACAACCCTATGGCACCATTACTATTATGATACGTGGAGTTATTGCGCATGCGTAACACGTATTATTTTGGGTAATATTTGTTTCTGACAAACACATCCTTACTTTAAGGCCGTCATCTCGTGTTGCTAAGGTGGTGTGTGGTTGCTTTGGGAGCAAGTGGTTTTGAGTGAGTTAGCGCTGTGTTTAAAGGTATATTCTTATGAATTAGACTATATTTCTAGTCTCGGAGTTTCATCGAATTATAATTGCTTCCTCATTAGACATATCCTGCATTGAGTCGAGGCCGACATCTTGAATATCTGAGTTTTAAACGTCATAGATGTAGGTAGCTCGAGGCGATACAGACCTATTCACGAGGAACAGCAGTTTTGGCTATCGAATAAAACACTTTTACCGATTGGGCTTATTCATGATCTAGAATTTCTTCCAAACCCGGTTGTACTTCCAGAAGATTTTCATAAATTAATTGCGTATGGGGAAGTAGTTCTATTACAAGGTTGTGTAATAATATAATAACTCTTTGGCCAGCCGCTGATTTGTCGCGGTCCTCATAAGAGAAGGCCATCATTCCCCCTGCACCCCACCCCCTCTTCCCCTCCTCTCCTCCCAGCATTCAGATATAAACTGCTTAATAGTGTCCCTCACTTCCTCTTTTTCAATTTCTTCAATAAGCATTCCTACCCTCTCCCTCGTGTCCGCCTTCAGCCATCTATCCTTTGTTTCTTCACCCCACTTCTGCATTATTCTTCCAGTAAATTTTATTCTATGAGGTATATACTGTGGGCATTCCAAGAGAAAATGTTCCAGGGTCTCCACTACTCCAGAGTGGCACATTTGGCATCCCTTTTCCCCATCTCTCCCAATTTTTCCCCGAAGCTCCAGTGATCTTGATCTCAGTTTGAACAGCAGTGACCCTCCAAAGGTGCCATCTAGGTACTTCTCAAAAGCTGGCTTTTCTTTATATTGTAACCCCTGCAGTGATCTTTTCACGCTAACCCCTGCTCGCCAGTTTCGATTGCAATCTTCCAGGACTCTCTCTTTGACAAACCTTTTGCCTTCTTTCATTCCTACTTCTATGTTTGTGACCTCTATAGAGTAATTGTCCATTAGTTCCCTCACATGTTTTGACCACCCCGTTTCTATATTAGAATTCCAAATGGTATCGAGCATCAATTTGCACCACCGGTTGTCAGGCAGGTTTCTCAAGTAGTTAAAGTAACACAGTTTTCCCAAATCTACCCTGTCCTTGATTTTCATCCACCCAAGCTCCCCCCTTACTGCTTCCAAAGCTGCAGCATTACTTGACCCTGTTATCCATCTGCCGGCATCATTCTGAGTACTTTCCAACTTCTTAATAACGGTTTGGTTTAATGGAATCACGTCCGTGCCATACGTTATACTTGGTAAACCCACCCTCTCCCATAGTGTTTTCCCCACAAAGACCTTGTTGAAACTATTTTTCCCTAAAAGTTTTAGTTGGTTCAGGATTCTTTTCCCTTTCAGAATCAGTTTGGCTGAGTAATTTCTGTACACCCCTCTTCCCGTTATATTTATGCTTACCCCTAGATACTCATACTCTCCCTTTTCTCCTACAGTGATTTGTTTGCTTTCCCCTTCGGGGATTGAGAACTCCCCCACTCTCCATCTCTTCGTCATATTTACCTTACGTCCAACGGGTATTACCTTGCTTTTATTTTCATTTAGTTCGAGCCGCCAAGTGTTCCCATAACTACCAACAATTTCCAGCAATTTCTCTAGCCCCTGTTCAGTTCTAGACATTAACACCATGTCGTCCGCAAAGAATAAGCCTGGTATCTTTATGTCTCCAACATTTACCCCCTCCGCACTCTGAATTAGTTCGTCCTCTAAATCTTTAACATACAATGCAAACAAAATCGGTGAAAAGATACACCCCTGCTTGAGGCCTATATCCATAGGGACTCGTTTTGTAGTGATACTCCCTAGACTGAGTTGGCTTTGCACATCTGTATACAGTGCTTTCATGATTCCCACAAAGTCACCCCCCAGTCCGATGCCCTCGAGCTTTCGCCACATACCTTCCCTCCACACTCGGTCGTACGCTTTTTTCACATCTAGAAATGCCAGAAACATCTTTTTCTTTTCAGCCTTTGTTGATTCTATCAGTTGGGTGAGTGTAAATAGGTGATCAGTGACTCTTCGTCCTTTCCTGAAACCATTTTGAATTTCTCCTAGAAAACCTTTCTCTTCAATAACTTCCTCTAGTCTACTGTATATGACCTTACAGAATACTTTTCCGATGTTACTACTAACTGATATCCCCCTATAGTTATCTAGAACTTCCTTATCCCCCTTTTTGTGTATGAACGACACCTTACTTTCCCTCCACTCTCTGGGGACCTCTTGCTTTCGCAGAGCCAGGTTGAAAAGGTTTGTCAGGACTTCAATAAGTGCCTCCCCTCCATTTTTGAGGAATTCGTTCGGAATTTCATCAGTCCCTCCCGCTTTACCATTTTTTAATTTCGAGACCACGTTCCGCACTTCTTCTGCCGTTATTTCGCTACATACACGATTGGATAGGTTCTCTTCCACCAGTGTATTTCTTTTTGGTGGGGACCCACTGCCCCATCGCCTATCGTTTATCTTTTCCCAGTGCTTGACTAACTCTGAAGCGATACGGCCTTTATCTTCTGTACTTTCCCCATCCACTTTGATACTCTGCACACTACTTTTCCCCCGTTTATTTACCCAGTTCCAAAATACGTTTGAGCTCGAACCCCCCGTTTTCTTTATTGTTCTGGCAAGACTGCAATTGCGCTCCTTCCTATTATTATTCTTTATCTCATTCACCTTTTTCCGTGCCAGTTCATATTCTCCTTTCATTAGTCTCGTGTCATTGTTATCCACCCCTTTAAGCTTCCTACTTCTTCTGTAAGCAGCGCATTTTACCTTCCTTTCTTTTATAGCCTTTTTCAGTCCCTCGTTAACCCTGTATCCAAGCTCTCTCGTTGGGACCCTCACCCTTCCTATACAATCCTTCCCTGCCTCTGTTAGGCTATTTACTATGCCATCTGAAATACTCTGGACATTTGCATCCCTAGGTATACATTCAAGACTTGGTTTTAGTTTTTCCCGAAACTGCTTCCAGTCGGCTCCTTGTTTTAGTCCCCAAACTTCCTTGAAGGTATTTCTGTCTCTATTCGTCTTTTTGCCCATAATCTTAACTGTTATCAGGTTGTGATCACTACCTAAGTCATTTTTTCCCTCGTCATCTATTTCTACATCTATAACCTCCCTCCATACGCTAATGTCAGTGAGTATATAATCAATTATTGTTTTCTTATCGTTCCTCTCCCAGGTCCATTTACCCTTACATTTCGCATCCCTGTTCAAGATCTTTAAACCAAGCTCTTTTGATAGGTCCAACATCTTCCTCCCATTCGTGTTAATTTTCCTATCACCTCCCTGTATGCCCTCCTCCTTATCCCCGATGTGCCCATTGAAGTCCCCCATTAGGACAATACTGAACCCTCTGCTTTCAAGTTCTGTGATATTCGATCTAAGAGTTGTATATATTGAATCATTCCACTCGGGCTTACTTCCCTCCACTGCTAAGTATACAACACCAACGGCAACACTCCTGCTTCCTAACTTGATTTTTGCCCAGACTATTTCGTTGGATACTGGAATCTGAGTCCTTGCTTCTGTGAGATCTGTAATCAATGAGGGCTGTAATTCCTCTTTAGCGTAGATGCCAACACCCCCACCCCGTTTCTGACCCTCAGTTCGCCCAGCTCCTATCCACACGCAACCCTTCATCTGATCAGCCCGCTCATCCCGTCGTATCCACGTCTCACTTAGACCCATTATATCGAAGTCTCCTTCGTCCATCAGTGCTGATATTTCGCTTACTTTTTTGTGCAGACCCTGGATGTTGCAGTATCCAAACTTAATGAATCTTTGTTTCTTTGTCATCACTGGCACATTATTATAACCCTGGTGTGTCCCTGTGTTGTGCATGTTTGTTGTTCTTCCTATGTTCCTAGCATTTGTGCCCCTCTGGGTTATCGGCTGTGGTCCCCTACCCCCCTTTTCTCCAAAAAAGGCCCAGCCACCTGTAAAATTTTTTGGCCCAACAGGTCTGTACCCATCCTACTTAAATGCAATCCGTCTCGCCCATACAACTCTCCTTGTCCCCAGAATGAGTCCCAGTGGTCAATGAAATGTATTCCCAAGTTTTTGCAGTGCTCTTCCAGCTCCTCGTTTAGTGCCATAATCCGCGAGTTCCTCTCATTCCCACCACCCATAACGGGGAGCACCCCTGAAACGATGATCCGAGCATTCCTGCTAAGTAGCTTACTAATTAGGTCCTTGTATGTGTCCACCAAACGAACTGATTTCCTCTCCCTGATGTTATTGGACCCCACATGTAATACCACTACCGGATCAGGCCCCGACCCAGCTACAATACCGTCCACTCTATCCCTCAGGTCCTCCACTTTAGCCCCTGGAAAGCACAGAACTGTTCTATTTTTACTGTCCGGACCACAGACAACCTTGTCGATCCCCCGAACTATGCTACTTCCCGCAACCACCAACTTACTTTTGTCCCTCGCCCTATTTATCTCCTCTAGTCTCCTATTGTTTACAGCGTCCTCTTCCTCTCCAACAGCCCCACTCGGAATCAATATCGGTATCGGTATCTTTGACCTAGGATTACTCCTATCCTTGTCCCTCCGTCTCTTTCCAGGCCCTGAACTACCTGGACTACTCCCCTGGTCTTCTACCGAATCCCTCCTCCTTTTTCCTGGCCTAGACCCCAACCTACTATCTGTTGCAAGTACCTCCATCTCCTCCTCTAACTCTTCCGAATCGAGCACATCAAATCTGTTTCTGGTGCTGCACTCCCCACTGCCTTTGGACTTTACACCCCTATCTACCTGCTTCTCTGGCCCCCCTTTCCTACCACTTTTGATAGTCCACGCCAAACGCTTTACAGCATTGCTCCGGCCTGGGCCCCCCTCATCTGTCCTACGTATTTTTCTAGCAGCCCCCACCTCATCACCTACCTCATTCACATCAAAGGTTCTACCCCCATGTTTCCTCTTGGACCCACCGACAACCACCCATCCTTCTCGGAAAGCTACTTTCACAGGCGTAACTCCAGACAGCCCCGCCCTACCAAGTTTTCCCTTCAGCTCAGCAATCTCCCCCTCAAACTTAACAATTGTCTCAAGTAGGCGGAGGATTTCCTGACAGTTTGCACATACCTCTCCATATCCCATCGAACGAAAGTCCCCATACATCATAGAACACTGTCTACAAACTTCAAGCCCAATATCGCCATCGGTGGCCCCACCAACCTGGCTCTGACCGACACCCCCAGTGACCTCTGTCTGCACACCAATACTTACCCCGTTGGCACCGTTGACCTGGACCGCGATATTACACGTATTTAGCTCCATACTTACCTCCGTCTGAACAGACTTGCTCGCCATCATCAAGACAAAATTACAAAATTACGCGATTATGTTAACCATTTGAACCCTGGCGGAATCTTTCATGTCAGTTCAATTACTGCAATTGGAAGAGTCCACATTTATTATTTGGGAGAAGACCAATCAATATTTTCAGCTTGGATGCTACACGTTGAAAATATTGATTAGTGTATGCCACACATTAACTTAGCGGCCACTCTACTTAAATGAATTACGACATCTCATGTATCAGGACCGGAAAACGATCTCTTGGATCCAAAGTGTTCATAGATATATATAGACAAGAGTAATATGGTAGTCCAATAGTGATCTCTTGTTGTCAAACAGGCAGGCGGAAACAGTTATAACTTTAACAATAGGTGTTGCGCACTGACATTACGTACCATCGTGATACTGATTTCACAACATGGTTACTTACTCGTGCACGAAAACATCCCAGAAAGTATTTTCCACCAGATAATATCTCACAAACTCTAGAAAACACACCACTGTGCAAGCTAAACGTCAGCTGATGAATCTCCTGGTCAATGCCCATTTGCTGTAAGACGATAACACTTTTCGTTTTTTCCAAAATTTGAAAGTATTACACGGGTGGAGACTCCCCACAAAAAGGATTCTGTGGTAATGGATTAATACATTCTTATCTGTCTCCTGCACAACAAACCATTAAGGCAGTCTTATTCATAGTTAACCCTTTACCCAACGCAGAGGATATCCAAATTTATTATTTTAAATATCATTTTTTCAATTTTTCCAAATATTTCAACAAAACCATATCATGTGACCCCTCGTTGTAACCAGTCGACGAGCTCGTTCCAACGAGGGGTCACATGATATGGTTTTGTTGAAATTCATAGTTAACCCTTTACCTACCGTAACGGCCAAAACTGGCCAGCGCTATTCTAAAAAATCGCCAATTAATTTTCATTATTTTTTTATTTTTTTGTCTCAGAAACATAGGTTATGACCCCTCGTTGGAACGAGCTCGTTCCAACGAGGGGGTCATAACCTATGTTTTTGAGACAAAAAATGAAAAAAATTAGTTATTCAAGAATTATTTTTGCAAGTGTCGTCTGCTTTTAAGGTTAGGTAAAGGGTTAAGGAGAGTGATAGACCTGACGTCCAACTCTTCTCCCTACTATCCAGTTTTAGCAAATCGGGTCCGTTCAAGATTTATGGAGAGCTTTATTTCTTGACTAGGTAGTACGTTACTGAATCTTGTTTTCAGGGAAAAACAGAATCCACTTTCCCTTATTATCAAAAGGGGTTGTGTCGTTTGCGCTCTGCTGCGACAGATGGATTTCTGCTGAGTAACAAATTGTGTTTGGATGCCAGTTAACGTAAGATAGATGTTTGTGCATTTGACTCTATACTAAACACGAACAACAGACGACATTTGCAAACTGTTTCTTTGAGAATTAAAGAGTTTCTCTTTTTACCTCAAAACATACTCACAATTCCTCATTCGAATGCGCTCAACGAGAACGTTCCACGGAGAGCATCATAAACCGCATTCATGTTTATGAGGAACAATATTTCGCAGAACGTTAGGTAAAATGTTAAACTTCACCCAACGTTCAAGAAGTTGCGAAGAACAGTACCAATCTTTTTGAAGACCTGAATAAATTGTGTTATGTCTTTTTCGTGCCGTCTCTAGAACAAGTTCAATGCGCGTACACTGTTTGCGTCGGTGGGTAATAAAGGTGACTGTTTTTTGTCAATGTGTTTATTTAGATAACAAGGTGTTAACATAGTATTTAGTACAAAATATTTACATAATTACAACATAAAATTTACACAGTTGGTAAATATACAACAAAAAATTACATAGTTGTTAAAATGGTCTGGCAATAGAGTCTAAATACTCCAGAAGCCAACCTCGCATTGTCTGCAGTGGAACATGCAGCCCTTCAATTCTGTCGTCGGGAAAAGGGACCGATAAACCGTTCTGGGCTGCCCTATCATAGTCAGTAAATAATAATAACACTTTGGCCGGCCGCTGATTTGTCGCGGTTCTCACGTGAGAACGCCTTGATTACCCCTGTGCTCCCAGCTGCCTCCCTATTCCCATTCTTCTTCTCTCAACCCAACACTCGGAGACGAACTGCTTGATGACATCCCTTGCCCCATTCATCCCAATCTCTTCGATTAGCATATTAACCCTCTCCTTTGTATCACTCTCTGACTACATGTCCTTATTTTCCCATCCAGCTTCCCCATTATACTCCCAGTGAATCTTTTTCTGTTAGACTGGTGTTTTGGGAATTCTAGTAGAAAGTGTTCTAGGGTCTCCACCACGCCCAGATTACAATCTGGCACTGCTTTTCACTGTTCTTCACAATTTTCCCCTCAGCTCCAGGGACCGTGACCTCCGCTTCAACAACACTGCCCCCCCCCCCCGCCCCCAAATGTGCCATCATTACTCTTCAAAATAAGGCTTCTCTTTATCACACAGGCCACCCAAAGACCTCTTTGATTTGACCCCCTCTTGCCAGTTAAGGGTATTATCCTCCGTGACTCTTTCTCTGACGATTTCATTGTCGGACATAAGCTTATACTGAGGCTGTTTGCTTTCTGCTTCAACATGTATGTGACCTGGGTCTCTTTCAGATCATGACTCTCTCTCTCTCTCTCTCTCTCTCTCTCTCTCTCAATAGCAGCGGCGTCTCATAGTGAAAATCCGCTCAAATATCTTTACAATATAGCAAAGCAAGCTAATCTAATTTGGCGGTAGTTGGAATGATCGGTAAGGTCTTTGTCTGGTTTATGTATCATGACTCCTGCGGTCACTTTCCAACATTTTGGGAAGTACCCACAGGAAAGACAGCAGTTTTAAGTGAGAGTAAGCCAGAGAAACTATCAAAAATTGTACTGTACCGCTCAGCTACTCAGAGGCTGTGAAGATCACGTTAGAAATAACTTTACCGGACTATACGCAGCACAGTCTACAAACTTATCTTTAATGTAGCTTTAGGACATGCGCCAGAAGTGAGGACACACCGTCTCTGAAAACTACACTGAAAGCACAGCGGTCCAGAATGCTTAGCAACACAACGAAAAGAGCATAGTAATTTGGCCTGTACGGAGGTTACCATATTGGCTTAACGCCTTGCATGCTGCTGGCAGATATTCCTGTCCAGAATAGCAAACCACTAGAATAAAAATAAATTCGGCACTTTTAACCAATTTTTTCCTAAAAAAATTAATCAATTTCTTGACCAATGATTTCTCTAGCCATAACTAGATTTGATGAAAATAATTTTTAAAATAATCAGCGACCAAGAGTTAAAACCGGCACATATATTTGCTAGTTTGATGATATGCGAGTCGGATTAGCGCCCAAAGGTATCCATGGCAATAGTATATGCAATGGGAAAAGGCGTGGCAGCCTGCTATTCCTTTTGCCATACATTTCTAATTGGTTAGTGGTGGTGATTGACGACTTCTTGTCTAAATAGCTCGCTAAAAAGCACAGGAATAATTAAATAACATACAGTCGGACGACTTTACACATGTCATGTCATTAGCACCTCTATCTTTAGAGTGTGAACACCTCATCATCGACTATGAAAACATTGGAACTACCAGAGAGACTTAGGAAACCCGTCTCTGCTCTGGGCGTCTCTCATCCAATCACCTGGCCCATCCAGGAGACTGGCTAGATCGTCCATCTGACTTTGAAGTTTAAAGCTGAAGAGAGCATTTCACCACCCTCCTCGGGAAAAGGTAGTATACCTTTTGTCAGAGGAACTCCTCTCAGCCTGGTCCTCACCGGAGGAGGTCCGAAGGCCCTGAGAAGAGTAGGAAGAAGAAACGAAAAAAGAGTCCATCTACCAAGCGGAGGGATGTCCGACGCCTGGGGGCTTCCCTGGATAAGAAGAAAGAGAGGGGTGAATAGGTGGAGTGCCGGGGGCAGCCGCCAGTTCCCCTCCAAATCCCCCAGGCAAACCCAACTAACAGCCGGCTCCACAGCCGATACAATTGGATGAGGAATCCTGTGGAGATAGAGGAGGAATTGGAAGTTGCTTTCTCGCCAAATCCCACTCCTCACTCTCCTCTTCCTTCGTTCCCGGGAAGCCAGGACAAGGGACTAGTATCCTCACAACCACCACCGACTTCACAGAAAACATCCAAAGAACATACAGACCTTCAACCTCTGTCAAATGTACTATTAGATCACTAACAATTCATGGCTAAGTGCAAAGAAGACCAAAGGCGTTCCGATAAAATTACCAGACTAGCGAGGGAATTTTTGGACAAACAAAAACAACCACCAGATATAGCAAGTTGCCCTACAATGCCAACTTCACTACAACGATCTCTCCATCTCAGCCACCTCCTCCAAAGAATACCAACAGAAAGCACAGGCGCGGATAACAACCTTCCTTCTCCTTTCCTCCCTTGCCACGCCTAGATATGGCGCAAAATTTATGTAACAGTTAAAGAGGTTCGAAAGGGGCTTGCCCCACACCGTCCCTGCCCGCCTTCGGCGCTCAAAAAACACTTGATCTGATAGTCTGGGCGACTTTATGTCAAGACTGGACAAACGCGGATTATATCCGTTCCTAATATCTGACGATAGCTACGGGCTCCGGCACAGTGTGACTTCAACCCGATCAAGTTAGACCTAATTCTGGTAGGGACCAATTCGTACACTGAAAAATTTAAAAGTCAGTGTTTGTCTTCGCTATCGGTGATTTTATTCGTGCATTGTTATTCGCCCACCCATAAAGTGTTTAACCATCCCAAACCCTACAAAACCTAACTCCCCCCCCCCCCACCCCCCCCCCCCAAAAAAAAACAAAAAACAAAACAAAACAACAACAACAAAAAACAGACAAAAGAAAAATAAAAAATATACCGACAATGAGGGTTAAAAAGGACTTTGCTCGCAGAGCCACAGTTCTTAAAATCGGAGACAATTAAAAGGCACTGGTTTGAGCAGACCAAGGTAAAATACAGGGAGAAGAAAAGATTAAATACTTACCGAAATTTCCCCGTACGTTAGCATTATGTGTATGTATAAACAGCACAACAGATTGCAGAAACAAATTTAAAAACGAAGACATGTTCGCGTCCATTTACCACATAAACGGTTTTCCGTGAACAAGGAAGTTTGAATCACTTGAGGTAGCTTTCTTGCAACATCGAACACACATAAAATCCAACAATACTTTTCATGGTCTGTATTTGTTATATCAACACACCTAAGGGTATTCGATACAGGGCAATTATTTAATAAAATGTCATCGCGCATTTAACCTGTTCATACTCGTGCGTCTAAAGATAATTTCTTTTATAAAACTATCAACCCGATTTAGAAGAACATGTTTCACATCAGCTCTTCTTTTCCTGGCTACTTAGCTGTGACTTTGTTCACCCACCCACTTATTGTCCAAGATTTTTTTCAGCAGAGAACAAGGAAACCTAAAAAATATTCGGCGACTGAGTCAAAATGAAAGGGGACCGCTTCAAGCTGGAGGTTGTGAAGAGCAGAGATTCCCACACCATTTGAAAATGAGATTTAATATTCAACTCTATAGTTTCTAATTTTATTGGCGACTGATATTTCTCTGCGATAAACCTTTTCAACTAGTAAACAATCCATTTACCCACAATTAATTAAGAAGGGTCCTTAATAAGGTAACCCTACAACCTATCGGCCTGGTGGATTAAATCATTGCTGAATCTCGTCATAAATGCAAAGAAGAGTACTATAGCCAATATTACATACGTTAATCTCGTTCTGGGGCTCAAGGCTCAAATATACTATTCAAAAAAGTAGGGGATATCCAAACTGATGTTGATATTTTCGGAAAATGGTATTGGATACGCATGACTGGACACATCAATATGTTACCAAGTTTAGTGTGGATCATGAATGTCACCGACCCACGAAAACTTCGGTTTTTCGCACGAGCGCCGCGTTAATGTCTGGATTACGTTTTGAAATTTTCATTTGTACTGGACGGACTTTTTCGGAGGTCTCATCGTTCTTTTCTTGGTATAAACTCGTCATCATCAATAGTTTCGGGCCGAAACGTAACTTTTGAGGTATGCGAAGACTGACGAACGTTTACGTGCCGTTGGCATGTTGGAAGCTGGCAACAGACAGACTGCAGTGGCTGAAATTCTCAACGTTACTCAATCGGTGATTAGCAAGTTGTGGTCACGCTACCGTCAGACAGGTAATGTTGATGACTGACGTCGGTCAGGTCGTCCAAGGGCAACAACCGCTAACCAGGATAGTCTCATCCAAACCACAACATTACGTAACCGCCTCAGAGTGCGTCAGAAATTGGACAGCAGCTGCATCGAGCGACAGATGTGGCAGTCAGTGGTCAGACTATCCGAAATCGCCTACACAGCTGTAATTTATACTCTCGACGACCACGAATAATTCCACGTTTGACTAAACGTCAAATTGCAGCAAGGCGTAATTGGTGTGGAGCACGGCAGCGCTGGGATAATCGTCGGTGGAGCAACGCCATGTTTTCCGATGAATCGAGGTTCACTCTCGACTTCCACGACAGGCGAAACAGAGTGTGGCGGCGGCGGAACGAACGATACCATGACTTAACCATTATGCATCACTATTATTTTGGGAGTGGATCGGTTATGGTGTGGGGAGGCATAACCATGACAAGCAGAACAGCATTACATGTCATTCAAGGGCGTGTCACGGGGCAGTACTACCGTGACAACATGTTAGCAGCTCTTGTGGTGTCATTTGCGCGACGCCACGGCCGTTGATTCATTTTCCAAGATGACAATGCAAGAGCACACAGGGCTGGTGTGGCTACAGAGTTTCCCCAGGAGCAGAACATCGCTAAACAGCCTTGGCCAGCACTAAGTCAAGACCTTTCACCAATCGAGCACGTCTGGGATATGCTTGGCAGGCGCCTACGACAGCGCCAACAGCCCCCTACCAAAGTCCAGGAACTCGCCACTGCACTACAGGAAGAATGGAATAACACCCGTCAAGCTGATATTGGACGTTTGGTGAGAGTATGCCACGTCGGATCCGAGCTTGTCTCGCGAACCAAGGAAGATTGATTTACAAGATATGAGGTCTTGGGCTGAATGAGGTAAATCTCTGACTGACCGTCTAAGTCTTCTACAGCTCACTGCGTGGAATGTGTACTTGTCATACACCCAACTATCGCTGAAATCATTCACCAGCTGTCGCATTTCAATGCCCCAACAGTCTTTTTGATGAAAATATAAATATATTTCTTCATATTTTTATCAAATATCCCCTACTTTTTTTTAATAGTACAGTTCATGCGGTATTACGCCTAAAAGCCACCGTTTATTCTTAGTGACGGTCTGTTTGATCGGGCCCTTAGGTGGAGGTATTTTCATTTTTTTTCAGTCATATATTAAATTACACTTTTCACCGTTTTCTTCATCCTCGTTTTCCCCAAATAGAATGGAAGGCTGTGACCTCATTCGGAACGGAATTCCGACGCCCCTGCAATGAAATCATATCGACATCATTCAGTTATTTTCGGACTCCAATCGGAAAAATAAACGGAGATGTCACTGTCATATTTGCACAGACTGTTTATCAATTATGAAAAAAATAGAACAATATTAACCCTTTGAACCCCAGTGGCCCTTTTTTCCGGCCAGGAACATGATACGCCATAACGCCATTAAATAGGATGGTTGTTCAGTAAATGTGTGGGGTAGACAAATCAATATTTTCAATGTGCAGACGTGAGGCTGCACGTTGAAAATATTGATTGGTCTACCCCAAATTATGAATATGGACTCTTCTAATTTGGGCCATTGAACTGGCATGGAATATACCACCAGGGTTCAAAGGGTTAGGTAAGGATGTTCGTGACATGTTGGTTACTATCACGTTTTGTCGCTTGATTGCATGTTTCGCGATCGGTTTGACGCACGCCTAACAGAGGGCGGTGGTTCTTCTTTGTCTTCATATCGAAATGTCGTATGCTAGATCTTGATCCACTCCATGTGTATTATGTCAATGGTCAATCCAAGTAATTTAAACTGGTTGAATGAGAGAAAAGTGCAAAGGAGTATAGCACGTTTAATTGCTGGTACAGATGCTTTCAGCTAATGCTTATGTCGGATTTGTAAACTGGGTAGTTCGGCAGTTAGTCCATGCGTCACGTGGTTCTCTGTAGGCAGGCGGGCTTTCTTAACCTGTAGAGCTGTCAGACACCAATCTGGCTCGGGCTGATGGGAGTGCTGTTTACTTCCTACACAAACTTGCATACTTACCGTTGAAAATGAAATTAAAAAAAACGTTTGAGAATGGTTTTACACAATCTAGTAATAGCATGATTTTCAAAGGCATTACGCTTCATTGGTGCCCAACAGAATTGATTAGCAGCCCTTGGTCTTTTAAGCGCGCCGAGACTAAGTCGAGGGCTGTTATCAAGACAAAGGGCGGCTAATCTTTTCTGGCGGATCGCCAAAAGAACTGTGATGTCCGATAAAGTCATGCTATTACCGTTATCACCACTCTAGAGGAGTTACCCTCAATATAAATCCAAGTCAATAGTTTAATTTAACCCGAGAATTATTCAACTTACTTGTCCTTTAGCAAGAAATATACTGACATTTTAATGTGAATAAACAATTAACTATTAAGTTAAGGGTTTGAATATTCGTAAGTTGTTGATATTTACTATCTGAAGTGTTTCGAAAACCTAGTACAAAATAACCGAAACAAAAAATCCAGTATCGGAGTGTGGCAGCTTCAAATGACAGAATGATACTGAACTGACCTTTTCATTATACGCCAAAAGATAGATTACAGAAAAAAATGCGGAAAGATAGAAATCGTATCCTCCCACTGTGAAGATATAGAAAGTTTCACTTTCTACGGTAGCAATCAAAATGGCGGCTTTCAAAGCATCACTTCAAGGTGAATACGAGTCAAATTATCACTGGAAATGATCAGTTGTTCTAAAAAAGTATAATGAAAAGAAAATCTAGTGTTTCTGAATGGATACCGATCATTTCAAGCAATAATTCAACACGTATTCAACTTGAATTGATGCCAGAAATCCACCGGCTGAATCAGATCGCACGACACTACCTGTTCCCAGTATTAGCGATAATGGTATAAAGAGTGGACACTAAAGTGGTAATAATTATGTTTTTGTGGATGTCTGTGTAAGCGTTATATCTACGGTATTGTAGACAATGATGTTATTGCTATTGTTTTTTCCACCGATGGGAATAGTTCCATTCGGATAAATGTGATGAAGCACAATTGCAAAAAAACGAACAAATGAATTCTCGGCTGTGTTGCAACCACGTCGGTTCGACAGTTCGCAGACATACTGTTCTTCGAGCAATACACATAAGTCGTCCCAACGTCCGGCGACAGGAGCGCGAAGGATCAGTGATTACGGCTTGGACTTCAACCGAAAGGTCAACAGTTCGATCCCAGGATGGGGTTACTGCGTAGTGACCTTTGTCAAGGAACTTCATACCGATTGCCCAGGTGTGTGTGTGTGGGGGGGGGGGGGGGGGGGGGGCACAGTGGCGCTGTGTACTAAGTCGTACTACTCGACGATGGTGCACTTGTCTTCAACCATTGTTAACTCTGCAGTGCAGAGTTAGTACGTTGGGGAGTCTGGCAGTTGCTCGTAGTTGCTCGGTGGTTCTCTCCTGGTACTCCAGCTTCCTCCATCCGTAAAACGGTCCGACACGAGGCTTTTATGAGTCGAAATGTTGCTAAACTCCAATCAATATATAAATAAATACCATCCGTGAGTGCGACGTACTGTATCACGGTGTATACAATAAACTATTGAAACATCTGGCATGCGATCCGGAAGTGTCAAAAGATTGGTCCAAAATACTACAATCAAAAGGTAAGTACAACTAAAATTGAGAAACAGAAAGGTCATAACTTCGGTAGATATATATCAGTGTGTATATATATTGTCGTTGCTCGATCCAGTGATTATACCAAGATTGATCCGGTTCTTGTAATTTTACATGGATTGGTTTTGTAAACAATATGAGGTGATAAATCCGCTCGTTATTTTTTACGAACTTATCCGCAGAGAATTCTTATACACTAATCATGAGTTAGACGGGACAAAATGTTATGAGGACAAGTTTTGTGAAAGTGTAATTGTGATTTCTGACAAAAACATTATTTTGAAAAGATTACGACGACCTTTTGAAGGAAGTTCACCGAGCACGATCCGTTGCTTCAGGCGTAAGATCAGAGACAGCCACAATCTGGAATTATAAGTTTGAACTTCAGACCACCACATACACACATTGAATGCATCGAAGAATAGGATTGCGTATCTAATTTTCTTTAACGATATTCGATTACTTGCATTTGATTGATCGGGGTGTGTTTTTCATAACTCGATGAATAACCTTCCTATCGTATGAATATTTTTGCTTTGTCCCACCCCGTAAGTCAATTAAGAAAGTGTGGACGTGCCCAAGGGTGTAGTCAAAATGTAATTACTGCAAGTTGGCTGTAAGTTAGCATTCATGTGGTTGTTCTCACTAGTTTGTCCCTTCATTAGTCGAGACTCCGTGTATTAGCCTACGTTAAAAATAATAAAACTGTCCTGTGTTCGGGCTGGGCCTAACAAAATTCTCTTGCCCAAACTTCTGTCAAATGAAATTTTTTTGGCCAAATTCTTAAAACACGTTGCCAACTTAGCAGAAAACAAAAAGAATGAGATACAAATGGTTTTGCAACACGTTCTAAATCAGTTGGGTTTTATTTATTTATTTATTTATTTATTTATTTATTTATTTATTATTTATTTATTTATTTATTTATTTATTTATTTATTGGAGTTTAGCCACACTTTCGACAGCTAGAATCACCTCGTGTCGGACAGTTTTGCAGGTGGAGGAAGCCGGAGTACCCGGGGAGAACCACTGAGCAACGGTATGCAACTGTCAGACGCCCAGCGTACTAACTCCACATTAGCATTGGCTGAAGGCAAGTGCACAATCGACGTACAATACGTCTTAATACACAACGCCTACGTGGGGAATTGGGATTAAGTGTCTGGCCCAAGGACACAACGCGGTTGCCGTGGTGGGATTCGAACTGATGATCTCTCGGCTTGCAGCCTGCATCTCTACCAACTGAGCCAACGCGAATCAGCTGGATAAAAATCAACACAAATCAACTGGCTTACTCAACCCAGCTCATTTGGGTTAATTTTTCAGTCAAGAAAAAAAAATCATTTAGAAACAGAGTATACAATAACAACAAGAAGTCGGTGCTGAAATGATCACGATTGGGGGGTCAATAGCAAAATTACAACATAATACTATGAGAGGATAAATAAATTTGAGCATAAATAGCAACATTTATGTAATAATATTAACACTTTGGCAGCCGCCGATTTGTCGCGGTTCTCGGACGAGAAAGCCTTGGGTACCCCTGTACTCTCAACTGCCTCCCTATTCCCATGCTTCTCCTCTCCTCCCAACACTCGGAGACGAACTGCTTGATGACACCCCTTGCCCCATTCTTCCCAATATCTCCGATTAGCATATTAACCCTCTCATTTGAGTGTCCCCATAACCACATGTCCTTCATTCTCCCATCCCACTTCCCCATTATACTCCCAGTGAATCTTATTCTTTTAGACTGGTACTTTGTGCATTCTAGAAGAAAGTATTCCAGGGTCTCCATCATGCCCAAATTACACATCTGACACTCCCTTTCATTGTCTTTCCCAATTTTTCCCTTCAGCTCCAGGGATCGCGAACCTCATCTTGAACAACAGTGACCACCCAAAGGTGCCATCAAGGTACTCTTCAAAACCTGGCTTCTCTTTATCACGCAGGCCACCCAAAGACCTCTTTGATTTGACCCCCTCTCGCCAATTACGGCTACAATCCTCCATGACCCTTTCTCTGACGATTTTTTTACCCTGGTTTGCCCCAACGTCTCGGTCCGAGATATCCAATGAGTAGTTCTCTACTAGCTCCCTCACTTGGACCATCCACCCCGTCTTGACATGTGACATGTTAATGTAGACTTTTATTGTGAACAGAATGAATTTTAAAAGGTGGAAGCAGGGCCGCCACTAAATTAATCCGCATCAAGTCTATTATTTAATCTCATAACCCATAATGATTGGATCTGTTGTGTTTTGAATCGAAGGTTAATAAAAGTAATTCTGTGGCGCGGAGTCAGTGTTTCCTTTATTATAACGGCGATAGGATCGGATCAAGAAAACACCCACCTTTTGCATTCTCGTGTAACGTGGTAGAGTTGTTTTTGAGAGCTACACAACCTGCCACAAAGAGAATAACCCACCAGCCTCACAACAAACAGAACAGAACATCACCTCACGCTCACAGTCACAGCCGTTCAGATTGTTGATCGAAGGTAGGGAACGACAACGTTTTACGTACATAGTTTTCGTTTTTGAGAAGTGAAATTTTTCTTGCCAATTTTTTGCCAAATGGCCATTTTTTCTTGCCAAATTTGAAAAAGAACTTGCCATTGGCAAGTCTGGGAAATGTCAGCGCGAACATCGAAACTGTCATAGGCACATCAGCTGATACGACTACAATGATATAAATAACGAAGACCTTAGACACGTAATGGTATAGTGTACTGCACGTGAACATTTTGAATTAAAATATAACAATTTAAATGAATTATCTGCCTTTTTATCGGAGTATGAATGTAGGAGAAGCGTGTCAACTTAACACGCCCATCCCAGATTCATACTCCTATAAAGCGGCAGATAGTTTAATTCAAATCTTATATTTTCTGTATGATTTCAATGATCATTACACATCTCATTAAACAGGAAAAATAATCTGACAAAGTATGTAATCAATTATATCGTCCAATACCTGCTCCCCTTTCGTTAAAATTCGCGAGCTTTTAATATCTTTCGGTGATTGTTGCCGCTGTAGTTACTGTCATCTTGTAAAATATCATTCTTTTTGCAAAAGCAAAAACAGTTCCAGCTTTTCTTGTATTATACTTCCCAGTACAAAAAAAATTCATGTAGACAAGCATCACATAAATTATTGGCAGTTTAAATTTTTCTCACAACGTAAGCTGCATGGTTTGGCTCTGTCTAATTTTAGAATGGAATATGATTTTTAATAAACACAGTGTATTTTCACGACTGAAATCCAAATCAGTCAACCATTATTTCGTCCAAGATTCTCACTTTACCGCAGAAGCTTAGGCAAAAAGAACAGTCTGATGTACCTATAATGCTAAAGCATGGGTAACTCGTTTAACAGTCTATTCTTCTTCTCACAAATCATTTTAAAAAGTAGCATGGTTGGGAAGAGGTAAGTAGACTTTTTGGGAGGTGCGACACCGTTACCCACCCCATCAAACCTACAGCCACATTTCAGTCCCTCCATCACAAGACAAAAAAGCCAATCTAATCCAGTAGGAACAGAAAATGCTCTAAGGGTATATGAGAACTAAAAAATACCCTAACTGGGAGCTGATAGAATTCGCTGGCGCCAAGATGAAAGGTAACAATGTTTATGACCTTTGTGTAAAAAAACCATATGGTCGGATATGGAGGGAAACAAATATGAAATCTTCGTGGCTTGGTGCGAATTTGTAAAACGTTTTAAAGCACTGAGATGTGCAAAGCGAGTTCATTCCGGGAAACGTTACAAAACTGAGTCATATGGAACATCGGCCTCAAATTGGAGTATATCCTTTCACCGATTAGCTTAATAGTGTACATTAAAGATTTAGGAGGTGAACTCCAATTGAGTGATGAGGGAGCACCGCATATGGAAATGGAAATCCCAGTCTTATTTTTGATGATCATATGGTTCTAGTGTCCGAAAGCGAAGTGGTCCAAAAGTGAAATGGTGATTGCGAAAATACTGGCAATTGTTGGGAGACACGGGAACAAATGGAGGCTCTAACTGAATAAAAACAAAAGCAAAGTTATATTTGTAGGTCGTTAAATGGAGCATTCTCGAAGGCGGAGAGCGAAGAAGTTCTCTATTCCGGAAAGTGAAAGCAAACTGCTCAGTGTAGGACAAACAAGTGATTGCGAGTTTTTGGAGATCAACATAAAACTTACGGAAAGAGCCATCTTCCGAACCCCACAAATAAATTGATTACGAAGGAGAAGCAAACCCCTAACAAGCTGGAACTTTAAGATAGGACCGTTTTCATCAAGGTTTTTGTGGGACAAGGTCTTCTAGAGATGGTAGGAAGTATTTCTCTAGACTAACGGTTGTAAAGAGTTTGGAAACTTTGCATAACGATGTAGTTAGATGGATAGCAGAAATAATTAGGAGGCAGCTTTTCTGGATGGGGATCAAGTAGAGGACAGACTTTGTGAAACTGTGTTACCTGAACAATTTTGACAATCTTCTCGACAGCACGTGTTGTAAACTAACCTATCTTGATATTTGTGGGTTCTAATTTCTAGACGAGGTCGGTTGGGCAAGAGAGAGAAAGAGAGTGAGAGAGAGAGAGAGAGAGAGAGAGAGGGGGTGGGGGTGGGGTGGGGGTGTAGAGAGAGGTAATGGTAGAATATTCAGCAGAGGTCTGTGACCTGTAGAAGGGATCAACCAAAGGTAAAGGATTCATCATCAAGGAGAGAATCATGGAGGCTTGTTACCGAAATTGGCGAGGAAGGGACAGTGCATAGCATGATAAGGAGAAGTTAGTATTGGAGGAGTTTCTGAGTGGCACCTTTGGGAGTCGCAACTGTTCAAACTGAGATTGATGTCTTTGGAGATTGGGAAAATTGGGAAAGACAGTGACAAGGGGTACCGAATGTGTAATATGAGATTAACGGAGACCCTGGAACATTTTCTCTTGGAATTCGCAAAGTATCAGTCTGACAGAACATGACTCACCAGGAGTATGAGGAAATGGGAAACCTTGGTGCCAAAGTGCCATTAAGAGCATGTCTCTGATTTGTGCCGTTTCATCCCTCCGAAGTGTAAAAGCAGGTACTGTCAGCAGAGAAACTTAATGTTTTTCGCTTTATTTTCTGTAGAATTTAATTCTATGTTGAATGGGACATCTTTTCAGTGTGCCTTCCAAAGTAAGGGATTCTTCACCCTTTAGCCAACATAACGGCGAAAACCATTCAACAATATTCACAGAAATGTTTTTTCAGTTTTAATTACTTTTTCATTTTTGCTTGAAAAACATAGCTTATGACCCTTCATTGAAATAAACTCATTTTTAAAGGATTATTCATTTATTGGTGTGACCACAACAGTTTTTCGAGTGGAGGAAAGCGGAGTACCCGGAAAGAACCACCGGGCAACAATGAGCAACTGTCAGATCCCCACATACTAACTCCACACAAGCAGGGTTAGCATTAGTTGAAGACAGGTGCACCATCGATGTGCAGTACGCTTTAGTACACAGCGGCCCATGCACCCACGTGGGCAATGGGGGTGAAGTGTCTTGCCTTGCAGCCTACACCTCTGCCAAATGAGTATCTGCGCCCCCATTTAAAGGATTAAAATTGTGTATTTAAAGGGAGTATTTAACCCTCTGAAGATCTTAATATGGGAGCATTATTCAGAAAGACTGTGACATGCATTTTATTACACCTTAATGCATTTGTAAAGTTTTTGAATGTATTTCATCACTCAAATTAGTGGGCAGAGCCAAAAATGTCCATTTCTGATTTGTGTATCAAACCCTTTGAATGCTGGTCACATATATGCCATTTCTGGTTTCTTATAAAACTGTTCTGATTCCTGTATGAATATCTGTAAATACTGCTAACGAAAACCCATTTCTGATTTGTTAAAAACTACTTTACTCCTGAAAATAAGCCTCCATACATTCTCTTTCTGAATAGTTTTTTCTGATACTTTAACCTTTTTCACAAAAGACTTGAATTTACTGGTGGCAGTAAATTCTGTTTCTCTAGTTCCGTTAAAATATTTTCATTCATTGATTCATTCAATTTTATGATGTTCATTGCGGTTTCTCGAAGTTCAATGAGACAACGTTTTTTTCGAGTGCGTCACCATAGAAATCAATAAATATTGCGGGATCCATAAGCGTACGAACATAAGTTAAAAGGGGAAAATAAGGTTATTAATCCACAGCTACGTCACTTTTCCTTTGTTCTGTTGATGTTTTATCGTACAAATATATCGGCATAATGTACTGTAAAAGGTGACAAGCCCAGATATTTGTATCGTTTCAGATATTTGGACGGTACAAATATCTGGACAAAAGACCATTGTTTGTTGAGTTAAGTGAGATTGATTACACAGAAAGACATTGTCGCGAGTGTTGCAAACATTGAAGAGAGGAAACTCTTCCAGTCCTGTTTATATCGCTTTATCGTTAATTTTCACACATTCAGAAAATATTTGATTCGCTTGGTTATGGGAGTGTGGGGGGGGGGGGGGGTGGGGGTGGGGGGGAGTGATTGTTTACAACAGGTGTGTAAGAAGCATTGTGCACTCGGAGGAACGGCCATAGAAGGGAACTAGCACACTGATATTTGTTATTGGTGGCCTACGAACCTCCGCGTCTGACATGATGCCCAACGCTATTTTTGGAACTAAAACATTCTACTCTGAGAAAGAAAACGCATTGTTTGCTACTTTTCTGACCAATTCACCAAACAGGTGAAGATTGTTTCGTCCCGGTGAAGAAGCATGTTAACTCTTTACCCAACTTAACGCCAAACACCACACAGCGCTATATCCATTACATCTTCATTAAACTGTTATTATGTTTTGAATTGTTGTCTTAGAAATATAGATTATGGTCCATCATTCGAACGACCTTATTGAGCTCGTTCCAATGAGGGGCAATAAGTTATGTTTTTAAGACAAAATTTGAGAATTAGTTTAAACATCTTCTAACCGCGTTGGGTAAAGGGTTAATTATTTTGTGAATTGTTTGCAGTTTTTAGATAAATCATACGAGGTATCTTTGGTCATACTTTAGGAGTAAACAGCATGTGTACCCCATTTCTTCCACTGCCCAAGAGCATTGTAAGCCCTCCCCCTCCCACCTCTTCCACTCACAACCCTTAAATATTATTTTGGCATGGTCTCTCTCTCTCTCTCTCTCTCTCTCTCTCTCGTTCCCTCTGTCTCTGTGTGTGTCTCTCTCTCTTTTGTCGATCGATCGACAAACGAATATGGAGAGTAATGTTAAGCGAACCTAGTAAGTTAAAATTGGGTGTGGTCAAATGTAACGAAAGATCTTCTAAATTGTAAATCGACATTGTCTGCGATAATGGAATGTCTTTTAAATCTGGCAATTGTTGAACTTGTATTTGCGAAAGTGTTAAATCGTCTATTTCATCGGTATGCCAAATTGTTTTGTTTTCAGCATCTTCTACTGCCTGACTCAATAAAAAATCTTCCCCGTCATCACCATTCCACATGATTCCACTCTTCAGATATCGAATATTTGTTAAAAATATGGGTTTAGAAATAGATACTTTAAAATTTGTGTGTACACAGTCGTAAACTCGCGAATATTATTAAATTTGCAATTGGGATATCACATTGCTCACACAATCACTCGCACGGATGACGATGTGATGCGTGTTCAGTTTATATCAATCGTACTGTCACACTTTCACTTAACATATCTATTGTATATTCAGTGGACGTTTTAGATAAGTAACAATGAGATATATCCATTTAATTTTGGGGGGCGATAAGTAATTGTAAAACGCATTTTGACCATATTTTCACTTAAAATAAATTAAGCCATTTTTTTTGTTGACATTCCTTAATAGGAAAGGGCTGTGGATTAAAATAGATATACCACACTTTCTGTGATGTATGGCGAGATAATTGTACAGTTTGCAGGTGTCCTGTGGTATTGGACACCTGCAAACTGTACAATTATCTCGCCATACATCACAAAAAGTGTGGTATATCTATTACATAACAGTTTTAAAATGAGAGGATATGTGTATTTGTATATTTTACTGATTTGTAACATTGTATCCACCTCTGGTGAGCATTTCGATAATTATGATGGGGCCCTCGAACACAGGATGCACCGGGCCGACCATGGTTCGGCCCGGTGTGAGAAAATTTTGAAAATTATGGATGAAAAACGCTAAATCCTTCACTCGAGAGAGGAGAATTCAGTTGTCTATTAATGGAAGAATCCCACATCTCACTTGCAATTTCGAGCTCTGAACATGAGTTGGACAAGCTGTCATCGTCATTACTTTCGCTTTACTGTAAGCGGAGACTACGGAACGGCGTGTTGATGTAAAATTATTTTCCAGCGCGCGGAACATGAGCCTGTAAATTATTAACTTCTCTGCGGGGCCAGGTTTTTTAAAGAGGCGCCCCCCCCCCTAAAAAAACCCTACAAATTTCTTTTTCCTTTGAGCCCTTGGAGCCCCCTGGAGTCCGGGGCCCCTGGCCATTGGTCACCCAGCCCCTATGGACAGGCCGCCACTGGATGTTACCCTTTCTTTTGATAATTAAGAGGATTCAAAGTGTGCAGCGAAACCTATGCTTGTCAATTCGTCGATGTGATAACTAAATTATGAACAGAATGGATAGCAGCGGGTAATTAATTAGCTGTCAAATTAAGTTGTACTATTGCTTGCACAAATGGGTGCAGTAAAATCGTCTTTTCAATGTTTTCATTATTTATTTTCATGAACCACATATTGCGCAGTCATCCCCATTTAGAAGGTATAATTGCCCATTTAATGCACTGAAAGCTCGTTTAATCACATGTATAAAGAACAAAATTGAAACGTCATGAGCGAAGTAAAATTTTAATACCTTCACTAAGTAACAGTTTGGGCAGTCGCTTATTTGACGCAGTTATCAGGTGAAAAGACCTTAATTAACCCTGTGCTACCAAATGCCTCGCTATTCCCATACCTCGCCTCTCCTCCCAACACCCAGAAACGAACTGCTTGAAGACATCTCGTACCTAATTCTTCCCAGTCTATCCGATAACCATACTAACCCCCTCCTGTTGCCACCCAATTCCCACATATCCTTCATTCTCCCATCCTACTTCCCCTTTATATTTCCAGTGAATCTTATTTTGCCTCAGTTTCGGTTGAGACAAAAGGGGTGAGTCGTTGTTTCTTTCAGTTTTTATTTGTGCTTATTTAACCCAAGGAGAAAAATCACCAAAATACCGAAACTGTGCAAAAGTCACTTTTTGAAACAAAAAGGCTTTCCGGCGAGTCCATGATATGGACCTGTGTCGTGATGTTATATGTACATGGTGCTATACAGGACAAGCAGCATTCCTTAATTCTGTGGACCCCCCCCCCCTCCACCACCACCACCTCCCGCTTCTTTTTCTCGACAACTGACACCCCGTAGATTTTTCGGCTTACCGGAGAGCTCAAAACTTCCACCACCCCCACCTCAAAGCTACCTTCAAGGTACTCTTTCAAAATTTCATTCTGCAAAATGCTGAAAGTGGCTTTGGATGGCAATGACTGAGTGAATGTCCATGTGATTGTTCGAATAGTGAACATTGGACTTTAATAAAATTTGATAAAACAACCTTATTAGTCTGTATGAAACACACAGACTATTCTTTTTGTAAGTTTATTTTTCTTTTCTTCTTCTTCTTCTTCCTTCTTCTTCTTCTTATTCTCATGTCTTCTATTCACTTCCTTGTCCTCACGATAACTCGAAAACGAATTCTCCTATCTCGCTGATGTTTGGCCTACTGGTAGACAGTCAAAAGTTCTCAGCCACCTATGTTTTTCAGGTCGCTAGAGCCTTGAGTATGGCCCAGTCGGCCATAGGGTTTTCACAGCCTCCAATTTCCTGATACAGTAAATTCTCCCCAAGCAATACTATGCTATGTTATTCACACTGGAAACAATGTAAACATCAGTGGAGTCAGCTGTCAAAAAATGAAATGTAATTGCGGGGGCCCCAACGGGCCCCCGCTCTACTAAATGTGGTTGCTTTTTTTCAACGGATGATTTACTGTGAGCCGTTTCTAAATTGGGGAGAATCATCACACCCGACTACCCGACTACAGAAAAGCATACTTCTTTTTTAAATCGGTTCTGATTGCTCTGCAGTTACTTCAGTTAACGCTTGGATAGTAACATTTCAACTAAAGATTTTAAAAAAATCAAGAATTTATTTTGGGAAATGCGTATTTGATCATTTTCCAATTCCCGTAAACCGGATTCTCGAGACGATTTGAGAACGACCGAATTCAAAATATTTGCGTTCAGATGAGAGGATCTGTACAGGTGAAAACCACAGATTGCTCCAGAGCGCCTCTTTTCTGTCTCGGGTCAGTCATATTTCGCTTTTTGAGCGCTGAGAGTGAGATGGGCAAATTGGTCTTACGTATCGACATTGCGCAAACCAACACAATTCGTTAATGCATTCACCCAGTTAGCTGGTTATCTGTCTTATTTTTTTCAGTAAAACTACATGTATTTAACGCGAAAATTGAATCAGCCATCTGTATTCAGTTATTCGCAGTTAAATAGTGGTCATGGAAAAACGTAGCATGTGGATGTGATCTGATCTTTAATCTAGCCCGGGGGGGGGGGGGGGGGGGGGTGTGAGGCTGCGTGCGGTGAACCTAGATATCTCAATACCCACTAAACATTTTGAATTCTATTGTCTGCGAGGAAATCACGCACGGCTTACCACGCCTATAACGTTCCATTGACACTCATAATGCATCAAACGGGCCCCATTTAGGGCACATTTCTTAAATGTAGGCCTATCCGGGTGAGACCCTAACGCGATAAGTGCACCACCTTAATATTTTTCTCCATCTGCAGACCTCTATTATTGTAGCTCTCTTGGTCTAGAACGTAAAAATACTTGGCGCCCAAGAACCACCCCCCCCCACCCCCCCCCCCCCCCCCCCACCCCCCCCCCCCCGATATCTGATAGGTCCTACAGTCTGGCCCTGATTTCGGTCAAGTTCAATGAAGTACAGTAAACTTACATTGAAATGACTATGAGTGAACCTACTGTTAGATTTTTCGCATTCGTGATTTTTTTTTGACTTGGCATTGAATCGTACGCTACGTAGGCCTGAGGGTGAACACATGCGGTCTATTTTAAACTCCGTTTTTTTTTGCAAAATGAAGAATTTCAAAGAGTCTACGTATTTTATGTGCATGTAGGCCTACTGAGAAAATATATTTTTCGCAGTCGTGATTTTTTTAAAACTTTTCCTTAAATCACACGCCATGGGTGACCGTATGCGGTCAATTTAAAAAAAAAAAATCTAAAGAGTTGACGTTTTATGTGCACTGAGAAATATAAGGTAAGTTTATTAACATATTTGATTTCTTTGTATTGTGTTAAATAGCGTATGCATAAAAGGGAAGAGGGGATGTGGGGCGAAATGGGCTGCGATTCCTCTGAAAAATATTGTTAAAAAAACTTTTGCGAACAGGTAACCTCTCTCCGCCCCCCCCCCCCCCCCCAATAAAAAACAACAAATTGGTCTATTCAGTGTTGAGAACGTCAACAGTGAAAATGTTTAATACGATTTTGATGGAAGCTCGATCGCCCGTGTCGTCAGAGCACTAAATTTCAAATCGAAACGTGCGTTAAATGCGTTGTGTGTTTTTTAATTGGGAACAGTTCTTAATGTCTATTATTCACGTGAGCATTGTCTTTTTCTGGGGTCAAGGATTAGGTAGAAAAAATGTGGTAACGGAATTTACAATTATATTGGAGTCTAAAATGCACAGGCATTTGCGTTGAATTGAACTATCTTTTCACTATTTACTTATTATTTATTAGTGTTTGGAAAAGCCATTGCACATAAACGGCCAATTCAAAGCACGTTACATTGGGCCAGTGGCAACCCCCTCCCTCCACTCTTCCCTCGGGTCCCCCCTCCAAAATCAAACTTCAAATTACTATCTGAACGTGGTTTTCCCACCCAATATCACACCTGCAAAACGGCATACAACAATATACATTATGTCAGGTGTTGCAGAAAACGCTCAGATATCCCAGGGCGTTTAAATATGTAAATTTGCCCTGGGAAAATCCCCCAGATTCCCCCCTCTCCGCAAAACGAGAGGGCGACATCCTCCTTGCTCCCTAGTTCAACAATCTGAAAGTAGTGATTTCTCCCTTACGGGAAGGGAGGGGGGGGGGGGGGGTAGCTGCTACGTTCAGATCTCGCTGAACTATCTTCTCCCCCAATCCTCCTCCAGTTCAGGCCTGCTGCGTTTCGGGAGATGCCTTCAGCATCTCGATCTTGGACTCTCCATATCTTACATAGAGACCCCCCTCGCAAAACTGAAAATCAGTGCGCCGATGTCACTACATTGGGTTTCCAAAAAATGTGTTTTAAAATATTTTTTACGCATGTTTGTGCGTGAAGAGGGGGGGGGGGGGCTAAATATCCCGGCATCTCCTGGTTTCTGCGTCACTGTCTATAGGCCTAAGGTTTAGAATTACATAGTAAATAACAACAACGAACAAAGTGAGGACACGTGGACATTTTTGAAAATATTGCATTTGCAGTGATTTGATTTTTTTCTATTAAATTAACGTTTTAAGCATAGGTCTATAGGGTAAACGTTCGTGATTTAAAGGACCATAACCCGCATGGAATAGGCTAATTTAAAAAAAAATCATAAATAGTCAAGTCAGGTAGGAAATGTGGCGAGTGTTAAACATCGAAATGACTTTTTTGTGACCAAAAAAAAATCTAAAAGTTATGTATATTGAAAATACTAGGGTTACCATTCTAACGCTTATTCATAAGGCAGGCACGTACGAAAACCGAGCAACTTTCGATATTGAGCAAATGTTCGCTTACTCGCTTTGCGCGAACTTATTAAGGCCAATTCTCATGACGAGAGTTTGCACATATGTAATATTTGCATGTATGTAAAATTTGCATGGTGTGCATTAGCAAATTTTACAACGCGTTCACATGAAGTTAAGCAGGGTGTGCATTTGCGTAGGCATTAACCATATGAACAAGTGGGCTTCTCAGAAGTTCATTCATTACACTCACAGACCAGTCATGATGGATAGGTTGAGTGCTTTGTATAGACGAAAAAGGCGAGTCCTTCCCTACGTTGTGAGTGCAGGATTAGTTGTTGGATTGTGCCAGGAGAAGAGAATGTGAAAGAGAGAGAGGTCGTCAGATTGGTGGGAGAACATAGTCCTAAAGACGGTCGACAACAAGCAATGGATCCAGAATTTCCGGATGAGGAAGGCAACATTCCTGGACTTATGCTCAGAAATTCAGCCACACATTTCATCTGGACCCAGATGCGCACGCGAGCCACTATATACTAAGAAGAAGGTTGCCATAGCTCTGTACTGGATGGTTACTTCGACTGAGTATCGGACAATTGCCAATCTCTTTGGAGTTGGAAAGACCACTGTACACACTTGTGTGCACATTGTATGTGATGTTTTATCCGAAAAGATTGTGACAAAGTATGTGCAGTTTTCTAAAGATAGTGAGTTTGGTGCCGTTATCAGAGGATATAAAGAAAAATGGTGGGACTTTCCGGGCTGTGGCGGGGGCCATTGATGGATGTCACATTCCTATTATTTCCGCTGGTGAGTCACATGGAGATTACCTCAACCGGAAAGGGTGGTATTCAATAATCTTGCAAGGAGTATGTGATCACAACTATATCTTCAGGAATGTGAACATAGGCTGGCCTGGGTGAGTACACGATGCTCGTGTTTTTGTCAACTCAAAGGTATACCACTTGGAAGAATCGTGCACCCTTTTTGGAGGCAGATCAACACAACTGGATGTTGCGGGAAAGAAAACTGAGACACTGATTGTCATATTAGCGGAAGCGGCATATCCTTTAAAGACATGGCTTTTGAAGCCTTTTACAAACAGGAATGGTTTGTCTGACAATCGGCAGTATTTCAACTACCGCCCAGCCGCGCACGCATGACCACCGAGAATGCATTTGGGAGGCGAAAAGGTCGATGGAGATGTCTGATTAAAAGACTAGATGTGGATGTACAGTTTGCCTGCAGCTTGTTAATGTGTGTGTAGTTCTCCATAACATATGCGAACTGAACAAAGAGGAATTCAGAACACCGTTGGAAAATCAGTGACGCGGGTGGTGATGACAATGGACATGAGATACGCGAGAAGCTCGCAACTTATTTCGACTCAAACAGACTGAAGAGGCGATCCTGAGATTGATTCTGTTCCTCTTTCCGTTTATCTTGCATATAATGTATTTTTTTTTTAAGTTCTCAACCTGGTCTATATTTTCTGTCAGCCAAATGCAAAACACGTGCCTAACATTGCAAAGATCGTATCAATTTCTGTGAGCAGACGACAACTTTGTCAGCTAAATAAATATATGTGCAGTGACTTTGACAAAAAACAATTTGAATGAAATATGTTCATAACATAGTAATGAATATTATTTCTTGAGTTTCTTGTCAAATTAAGTCATGGCTGCTGTAAAGCAGCCATGACTTAAATTGACGGTGAACTCAGAAAATCAAAAGTCTGGTGAATTCATCAGTGAAAGGGTTAACCGGTTCCATTGATATCCATATTTGTATGGTTTTATTGAGTAAGTCCAAGATATTTCAAGTCTTGTTAGTGTATATTGGTCCATTTCCCGGATTTGATAGAGGATCAACCCGTCAACCAAAACAGGTTTTCTGGAGAAAAAAATCACTTGATTTGAATGAAATCATACAAATATGGCCGTTATTGGAACCAGCTCATTGACTGGTTCCAATGACATCCATAATTGAATGGTTTAACTGATAACGTTTCAAGCTATTTCACATCATGATAATCTTATGCTGGTTAGTTTTCCGGCCGTTTTGGCCACTATGTTCGGTAAACTAAGGCGCCTCAGAGGCTCTGATTCAGCCAGGTAGGTGCTCCCAAGCCGGCGAGTGGTCCCGCAATGTCTTTGTCGGTGATTCTAATCACATCGATGACACTTCGGACATAGCGCCAGAATTAGTTACCAGGGTCAGTTATCAGTTACGCGCCAATACTATTGGCACGTAACTGATAACTGACCCAGTTGACTGGTTTCTACTTTCATCATGGAAAATGTATCAAGGTGAAATAGGCATATGCAATGTTTATCTCCTACCGTCAAAACTAATAATGTGATCGTGTGTAGCTTCGTCTCCGAGTGGACGTAAAATAGTAACCAGGATTTCATCTAGGGGAAATTGTTAACCCATTACCGAACACGGCTTTTAAAAAAAATAAATTAAATTTCACATTTGTTAAGAAAAGATTTCCATAAAATGTCAATAAAGCCATACAGATATGGATATAATTAGAACAGGCTCATCGAGCCAGTTCTAATGATACCCATATTGTATGGTTTCATCGACAGCTTTTCAAGATATTTTGGTCTGTGGGACACATATTTTGGTAAATTTTCTAGCCTATTGTAATATATTAACCCTTTCCGGTTGTTTCTTAATGATGAACCTCTGGTTTGCATACACATGCAAATTGAAAAATGCGTTCTCATGACAGGCCCATTACCCCGGTAGTAAAAATTGCACACCAGGGCAAATTGAAAGGTGTGCAAATTTACAATTACACCTGGTTTTGTGAGATGTAAAGTTTACACTATGGGCAAATTTGCACACGTATGCAGAACCGTTCTCATGACATGATTGCATACGTATGTAAATTTACATACATATGCAACTATGCACACGTGTGCAAATCTCGCCACGAGAACGGCCCTTAAATTAGTTGATTTTTTCCTATGCATGTGCCCAATTAAAAAAAATAATGACCAGATCTTTTTATATTGGCTAACCGTACGCGTTAATCAGTGGTCTGTAGGCCTAGGATATAAGCACACGTGTTTACGATATGGATGTTTGCCTGGATTTGCGTTAGTTGAGAGTCTGCAAAATAGTCTAATTTGTCTTTACGGAACGCTTTGCTACGAAGGAGGAGGGCGGGGGCATCATTTCCGCCCAAAACAAATTTAATATAATAGAAAGCACCCCCCCCCCCCTAACACACACACTTCAGAAAAAAGACCATAAAATATATTAACTCAAGACATCTCTGCCTATAGGTCTCATAGTTTCAGATCTACTTATGGTTTTTAGATAGATTAACTACGAAACATTACAAAGGAGTGTTCATACATATGAATGATATCTAGGCTTATGTTTTTCCAGAGCCTATGTTAGTTAACGAGAAGGACATTTAATGTCCTAGATGATTTAATTGGTCTTGTGTTTTTCAACTTTAAAATACTTTCAGGACCCAAGCCTACTATGGCCTATATCGATTTGGTAAATCGAATGGACACTGAATGTTTTTACTACTCAGAAGTACCTGGGACCTTTGTGATGATGGGGGGTGGGGGGGGGGGGGCAATTTGCAAGGAAAACCTGATCAGATGGTAGGGATATTCCAACGGGATGCAATTCATTGAATGTGATACCGATTACTTATACTTGTAAATTAATGCAAGGTGGCGCCTAACTTTACCGAAAGCGCATGGACGTTTTACACAATCCTAGCGAAACATCCCTCTAATGAATATCAGAAATAGCTCTTCCTGGAAATTTTTGTGAAATAATTAAAACAACTGATAATTTAATGTTCTGTCACCTGCAAATTTTGTGCAACATTGAATTTAAATGTAATGGTTTCTACAATTGTATTGCTTGCAATAAAATGTGTTTTTTTCAATATGTCAATTGACGCAAGTAGTGCCACCAACAAGCGTCACTCAAAAATCCAACAACAATCTAATTGTTGACTGGTTCTATTGTATTAGTAACAAAGTGTAACTAATTATTAATGATAGCACGCTGGAAAAGGGGATACCAGTTAAACCTGTACACTCTTTTTTCATGGCGTATTAACCCTTTACCCAACGTAACGGCCAAAACCGGCCAGCGCTATTCTCAAAAATCGCCAATTAATTTTTAAAATATTTTCATTTTTTGTCTCAAAAACATAGGTTATGACCCTTCGTTGGAACGAGCTCGTCGAGCTCGTTCCAACGAGGGGTCATAACCTATGTTTTTGAGACAAAAAATGAAAACAATTAGTTATTCAAGAATTTTTTTTGCAAGTGTCGTCTGCTTTTCATGTTAGGTAAAGGGTTAACAAACAAGAAAGGGCGCACGTTCCTTTGTTTATTGCAGAAAGTGTACGGTCAGATTCGTTGTTGTAAGATTTGATTTTTCAGTTTTGGATCAGCTAAATTCAAAAGTAAGACAAAATTAACAATGCTTATCAATTCGTTACTGGAAAGTATCCATTGGGGCAACATGAGAGGCCGGGGGGTGTGGCAGTCCAGTGGATCTCAATGTACTGCAGTTGCATTATCGTTTCTCATTTTCGCTGCGTTCCATCTTCACCCTACCCAGTGGCGGGCAGAGCACATTGATAGTTTGGTGTTTCAAGGTGATGGTCTTTTATCGAGAAATCATTCGTGAGAGTTATGAGAGAAATGATGCAATCTTTTTGTTCCATTCCGATATACCACGGCAAATTTTAATGTTTGATCAGAATGTCTAATTTGATCTTGGGTGAAACATTTTTGGGTTATACATCTGAAAGATTTATTAATACAGACGCAGCTGCTGTATCATTTTTTGAAGCCGTTCATTTAGCCGCAAAAGGTTCCCAAAATACCCGTATTACCATGCGTAATTTTACAGTGTCTTTATTTATCACAGAGACAGGTTTCTATTTGTTTGATTCACATGCTCGTGATATTATGAGAAGAGTTAATGCTTTAGGATCAGCAGGGGATGTGCAGATGATTTATGTTTACAGGATTTGCTTGATGTGTGTGATTTAGGTGCTATAGTGGAAATACCCCTGGAGTTGAAATTTAATCCAATGACAGAGGCAAGGCATTCACTTGAGTATGAAAAAAACTTTCGACTGAAAATACAATTTATTTGCGAGTGCTGTGACCGATTCCTTTTTTCTGAACATTGTCAAAAATTGCCACGTGATTTTAACAGTGTTTTAACTTCTTCATTGAAGTTGACAAGTGACTCCTGCCTGTGCTATACTTGCAAAAGGCATTTAATGAAGAATCAAGTACCTCCCATATCGAGTAAAGGCAACAACCTGAATGTCAGTTTGTTTCCCTCTGAAATATTGGCTCTGAACAAAATTGTCAGAAGATTGTTATGTCAAATACAAGTTTTTATTACATTGATAATTCTTCCTGGGGGGGGGGGGGGGGGGGGGGTCAATATGCAGAAAAAGGTCTTGTTCTAAACTTACCAACCGATGTGCAAAATGTTTTTCTGATCTTAAAAATGTTTTTCTTGTTGATTTCGAAGCAGGTAAAGCTAGTTTAAATGTGCAACACTGTATAAATCCTCAAAAAGTAAAAATGGCATTTAATTGGTTAATGGAACATAATAAGTTGTATGAATTTTTGGGCTTAAACCATACATATATGGATTTTGATGTGTTAAAAAATGAAACAGATAATAGCATTTGTGGTGAGGGTGAGTGTGGCATTCCAGAAAATGTAACAACTTTAGAAGAATATGGGCATGACCACGTGGAAACTGTGAATGTTAAGCGCTCTACTAATGAACCGGTCAATATTTATGAAACTGAATTTGGGGAAGAACAGGCATTTCCATGGCTGTTCCCTTCGGGTGAAAATGGCTTTGTTCATGACCGTTCTGTGAAAATATCTCTAAGCATGTATTTTAGGTACAGACTTTATAATAAACAAGGTCACTGGAGAAAAAACATTACTTATTTACTTCATGCAGTTCCGTCTTATGATATGTTGTTGCTTCGTCAAGAAATTGGTGTTTATTTGAAAATGAGGAAAACTGTACGTATTAATGGATCAAGTATATCAAAGCCAATGACTGCTGGGGACACTAGGAACTTAAACCAACAAGTCGATTTTCCATTGAATAGCTATATGTTCATGAAGAATATCCGAGGAATAGTTGCTTATTTTAGAAATGCTTTGCATAATCTTTTAGCGCCATGTTTAGAAGTTTGGGTCCACCAACTTTATTTGTAACTCCATCTGCTGATGATCTCCATTGGCCAGAGCTTGGAATGCTTCTTCAGAATTTGACCTATGAAGAAGCATTTGTTGAAAAAAGTTTCATGGCAAGTATGCATAGTGATCCTTTACTGACAGCAGTTCATTTTGAACGTAGATTTAATGCATTAATGAAATATGTTATAAAGTCGGACAGCAGCCCTCTGGGAAAAATACAAGACTGGTTTGTGCGGGTTGAATTTCAAAATAGAGGCAGTCCTCACTGTAATATTTTTTTGGAGGTGGGGGGGGGAGGTTGAAAATGTCCCAGCATATGTTTCATTGGGTGATAAATCAGAGCAATATGTTTTAGTTTACCTGGGGGAAGGTCATTAGATCTGACCTTCCATCAGATGTTGAAGATGCAGAGTTGAATTATCTTGTGAAAAAATTGCAGACACATTCTCACTCGAAGTACTGTAAAAAAAACTGACCAGCCATCTTGTGGTTGTGGATTTCTAAAGCCAATATGTAAAACAACAAGGTCGTTAGGTCGAGCAGAATTTGTTAAAGGAAAGCCCAAATTTTATGAGACGAAAAGAAATTATCAAGAGAGATACGTAAACAGTTATAACCCTTCTACTTTACGTCACTGGAGGGGTAATATGGATATTCAGCTAGTTAAGAATGCGGAAGGTACTGCATACTATGTTTGTCATAATCGTTGCAAGTCAGAGCCAGATGACCTCAGATGTGCATTGGGTAATTTAATTGGGGAAGTTTTTAAAAAGAATCCTTCCATGTATCCATTTAAACGGCTTTGGAACATTGGGGTTTGTGTTTTAAAACACAGGAGATTAAGAGCCCAGGAAGCAGCCTTAAGACTTAGTAGTTTGAACTTGCTCCAGAGTTCCAGAACTGTTGTCTACCTCTGCACGAGGCCTGTAGATGAGCGATTTAAAATGCTGAAGCCTAAGAGAAAACTTGATGATTTTGATGATGAATGTACTGATATATTCCATTCCAATATTGTTGACTATTATTATGAAAGGCCTGTGAGAATGGAACATGACGCAATATTTCATTTTGTGTCTTGGTATTCTGTAACCTCTCAGAAACAAGAAGCCCAAAAATCTAGATTAAATTCAGGAATGTTTCATATTGAGAAGTATGATGTGTGGATTAAAAAACGGTCGAAGTCAACTATTGTTAGATATCCAAAGTGTGGTCTGGGCCTTGACAAGTATTATTTTACTTTATTATTTGTTCTTTTACCCCACAGAAATGAAAAGGAATTTTTACAACCATATCAAACTGCCCGACATGCCCGTTTTTCATACGTTTGCACTTTTAACTTGCTCTATAAGTTACACTCATTTTTCTTTTGCTGAAGATGTACAGAATGCAATGAGGGGGATGCAATTGAGTCAACATTAATTGGATGTTGAAGGGAATATCGACTGCCTTCCCCGTTTGGTTTTTACAGAATTTTGATTTTGATAATGGTGATAGTTTTTTATGATTCAGTGTCTTTATCAGATGTGTGCACATCTTATGATGATTTCATTATGCACGAAACAGAAGGCTGCTCAGTGTCTTTACAAGATTTTAGATTGAAGTGTTCTTGATTAACAAATTCACAGAAGATTGTGTTTCATAAGGTTGCCAGTCAAGCAGGATGAACCCCTCAGGTTGTTTATCACAGGTGGTGCAGGCACAGAAAAAACTTTCCTTACTCTGTTAATAGTTGCATATATTCAGTTACATGTGCCATTAGTTCAAGGTCAGTCTCCAGTTTCAGTTTGTGCCCCTACTGGTACTGCAGCAAGAAATATCCAGGGCTATACTATTCATTCATTGTTGAAAATTCCAGTAGAAAAACATTTCCAATACCAGTGTCTAAATAATATTCAGCTTGCACGGTCGCAATCTCACATTGTAAAGTGCTCATACCTTAGTTATAGATGAAATTAGTATGGTCAGTGACAAAATGTTGGTAATAATATCTAGACGACTAGGGGAGATAAAGGGATCAAATCAGCCTTTTGGGAACATGAACATCATCACTGTGGGTGATATTTTCCAGCTGCGACCAATCAAAGCTCGTTATGCTTTTCACAAGAGGATACTATGGCACTTCAGTCAGTGTTTCCTTTATTATAACGGCGATAGGATCGGATCAAGAAAACACCCACCTTTTGCATTCTCGTGTAACGTGGTAGAGTTGTTTTTGAGAGCTACACAACCTGCCACAAAGAGAATAACCCACCAGCCTCACAACAAACAGAACAGAACATCACCTCACGCTCACAGTCACAGCCGTTCAGATTGTTGATCGAAGGTAGGGAACGACAACGTTTTACGTACATAGTTTTCGTTTTTGAGAAGTGAAATTTTTCTTGCCAATTTTTTGCCAAATGGCCATTTTTTCTTGCCAAATTTGAAAAAGAACTTGCCATTGGCAAGTCTGGGAAATGTCAGCGCGAACATCGAAACTGTCATAGGCACATCAGCTGATACGACTACAATGATATAAATAACGAAGACCTTAGACACGTAATGGTATAGTGTACTGCACGTGAACATTTTGAATTAAAATATAACAATTTAAATGAATTATCTGCCTTTTTATCGGAGTATGAATGTAGGAGAAGCGTGTCAACTTAACACGCCCATCCCAGATTCATACTCCTATAAAGCGGCAGATAGTTTAATTCAAATCTTATATTTTCTGTATGATTTCAATGATCATTACACATCTCATTAAACAGGAAAAATAATCTGACAAAGTATGTAATCAATTATATTGTCCAATACCTGCTCCCCTTTCGTTAAAATTCGCGAGCTTTTAATATCTTTCGGTGATTGTTGCCGCTGTAGTTACTGTCATCTTGTAAAATATCATTCTTTTTGCAAAAGCAAAAACAGTTCCAGCTTTTCTTGTATTATACTTCCCAGTACAAAAAAAATTCATGTAGACAAGCATCACATAAATTATTGGCAGTTTAAATTTTTCTCACAACGTAAGCTGCATGGTTTGGCTCTGTCTAATTTTAGAATGGAATATGATTTTTAATAAACACAGTGTATTTTCACGACTGAAATCCAAATCAGTCAACCATTATTTCGTCCAAGATTCTCACTTTACCGCAGAAGCTTAGGCAAAAAGAACAGTCTGATGTACCTATAATGCTAAAGCATGGGTAACTCGTTTAACAGTCTATTCTTCTTCTCACAAATCATTTTAAAAAGTAGCATGGTTGGGAAGAGGTAAGTAGACTTTTTGGGAGGTGCGACACCGTTACCCACCCCATCAAACCTACAGCCACATTTCAGTCCCTCCATCACAAGACAAAAAAGCCAACCTAATCCAGTAGGAACAGAAAATGCTCTAAGGGTATATGAGAACTAAAAAATACCCTAACTGGGAGCTGATAGAATTCGCTGGCGCCAAGATGAAAGGTAACAATGTTTATGACCTTTGTGTAAAAAAACCATATGGTCGGATATGGAGGGAAACAAATATGAAATCTTCGTGGCTTGGTGCGAATTTGTAAAACGTTTTAAAGCACTGAGATGTGCAAAGCGAGTTCATTCCGGGAAACGTTACAAAACTGAGTCATATGGAACATCGGCCTCAAATTGGAGTATATCCTTTCACCGATTAGCTTAATAGTGTACATTAAAGATTTAGGAGGTGAACTCCAATTGAGTGATGAGGGAGCACCGCATATGGAAATGGAAATCCCAGTCTTATTTTTGATGATCATATGGTTCTAGTGTCCGAAAGCGAAGTGGTCCAAAAGTGAAATGGTGATTGCGAAAATACTGGCAATTGTTGGGAGACACGGGAACAAATGGAGGCTCTAACTGAATAAAAACAAAAGCAAAGTTATATTTGTAGGTCGTTAAATGGAGCATTCTCGAAGGCGGAGAGCGAAGAAGTTCTCTATTCCGGAAAGTGAAAGCAAACTGCTCAGTGTAGGACAAACAAGTGATTGCGAGTTTTTGGAGATCAACATAAAACTTACGGAAAGAGCCATCTTCCGAACCCCACAAATAAATTGATTACGAAGGAGAAGCAAACCCCTAACAAGCTGGAACTTTAAGATAGGACCGTTTTCATCAAGGTTTTTGTGGGACAAGGTCTTCTAGAGATGGTAGGAAGTATTTCTCTAGACTAACGGTTGTAAAGAGTTTGGAAACTTTGCATAACGATGTAGTTAGATGGATAGCAGAAACAATTAGGAGGCAGCTTTTCTGGATGGGGATCAAGTAGAGGACAGACTTTGTGAAACTGTGTTACCTGAACAATTTTGACAATCTTCTCGACAGCACGTGTTGTAAACTAACCTATCTTGATATTTGTGGGTTCTAATTTCTAGACGAGGTCGGTTGGGCAAGAGAGAGAAAGAGAGTGAGAGAGAGAGAGAGAGAGAGAGAGAGAGAGAGAGGGGGTGGGGGTGGGGTGGGGGTGTAGAGAGAGGTAATGGTAGAATATTCAGCAGAGGTCTGTGACCTGTAGAAGGGATCAACCAAAGGTAAAGGATTCATCATCAAGGAGAGAATCATGGAGGCTTGTTACCGAAATTGGCGAGGAAGGGACAGTGCATAGCATGATAAGGAGAAGTTAGTATTGGAGGAGTTTCTGAGTGGCACCTTTGGGAGTCGCAACTGTTCAAACTGAGATTGATGTCTTTGGAGATTGGGAAAATTGGGAAAGACAGTGACAAGGGGTACCGAATGTGTAATATGAGATTAACGGAGACCCTGGAACATTTTCTCTTGGAATTCGCAAAGTATCAGTCTGACAGAACATGACTCACCAGGAGTATGAGGAAATGGGAAACCTTGGTGCCAAAGTGCCATTAAGAGCATGTCTCTGATTTGTGCCGTTTCATCCCTCCGAAGTGTAAAAGCAGGTACTGTCAGCAGAGAAACTTAATGTTTTTCGCTTTATTTTCTGTAGAATTTAATTCTATGTTGAATGGGACATCTTTTCAGTGTGCCTTCCAAAGTAAGGGATTCTTCACCCTTTAGCCAACATAACGGCGAAAACCATTCAACAATATTCACAGAAATGTTTTTTCAGTTTTAATTACTTTTTCATTTTTGCTTGAAAAACATAGCTTATGACCCTTCATTGAAATAAACTCATTTTTAAAGGATTATTCATTTATTGGTGTGACCACAACAGTTTTTCGAGTGGAGGAAAGCGGAGTACCCGGAAAGAACCACCGGGCAACAATGAGCAACTGTCAGATCCCCACATACTAACTCCACACAAGCAGGGTTAGCATTAGTTGAAGACAGGTGCACCATCGATGTGCAGTACGCTTTAGTACACAGCGGCCCATGCACCCACGTGGGCAATGGGGGTGAAGTGTCTTGCCTTGCAGCTTACACCTCTGCCAAATGAGTATCTGCGCCCCCATTTAAAGGATTAAAATTGTGTATTTAAAGGGAGTATTTAACCCTCTGAAGATCTTAATATGGGAGCATTATTCAGAAAGACTGTGACATGCATTTTATTACACCTTAATGCATTTGTAAAGTTTTTGAATGTATTTCATCACTCAAATTAGTGGGCAGAGCCAAAAATGTCCATTTCTGATTTGTGTATCAAACCCTTTGAATGCTGGTCACATATATGCCATTTCTGGTTTCTTATAAAACTGTTCTGATTCCTGTATGAATATCTGTAAATACTGCTAACGAAAACCCATTTCTGATTTGTTAAAAACTACTTTACTCCTGAAAATAAGCCTCCATACATTCTCTTTCTGAATAGTTTTTTCTGATACTTTAACCTTTTTCACAAAAGACTTGAATTTACTGGTGGCAGTAAATTCTGTTTCTCTAGTTCCGTTAAAATATTTTCATTCATTGATTCATTCAATTTTATGATGTTCATTGCGGTTTCTCGAAGTTCAATGAGACAACGTTTTTTTCGAGTGCGTCACCATAGAAATCAATAAATATTGCGGGATCCATAAGCGTACGAACATAAGTTAAAAGGGGAAAATAAGGTTATTAATCCACAGCTACGTCACTTTTCCTTTGTTCTGTTGATGTTTTATCGTACAAATATATCGGCATAATGTACTGTAAAAGGTGACAAGCCCAGATATTTGTATCGTTTCAGATATTTGGACGGTACAAATATCTGGACAAAAGACCATTGTTTGTTGAGTTAAGTGAGATTGATTACACAGAAAGACATTGTCGCGAGTGTTGCAAACATTGAAGAGAGGAAACTCTTCCAGTCCTGTTTATATCGCTTTATCGTTAATTTTCACACATTCAGAAAATATTTGATTCGCTTGGTTATGGGAGTGTGGGGGGGGGGGGGGGGTGGGGGTGGGGGGGAGTGATTGTTTACAACAGGTGTGTAAGAAGCATTGTGCACTCGGAGGAACGGCCATAGAAGGGAACTAGCACACTGATATTTGTTATTGGTGGCCTACGAACCTCCGCGTCTGACATGATGCCCAACGCTATTTTTGGAACTAAAACATTCTACTCTGAGAAAGAAAACGCATTGTTTGCTACTTTTCTGACCAATTCACCAAACAGGTGAAGATTGTTTCGTCCCGGTGAAGAAGCATGTTAACTCTTTACCCAACTTAACGCCAAACACCACACAGCGCTATATCCATTACATCTTCATTAAACTGTTATTATGTTTTGAATTGTTGTCTTAGAAATATAGATTATGGTCCATCATTCGAACGACCTTATTGAGCTCGTTCCAATGAGGGGCAATAAGTTATGTTTTTAAGACAAAATTTGAGAATTAGTTTAAACATCTTCTAACCGCGTTGGGTAAAGGGTTAATTATTTTGTGAATTGTTTGCAGTTTTTAGATAAATCATACGAGGTATCTTTGGTCATACTTTAGGAGTAAACAGCATGTGTACCCCATTTCTTCCACTGCCCAAGAGCATTGTAAGCCCTCCCCCTCCCACCCCTTCCACTCACAACCCTTAAATATTATTTTGGCATGGTCTCTCTCTCTCTCTCTCTCTCTCTCTCTCGTTCCCTCTGTCTCTGTGTGTGTCTCTCTCTCTTTTGTCGATCGATCGACAAACGAATATGGAGAGTAATGTTAAGCGAACCTAGTAAGTTAAAATTGGGTGTGGTCAAATGTAACGAAAGATCTTCTAAATTGTAAATCGACATTGTCTGCGATAATGGAATGTCTTTTAAATCTGGCAATTGTTGAACTTGTATTTGCGAAAGTGTTAAATCGTCTATTTCATCGGTATGCCAAATTGTTTTGTTTTCAGCATCTTCTACTGCCTGACTCAATAAAAAATCTTCCCCGTCATCACCATTCCACATGATTCCACTCTTCAGATATCGAATATTTGTTAAAAATATGGGTTTAGAAATAGATACTTTAAAATTTGTGTGTACACAGTCGTAAACTCGCGAATATTATTAAATTTGCAATTGGGATATCACATTGCTCACACAATCACTCGCACGGATGACGATGTGATGCGTGTTCAGTTTATATCAATCGTACTGTCACACTTTCACTTAACATATCTATTGTATATTCAGTGGACGTTTTAGATAAGTAACAATGAGATATATCCATTTAATTTTGGGGGGCGATAAGTAATTGTAAAACGCATTTTGACCATATTTTCACTTAAAATAAATTAAGCCATTTTTTTTGTTGACATTCCTTAATAGGAAAGGGCTGTGGATTAAAATAGATATACCACACTTTCTGTGATGTATGGCGAGATAATTGTACAGTTTGCAGGTGTCCTGTGGTATTGGACACCTGCAAACTGTACAATTATCTCGCCATACATCACAAAAAGTGTGGTATATCTATTACATAACAGTTTTAAAATGAGAGGATATGTGTATTTGTATATTTTACTGATTTGTAACATTGTATCCACCTCTGGTGAGCATTTCGATAATTATGATGGGGCCCTCGAACACAGGATGCACCGGGCCGACCATGGTTCGGCCCGGTGTGAGAAAATTTTGAAAATTATGGATGAAAAACGCTAAATCCTTCACTCGAGAGAGGAGAATTCAGTTGTCTATTAATGGAAGAATCCCACATCTCACTTGCAATTTCGAGCTCTGAACATGAGTTGGACAAGCTGTCATCGTCATTACTTTCGCTTTACTGTAAGCGGAGACTACGGAACGGCGTGTTGATGTAAAATTATTTTCCAGCGCGCGGAACATGAGCCTGTAAATTATTAACTTCTCTGCGGGGCCAGGTTTTTTAAAGAGGCGCCCCCCCCCCTAAAAAAACCCTACAAATTTCTTTTTCCTTTGAGCCCTTGGAGCCCCCTGGAGTCCGGGGCCCCTGGCCATTGGTCACCCAGCCCCTATGGACAGGCCGCCACTGGATGTTACCCTTTCTTTTGATAATTAAGAGGATTCAAAGTGTGCAGCGAAACCTATGCTTGTCAATTCGTCGATGTGATAACTAAATTATGAACAGAATGGATAGCAGCGGGTAATTAATTAGCTGTCAAATTAAGTTGTACTATTGCTTGCACAAATGGGTGCAGTAAAATCGTCTTTTCAATGTTTTCATTATTTATTTTCATGAACCACATATTGCGCAGTCATCCCCATTTAGAAGGTATAATTGCCCATTTAATGCACTGAAAGCTCGTTTAATCACATGTATAAAGAACAAAATTGAAACGTCATGAGCGAAGTAAAATTTTAATACCTTCACTAAGTAACAGTTTGGGCAGTCGCTTATTTGACGCAGTTATCAGGTGAAAAGACCTTAATTAACCCTGTGCTACCAAATGCCTCGCTATTCCCATACCTCGCCTCTCCTCCCAACACCCAGAAACGAACTGCTTGAAGACATCTCGTACCTAATTCTTCCCAGTCTATCCGATAACCATACTAACCCCCTCCTGTTGCCACCCAATTCCCACATATCCTTCATTCTCCCATCCTACTTCCCCTTTATATTTCCAGTGAATCTTATTTTGCCTCAGTTTCGGTTGAGACAAAAGGGGTGAGTCGTTGTTTCTTTCAGTTTTTATTTGTGCTTATTTAACCCAAGGAGAAAAATCACCAAAATACCGAAACTGTGCAAAAGTCACTTTTTGAAACAAAAAGGCTTTCCGGCGAGTCCATGATATGGACCTGTGTCGTGATGTTATATGTACATGGTGCTATACAGGACAAGCAGCATTCCTTAATTCTGTGGACCCCCCCCCCCCTCCACCACCACCACCTCCCGCTTCTTTTTCTCGACAACTGACACCCCGTAGATTTTTCGGCTTACCGGAGAGCTCAAAACTTCCACCACCCCCACCTCAAAGCTACCTTCAAGGTACTCTTTCAAAATTTCATTCTGCAAAATGCTGAAAGTGGCTTTGGATGGCAATGACTGAGTGAATGTCCATGTGATTGTTCGAATAGTGAACATTGGACTTTAATAAAATTTGATAAAACAACCTTATTAGTCTGTATGAAACACACAGACTATTCTTTTTGTAAGTTTATTTTTCTTTTCTTCTTCTTCTTCTTCCTTCTTCTTCTTCTTATTCTCATGTCTTCTATTCACTTCCTTGTCCTCACGATAACTCGAAAACGAATTCTCCTATCTCGCTGATGTTTGGCCTACTGGTAGACAGTCAAAAGTTCTCAGCCACCTATGTTTTTCAGGTCGCTAGAGCCTTGAGTATGGCCCAGTCGGCCATAGGGTTTTCACAGCCTCCAATTTCCTGATACAGTAAATTCTCCCCAAGCAATACTATGCTATGTTATTCACACTGGAAACAATGTAAACATCAGTGGAGTCAGCTGTCAAAAAATGAAATGTAATTGCGGGGGCCCCAACGGGCCCCCGCTCTACTAAATGTGGTTGCTTTTTTTTCAACGGATGATTTACTGTGAGCCGTTTCTAAATTGGGGAGAATCATCACACCCGACTACCCGACTACAGAAATGCATACTTCTTTTTTAAATCGGTTCTGATTGCTCTGCAGTTACTTCAGTTAACGCTTGGATAGTAACATTTCAACTAAAGATTTTAAAAAAATCAAGAATTTATTTTGGGAAATGCGTATTTGATCATTTTCCAATTCCCGTAAACCGGATTCTCGAGACGATTTGAGAACGACCGAATTCAAAATATTTGCGTTCAGATGAGAGGATCTGTACAGGTGAAAACCACAGATTGCTCCAGAGCGCCTCTTTTCTGTCTCGGGTCAGTCATATTTCGCTTTTTGAGCGCTGAGAGTGAGATGGGCAAATTGGTCTTACGTATCGACATTGCGCAAACCAACACAATTCGTTAATGCATTCACCCAGTTAGCTGGTTATCTGTCTTATTTTTTTCAGTAAAACTACATGTATTTAACGCGAAAATTGAATCAGCCATCTGTATTCAGTTATTCGCAGTTAAATAGTGGTCATGGAAAAACGTAGCATGTGGATGTGATCTGATCTTTAATCTAGCCCAAGGAGGGGGGGGGGGGGGTGAGGCTGCGTGCGGTGAACCTAGATATCTCAATACCCACTAAACATTTTGAATTCTATTGTCTGCGAGGAAATCACGCACGGCTTACCACGCCTATAACGTTCCATTGACACTCATAATGCATCAAACGGGCCCCATTTAAGGCACATTTCTTAAATGTAGGCCTATCCGGGTGAGACCCTAACGCGATAAGTGCACCACCTTAATATTTTTCTCCATCTGCAGACCTCTATTATTGTAGCTCTCTTGGTCTAGAACGTAAAAATACTTGGCGCCCAAGAACCACCCCCCCACCCCCCCCCCACCCCCCCCCCCCCCCGATATCTGATAGGTCCTACAGTCTGGCCCTGATTTCGGTCAAGTTCAATGAAGTACAGTAAACTTACATTGAAATGACTATGAGTGAACCTACTGTTAGATTTTTCGCATTCGTGATTTTTTTTTGACTTGGCATTGAATCGTACGCTACGTAGGCCTGAGGGTGAACACATGCGGTCTATTTTAAACTCCGTTTTTTTTTGCAAAATGAAGAATTTCAAAGAGTCTACGTATTTTATGTGCATGTAGGCCTACTGAGAAAATATATTTTTCGCAGTCGTGATTTTTTTAAAACTTTTCCTTAAATCACACGCCATGGGTGACCGTATGCGGTCAATTTAAAAAAAAAAAATCTAAAGAGTTGACGTTTTATGTGCACTGAGAAATATAAGGTAAGTTTATTAACATATTTGATTTCTTTGTATTGTGTTAAATAGCGTATGCATAAAAGGGAAGAGGGGATGTGGGGCGAAATGGGCTGCGATTCCTCTGAAAAATATTGTTAAAAAAACTTTTGCGAACAGGTAACCTCTCTCCGCCCCCCCCCCCCCCCCCCCCCCCAATAAAAAACAACAAATTGGTCTATTCAGTGTTGAGAACGTCAACAGTGAAAATGTTTAATACGATTTTGATGGAAGCTCGATCGCCCGTGTCGTCAGAGCACTAAATTTCAAATCGAAACGTGCGTTAAATGCGTTGTGTGTTTTTTAATTGGGAACAGTTCTTAATGTCTATTATTCACGTGAGCATTGTCTTTTTCTGGGGTCAAGGATTAGGTAGAAAAAATGTGGTAACGGAATTTACAATTATATTGGAGTCTAAAATGCACAGGCATTTGCGTTGAATTGAACTATCTTTTCACTATTTACTTATTATTTATTAGTGTTTGGAAAAGCCATTGCACATAAACGGCCAATTCAAAGCACGTTACATTGGGCCAGTGGCAACCCCCTCCCTCCACTCTTCCCTCGGGTCCCCCCTCCAAAATCAAACTTCAAATTACTATCTGAACGTGGTTTTCCCACCCAATATCACACCTGCAAAACGGCATACAACAATATACATTATGTCAGGTGTTGCAGAAAACGCTCAGATATCGATCCCAGGGCGTTTAAATATGTAAATTTGCCCTGGGAAAATCCCCCAGATTCCCCCCTCTCCGCAAAACGAGAGGGCGACATCCTCCTTGCTCCCTAGTTCAACAATCTGAAAGTAGTGATTTCTCCCTTACGGGAAGGGAGGGGGGGGGGGGGGGTAGCTGCTACGTTCAGATCTCGCTGAACTATCTTCTCCCCCAATCCTCCTCCAGTTCAGGCCTGCTGCGTTTCGGGAGATGCCTTCAGCATCTCGATCTTGGACTCTCCATATCTTACATAGAGACCCCCCTCGCAAAACTGAAAATCAGTGCGCCGATGTCACTACATTGGGTTTCCAAAAAATGTGTTTTAAAATATTTTTTACGCATGTTTGTGCGTGAAGAGGGGGGGGGGGGGGGGTAAATATCCCGGCATCTCCTGGTTTCTGCGTCACTGTCTATAGGCCTAAGGTTTAGAATTACATAGTAAATAACAACAACGAACAAAGTGAGGACACGTGGACATTTTTGAAAATATTGCATTTGCAGTGATTTGATTTTTTTCTATTAAATTAACGTTTTAAGCATAGGTCTATAGGGTAAACGTTCGTGATTTAAAGGACCATAACCCGCATGGAATAGGCTAATTTAAAAAAAATCATAAATAGTCAAGTCAGGTAGGAAATGTGGCGAGTGTTAAACATCGAAATGACTTTTTTGTGACAAAAAAAAAATCTAAAAGTTATGTATATTGAAAATACTAGGGTTACCATTCTAACGCTTATTCATAAGGCAGGCACGTACGAAAACCGAGCAACTTTCGATATTGAGCAAATGTTCGCTTACTCGCTTTGCGCGAACTTATTAAGGCCAATTCTCATGACGAGAGTTTGCACATATGTAATATTTGCATGTATGTAAAATTTGCATGGTGTGCATTAGCAAATTTTACAACGCGTTCACATGAAGTTAAGCAGGGTGTGCATTTGCGTAGGCATTAACCATATGAACAAGTGGGCTTCTCAGAAGTTCATTCATTACACTCACAGACCAGTCATGATGGATAGGTTGAGTGCTTTGTATAGACGAAAAAGGCGAGTCCTTCCCTACGTTGTGAGTGCAGGATTAGTTGTTGGATTGTGCCAGGAGAAGAGAATGTGAAAGAGAGAGAGGTCGTCAGATTGGTGGGAGAACATAGTCCTAAAGACGGTCGACAACAAGCAATGGATCCAGAATTTCCGGATGAGGAAGGCAACATTCCTGGACTTATGCTCAGAAATTCAGCCACACATTTCATCTGGACCCAGATGCGCACGCGAGCCACTATATACTAAGAAGAAGGTTGCCATAGCTCTGTACTGGATGGTTACTTCGACTGAGTATCGGACAATTGCCAATCTCTTTGGAGTTGGAAAGACCACTGTACACACTTGTGTGCACATTGTATGTGATGTTTTATCCGAAAAGATTGTGACAAAGTATGTGCAGTTTTCTAAAGATAGTGAGTTTGGTGCCGTTATCAGAGGATATAAAGAAAAATGGTGGGACTTTCCGGGCTGTGGCGGGGGCCATTGATGGATGTCACATTCCTATTATTTCCGCTGGTGAGTCACATGGAGATTACCTCAACCGGAAAGGGTGGTATTCAATAATCTTGCAAGGAGTATGTGATCACAACTATATCTTCAGGAATGTGAACATAGGCTGGCCTGGGTGAGTACACGATGCTCGTGTTTTTGTCAACTCAAAGGTATACCACTTGGAAGAATCGTGCACCCTTTTTGGAGGCAGATCAACACAACTGGATGTTGCGGGAAAGAAAACTGAGACACTGATTGTCATATTAGCGGAAGCGGCATATCCTTTAAAGACATGGCTTTTGAAGCCTTTTACAAACAGGAATGGTTTGTCTGACAATCGGCAGTATTTCAACTACCGCCCAGCCGCGCACGCATGACCACCGAGAATGCATTTGGGAGGCGAAAAGGTCGATGGAGATGTCTGATTAAAAGACTAGATGTGGATGTACAGTTTGCCTGCAGCTTGTTAATGTGTGTGTAGTTCTCCATAACATATGCGAACTGAACAAAGAGGAATTCAGAACACCGTTGGAAAATCAGTGACGCGGGTGGTGATGACAATGGACATGAGATACGCGAGAAGCTCGCAACTTATTTCGACTCAAACAGACTGAAGAGGCGATCCTGAGATTGATTCTGTTCCTCTTTCCGTTTATCTTGCATATAATGTATTTTTTTTTTAAGTTCTCAACCTGGTCTATATTTTCTGTCAGCCAAATGCAAAACACGTGCCTAACATTGCAAAGATCGTATCAATTTCTGTGAGCAGACGACAACTTTGTCAGCTAAATAAATATATGTGCAGTGACTTTGACAAAAAACAATTTGAATGAAATATGTTCATAACATAGTAATGAATATTATTTCTTGAGTTTCTTGTCAAATTAAGTCATGGCTGCTGTAAAGCAGCCATGACTTAAATTGACGGTGAACTCAGAAAATCAAAAGTCTGGTGAATTCATCAGTGAAAGGGTTAACCGGTTCCATTGATATCCATATTTGTATGGTTTTATTGAGTAAGTCCAAGATATTTCAAGTCTTGTTAGTGTATATTGGTCCATTTCCCGGATTTGATAGAGGATCAACCCGTCAACCAAAACAGGTTTTCTGGAGAACAAAATCACTTGATTTGAATGAAATCATACAAATATGGCCGTTATTGGAACCAGCTCATTGACTGGTTCCAATGACATCCATAATTGAATGGTTTAACTGATAACGTTTCAAGCTATTTCACATCATGATAATCTTATGCTGGTTAGTTTTCCGGCCGTTTTGGCCACTATGTTCGGTAAACTAAGGCGCCTCAGAGGCTCTGATTCAGCCAGGTAGGTGCTCCCAAGCCGGCGAGTGGTCCCGCAATGTCTTTGTCGGTGATTCTAATCACATCGATGACACTTCGGACATAGCGCCAGAATTAGTTACCAGGGTCAGTTATCAGTTACGCGCCAATACTATTGGCACGTAACTGATAACTGACCCAGTTGACTGGTTTCTACTTTCATCATGGAAAATGTATCAAGGTGAAATAGGCATATGCAATGTTTATCTCCTACCGTCAAAACTAATAATGTGATCGTGTGTAGCTTCGTCTCCGAGTGGACGTAAAATAGTAACCAGGATTTCATCTAGGGGAAATTGTTAACCCATTACCGAACACGGCTTTTAAAAAAAATAAATTAAATTTCACATTTGTTAAGAAAAGATTTCCATAAAATGTCAATAAAGCCATACAGATATGGATATAATTAGAACAGGCTCATCGAGCCAGTTCTAATGATACCCATATTGTATGGTTTCATCGACAGCTTTTCAAGATATTTTGGTCTGTGGGACACATATTTTGGTAAATTTTCTAGCCTATTGTAATATATTAACCCTTTCCGGTTGTTTCTTAATGATGAACCTCTGGTTTGCATACACATGCAAATTGAAAAATGCGTTCTCATGACAGGCCCATTACCCCGGTAGTAAAAATTGCACACCAGGGCAAATTGAAAGGTGTGCAAATTTACAATTACACCTGGTTTTGTGAGATGTAAAGTTTACACTATGGGCAAATTTGCACACGTATGCAGAACCGTTCTCATGACATGATTGCATACGTATGTAAATTTACATACATATGCAACTATGCACACGTGTGCAAATCTCGCCACGAGAACGGCCCTTAAATTAGTTGATTTTTTCCTATGCATGTGCCCAATTAAAAAAAATAATGACCAGATCTTTTTATATTGGCTAACCGTACGCGTTAATCAGTGGTCTGTAGGCCTAGGATATAAGCACACGTGTTTACGATATGGATGTTTGCCTGGATTTGCGTTAGTTGAGAGTCTGCAAAATAGTCTAATTTGTCTTTACGGAACGCTTTGCTACGAAGGAGGAGGGCGGGGGCATCATTTCCGCCCAAAACAAATTTAATATAATAGAAAGCACCCCCCCCCCCCCCCTAACACACACACTTCAGAAAAAAGACCATAAAATATATTAACTCAAGACATCTCTGCCTATAGGTCTCATAGTTTCAGATCTACTTATGGTTTTTAGATAGATTAACTACGAAACATTACAAAGGAGTGTTCATACATATGAATGATATCTAGGCTTATGTTTTTCCAGAGCCTATGTTAGTTAACGAGAAGGACATTTAATGTCCTAGATGATTTAATTGGTCTTGTGTTTTTCAACTTTAAAATACTTTCAGGACCCAAGCCTACTATGGCCTATATCGATTTGGTAAATCGAATGGACACTGAATGTTTTTACTACTCAGAAGTACCTGGGACCTTTGTGATGATGGGGGGTGGGGGGGGGGGGGGCAATTTGCAAGGAAAACCTGATCAGATGGTAGGGATATTCCAACGGGATGCAATTCATTGAATGTGATACCGATTACTTATACTTGTAAATTAATGCAAGGTGGCGCCTAACTTTACCGAAAGCGCATGGACGTTTTACACAATCCTAGCGAAACATCCCTCTAATGAATATCAGAAATAGCTCTTCCTGGAAATTTTTGTGAAATAATTAAAACAACTGATAATTTAATGTTCTGTCACCTGCAAATTTTGTGCAACATTGAATTTAAATGTAATGGTTTCTACAATTGTATTGCTTGCAATAAAATGTGTTTTTTTCAATATGTCAATTGACGCAAGTAGTGCCACCAACAAGCGTCACTCAAAAATCCAACAACAATCTAATTGTTGACTGGTTCTATTGTATTAGTAACAAAGTGTAACTAATTATTAATGATAGCACGCTGGAAAAGGGGATACCAGTTAAACCTGTACACTCTTTTTTCATGGCGTATTAACCCTTTACCCAACGTAACGGCCAAAACCGGCCAGCGCTATTCTCAAAAATCGCCAATTAATTTTTAAAATATTTTCATTTTTTGTCTCAAAAACATAGGTTATGACCCTTCGTTGGAACGAGCTCGTCGAGCTCGTTCCAACGAGGGGTCATAACCTATGTTTTTGAGACAAAAAATGAAAACAATTAGTTATTCAAGAATTTTTTTTGCAAGTGTCGTCTGCTTTTCATGTTAGGTAAAGGGTTAACAAACAAGAAAGGGCGCACGTTCCTTTGTTTATTGCAGAAAGTGTACGGTCAGATTCGTTGTTGTAAGATTTGATTTTTCAGTTTTGGATCAGCTAAATTCAAAAGTAAGACAAAATTAACAATGCTTATCAATTCGTTACTGGAAAGTATCCATTGGGGCAACATGAGAGGCCGGGGGGTGTGGCAGTCCAGTGGATCTCAATGTACTGCAGTTGCATTATCGTTTCTCATTTTCGCTGCGTTCCATCTTCACCCTACCCAGTGGCGGGCAGAGCACATTGATAGTTTGGTGTTTCAAGGTGATGGTCTTTTATCGAGAAATCATTCGTGAGAGTTATGAGAGAAATGATGCAATCTTTTTGTTCCATTCCGATATACCACGGCAAATTTTAATGTTTGATCAGAATGTCTAATTTGATCTTGGGTGAAACATTTTTGGGTTATACATCTGAAAGATTTATTAATACAGACGCAGCTGCTGTATCATTTTTTGAAGCCGTTCATTTAGCCGCAAAAGGTTCCCAAAATACCCGTATTACCATGCGTAATTTTACAGTGTCTTTATTTATCACAGAGACAGGTTTCTATTTGTTTGATTCACATGCTCGTGATATTATGAGAAGAGTTAATGCTTTAGGATCAGCAGGGGATGTGCAGATGATTTATGTTTACAGGATTTGCTTGATGTGTGTGATTTAGGTGCTATAGTGGAAATACCCCTGGAGTTGAAATTTAATCCAATGACAGAGGCAAGGCATTCACTTGAGTATGAAAAAAACTTTCGACTGAAAATACAATTTATTTGCGAGTGCTGTGACCGATTCCTTTTTTCTGAACATTGTCAAAAATTGCCACGTGATTTTAACAGTGTTTTAACTTCTTCATTGAAGTTGACAAGTGACTCCTGCCTGTGCTATACTTGCAAAAGGCATTTAATGAAGAATCAAGTACCTCCCATATCGAGTAAAGGCAACAACCTGAATGTCAGTTTGTTTCCCTCTGAAATATTGGCTCTGAACAAAATTGTCAGAAGATTGTTATGTCAAATACAAGTTTTTATTACATTGATAATTCTTCCTGGGGGGGGGGGGGGGGGGGTCAATATGCAGAAAAAGGTCTTGTTCTAAACTTACCAACCGATGTGCAAAATGTTTTTCTGATCTTAAAAATGTTTTTCTTGTTGATTTCGAAGCAGGTAAAGCAAGTTTAAATGTGCAACACTGTATAAATCCTCAAAAAGTAAAAATGGCATTTAATTGGTTAATGGAACATAATAAGTTGTATGAATTTTTGGGCTTAAACCATACATATATGGATTTTGATGTGTTAAAAAATGAAACAGATAATAGCATTTGTGGTGAGGGTGAGTGTGGCATTCCAGAAAATGTAACAACTTTAGAAGAATATGGGCATGACCACGTGGAAACTGTGAATGTTAAGCGCTCTACTAATGAACCGGTCAATATTTATGAAACTGAATTTGGGGAAGAACAGGCATTTCCATGGCTGTTCCCTTCGGGTGAAAATGGCTTTGTTCATGACCGTTCTGTGAAAATATCTCTAAGCATGTATTTTAGGTACAGACTTTATAATAAACAAGGTCACTGGAGAAAAAACATTACTTATTTACTTCATGCAGTTCCGTCTTATGATATGTTGTTGCTTCGTCAAGAAATTGGTGTTTATTTGAAAATGAGGAAAACTGTACGTATTAATGGATCAAGTATATCAAAGCCAATGACTGCTGGGGACACTAGGAACTTAAACCAACAAGTCGATTTTCCATTGAATAGCTATATGTTCATGAAGAATATCCGAGGAATAGTTGCTTATTTTAGAAATGCTTTGCATAATCTTTTAGCGCCATGTTTAGAAGTTTGGGTCCACCAACTTTATTTGTAACTCCATCTGCTGATGATCTCCATTGGCCAGAGCTTGGAATGCTTCTTCAGAATTTGACCTATGAAGAAGCATTTGTTGAAAAAAGTTTCATGGCAAGTATGCATAGTGATCCTTTACTGACAGCAGTTCATTTTGAACGTAGATTTAATGCATTAATGAAATATGTTATAAAGTCGGACAGCAGCCCTCTGGGAAAAATACAAGACTGGTTTGTGCGGGTTGAATTTCAAAATAGAGGCAGTCCTCACTGTAATATTTTTTTGGAGGTGGGGGGGAGGTTGAAAATGTCCCAGCATATGTTTCATTGGGTGATAAATCAGAGCAATATGTTTTAGTTTACCTGGGGGAAGGTCATTAGATCTGACCTTCCATCAGATGTTGAAGATGCAGAGTTGAATTATCTTGTGAAAAAATTGCAGACACATTCTCACTCGAAGTACTGTAAAAAAAACTGACCAGCCATCTTGTGGTTGTGGATTTCTAAAGCCAATATGTAAAACAACAAGGTCGTTAGGTCGAGCAGAATTTGTTAAAGGAAAGCCCAAATTTTATGAGACGAAAAGAAATTATCAAGAGAGATACGTAAACAGTTATAACCCTTCTACTTTACGTCACTGGAGGGGTAATATGGATATTCAGCTAGTTAAGAATGCGGAAGGTACTGCATACTATGTTTGTCATAATCGTTGCAAGTCAGAGCCAGATGACCTCAGATGTGCATTTGGGTAATTTAATTGGGGAAGTTTTTAAAAAGAATCCTTCCATGTATCCATTTAAACGGCTTTGGAACATTGGGGTTTGTGTTTTAAAACACAGGAGATTAAGAGCCCAGGAAGCAGCCTTAAGACTTAGTAGTTTGAACTTGCTCCAGAGTTCCAGAACTGTTGTCTACCTCTGCACGAGGCCTGTAGATGAGCGATTTAAAATGCTGAAGCCTAAGAGAAAACTTGATGATTTTGATGATGAATGTACTGATATATTCCATTCCAATATTGTTGACTATTATTATGAAAGGCCTGTGAGAATGGAACATGACGCAATATTTCATTTTGTGTCTTGGTATTCTGTAACCTCTCAGAAACAAGAAGCCCAAAAATCTAGATTAAATTCAGGAATGTTTCATATTGAGAAGTATGATGTGTGGATTAAAAAACGGTCGAAGTCAACTATTGTTAGATATCCAAAGTGTGGTCTGGGCCTTGACAAGTATTATTTTACTTTATTATTTGTTCTTTTACCCCACAGAAATGAAAAGGAATTTTTACAACCATATCAAACTGCCCGACATGCCCGTTTTTCATACGTTTGCACTTTTAACTTGCTCTATAAGTTACACTCATTTTTCTTTTGCTGAAGATGTACAGAATGCAATGAGGGGGATGCAATTGAGTCAACATTAATTGGATGTTGAAGGGAATATCGACTGCCTTCCCCGTTTGGTTTTTACAGAATTTTGATTTTGATAATGGTGATAGTTTTTTATGATTCAGTGTCTTTATCAGATGTGTGCACATCTTATGATGATTTCATTATGCACGAAACAGAAGGCTGCTCAGTGTCTTTACAAGATTTTAGATTGAAGTGTTCTTGATTAACAAATTCACAGAAGATTGTGTTTCATAAGGTTGCCAGTCAAGCAGGATGAACCCCTCAGGTTGTTTATCACAGGTGGTGCAGGCACAGAAAAAACTTTCCTTACTCTGTTAATAGTTGCATATATTCAGTTACATGTGCCATTAGTTCAAGGTCAGTCTCCAGTTTCAGTTTGTGCCCCTACTGGTACTGCAGCAAGAAATATCCAGGGCTATACTATTCATTCATTGTTGAAAATTCCAGTAGAAAAACATTTCCAATACCAGTGTCTAAATAATATTCAGCTTGCACGGTCGCAATCTCACATTGTAAAGTGCTCATACCTTAGTTATAGATGAAATTAGTATGGTCAGTGACAAAATGTTGGTAATAATATCTAGACGACTAGGGGAGATAAAGGGATCAAATCAGCCTTTTGGGAACATGAACATCATCACTGTGGGTGATATTTTCCAGCTGCGACCAATCAAAGCTCGTTATGCTTTTCACAAGAGGATACTATGGCACTTGTTCATTCCAGCATTTTTGAATGAAAACAGGCGACAGCAAGGTGGTACAACCTATGCCTCATTACTTAATCGGGCTCGGGTTGGCATGCTCACTCCCGACGATATTGATAAATTGAAGTCAGCAATACGAAGCGAATGTTGTTGCAAATTTCAAAATGCATTGCGCATTTTACCAACTAGATATATGGTAAGGTGCTACAATGCAAAACGACAAATGTTAATGAATTGTGAAACATTCTGCATAAATGCTTGCCACTATTTTTCTCAGAATGATCAGTTACCTGGAACCCTTGTTACTAATAAAACACTCATTTCAGAAGATGAACGGGATGCGGGTGGTCTTTTACTTTCGTTGCATCTTTCTGTTGGAACAAGGGTTATGTTGATAAGAAATATTAATACTCAGAATGGTCTTGTGAATGGCGCTATGGGAACTGTACATTCTTTTGATTTTGATGGAAATAGACCATCTGGGGTTCATGTGCATAAAAAGCAGTCATTGATATTGGTTCTTGCATTTTTGAAAAGGGAATGTCATATGTAGCGTTAAGTAGGGTACAAACCTTTGAAGGACTCTGTCTTATTGCATTAAATCCTTCTTTGATTCAGCCTCCGCATGATGTTCTTGAAGAATATTTTAGATTACGTGAATTATAAAAAAGAGGCTTTGCATTCCTATTTTTCCTGTATCCAAAATGTAAGGTCACACTCAAGTTTCATACAAGAGAGCAAGAGTTTTTTTTTCAGTTACAATGAACAAATGTAAAATGTGCAAAGTTTGTTTCTTGTCATAAATAAGTTTTTTATAAGGTTTTTTTGAACTTGTGTGATTTGAATTGATTTGTCACTTTGTTGGCCAGAAGGTTGTTGAGAAGGTGTTAAGATGAACATGTATATCCCGATACCAATGCAAGTTGCAGAGCCCTACCAGAATGTTTTGTTTTTATACGCCCGTTTTAAAAAAACGGTCGTATTATGGTATACCGCTGTCCGCCTGTCTTCCACACGTCGTACAATAACTCAAAAACGTTAAGAGCAATTTTTGTAATTTTTTGGTGGAAAGTATATGTTGATGGAAGGAAGCTCCCTTTCGATTTGTGTCGCTGTCCGATTTGTCATTCTAGAGTTATGGGACTTCAGTCGTCAAAATATAGGCAATTTTCCACATGTCGGACAATAACTTGAAAATGCTTTGAGCAATTCTCACGATTTTTTTGGTGGCAAATATATGTTGATGGAAAGAATCTCCCTTTCGATTTGTGTCGCTGTCCGATTTGTCATTCTAGAGTTATGGGACTTTATTCGTCAAAATATAAGCAATTTTCCACATGTTGAACTTTGAGCAATGTTCTTGATTTTTTGGTGGCAAGTATGTGTTAATGGAAGGACTCCCTTTCTATTTGTATCGCTGTCCGATATGTCATTCCATAGTTATGGGACTTCATTCGTCAAAATATAAGCAATTTTCCACATGTCGAACAATAACTTGAAAATGCTTAGAGCAATTTTCACGATTTTGTAGTTGCAAATATAAAAAAAAACCTGACAAGTACACATGTATACTCATTTTGTGTGCTTCCCTCTTGTAATTAATGACGGACGTATCATGTGCTTATGACACAGCTGTTTATTTGTTATTCAAATGATTGTGATGGGAAAATACAAAGTGCATCATGGCAAGCTTATGACCCGTTTTTTATCACTATCACTGACCATATGACTGGTTGAATTGTGTTAAAGTTATTTTTAGCTCAATTTTTTATGTTAGTCAAATTTAAGGTTATGCCACTGCCCGTCGTACGTCAACAATTCAATACGGCTTTGGCTAGAGGCAATATTTATGAACCAATCTTTACAAAACTTATTGAGTACCTTTGTTATCACCGTGGGACGAGAACGAGTGTTTTTTGGGAGCGGTCCGAAATTGAAGATGGCCACCAGCAGCCATTTTGTATCTTAGTTTGTGCAATCAGTTTTTTGTACAGAACTTCTGTATGAAAGTTCTAATTTGAATAAAGTTTTGTCTGAATGTTTAGTAACATGGAATAAATCACATATAATACAGGACTTTTTTCTCGTGCAAAAGTTTGCAAATTATATGAACTTTGTTTTTTTCGGTGCTACTTACACACATTAAGTACACATGTCAATACGGCTCGGGCTAGAGGCTGTATTTAAGAACCGATCTTCACGAAACTTCTTGGGTATTTTTGTTATCACCTTGGAACGAGAACGAGTGTTTCTGAGTGCGGTCCAAAATTCAAGATGGCTGCCCGTGGACATTTTGTACAGAAATTAGGTCCAATCTATTTTTTGTACACAACTTCTATACGGCTCAGGCTACAGGTCGTATTTATGAACTGATGTTCACAAAACGTCTTGGGTACCTTTGTTATCACCTTGGGACAGTAACGAGTGTTTTTTGGGTGCCTCTGTTGTCACTGTGCCATGAGAACAAGTATTTTGGGGTTCAGTCAGTCCCACTCTGGGACTCAAAGATTTCTTTTCTAGTTTAGCTTCTGACTGTCGCCCACCTTTACAATACTTTACCAATACATTTCTTACAGGCTACGGTCAGTATTTATGTACAGACCGTTACAATACTTTATATGTACCTTTGTTATCAGGTCATTACCTACATGTTTGTAATTGCTGTCACATACTTTTCATGTACATGTCTTAACAATTTGAGCTACAGTGTCATTGACACTTTTATTTAAATTCTGGACAGGATTTATTTTTATCAAATGTATAATTGAGCTTGTATTTGAATGGATGTACTACTGTTTTTCGAAGATGAAAAATTGTTTTGTGTCAAAAGAATGCTTTTGTTGCTTTTTTGATTTGCAATAAAATTTATTTGTACAGTACATGGAGAGTGGATTGTAACTAAATCACCCTTAGAGTAGACTTATCATCTAAAGTATCATTTTCAAATTCTCTACATAAGGACAAAAAAACAAACACTGTTTCAGCCAATGGACCTTCAAGTCAAACCCGGAGGTCCATTGGCTGGAACATTGCTTGTGCTTATTATGCTTTGCAACCAATTTGCAATTATTGCATGTGTGGGATCTTAACTCAGCAATTGGTTTAGTGATAATACACTCTCTGTGTACTGCTGTATTGTGTTTTTGAAACTTGGAAGTTTTATTTTTATTTTGTGAAAATTTTGAAAAATTTATGATGGTTTTTGGTTATGCCTTTTGTTTCAGGTTTTGGCATTGGCTTGTTTACAGATTGAAAATTTGCTTGAAAAATTTACATGTTTTTAAAATATGTTTACCTTGAGCATTAATGTATTTTTTTCAAAATTGAATGGTAATTTTGAAAATATTTAGAAAATTCATTACTAGATTATTTCCTTTGTTCTCAACCAGTTTGATATTAAGAAAACGATTTTAATGCCAACCCGTTATGTTAGCTAATCTTGAGTGTTTGTTATAATTTTAATTAGATGCAGGATCTTAAGAAGAATTTGGAAAAACCAAAAGATGCTGTGTGCCAGTTTGTTGGTTTTGTTGCCTGTAAGACAGATGAAGTAAATTACTTGAATAAAGATGGCTCCGAGAGAATATATGTTAAAGTCTTGGCTGTTGATGAGAAGTCTTATGCTCACATCAGAGTTTACAAGAAAAAATTGGAAAAACATACAGGTTAGTTTTAGCTATGACAAGCAACACTATAGATGGCAACATTGGCCATCATTTCTTTGAAGTATTTCAAATTCAACAACTTTTGAAACTTTGGGTTGAGTAGATATGGCGACTTTCAAATTTTATATGGGTTCTGGATTCAGCTTCAGTTTCATTCAGAGTCGGGTTTTCAGTTTCAGTTTCCATTGTACAAACATAACAATACATTGTATTTACATATAAGAAGATGTATTTGGCGCAGTTAATGTTACCCTAAGCTGTTCTGAAAAAGGGGTATCACGACTCTATAGTTTGAAAACAAGGTTAACTTTAGGTTGTTTCTCTCTTTATTCTGAGAAGTGAAGACCTGATAAGAGTTTTTCAACGTTGAAGTTGAAAACCACAACAAGTTTTCTGCAACTGTTTCGGTTTTGGTTAACTATCCATCTCTAGGGTGATTAGTATCATGTTTTTGTCTTATTGATACCCAGTGCCATGTTGAATGTGTGTGTGACATGCCACTGTGAATTTTGGTGGACTTGTTGCCCTCAATAAGTTTGGAATTTGTTTATTTTTTCATGTTTTGCAACATGTGAGAATTAAATTAAAAAAAAAAACTGCAAAAGTGTCAAATCATTATTCTTGCTTGGACTGGATTTCAAAAATGTATAGGCCTTTCGAGCCTCAATACATTGAACAAGCATTTAATTTATAATAGTTTGTTTGATAAAACTCAATGAGCTGTATGGAACAACATAATAATATAATGCAGTATTGAGTAAATGCTCAGTTTACAACCAAAAGATAAGAAGATTGACTCAGTGTATCTTAGCTAGATTCCCCTGGTTGAATATTTTATTGGGCAATGTGGATATTAAATTATCAGGGTCCTTTGTAAGGTTTTGCAACCAATATTCTAATGCCTACAAAATTTACACCTTTTCTACAATGTGAAAAATCTATTTTTGATCCAGCTGTTCAAAAAATCACTCAGTCACGTTCATTAATCACTTTTGTTATTATCAGTACATTAGAGTGTCATTTATGCAGATCTAGTAATGCACCCTCGGCAATCAGCAGTATCGAGAAAACAAAAACATATCCACAGCAAAAATACTGCCACGTCTTCAGAAAGCCTTGTGGTGGCAGAAACTGTACAACTTTCAGGTTATACAAGGAATGAAATAATGTGGGTTGCACAATGCTATTTTGCTACCTGACAATTTACAGTGCGAAGTTGCTGCATAACCACTAGAAACTATCTGTTCTGCTTTTTCTAAGTTTATAACACCAGAATTTAACATCAGTATCTGGAAAGCTCTCGCAGAGCTTTCTAGGAAATGTTGTATTCTTGTGTTATCTACAAGGCAGTGAGATACTGAGATTGTGGTTTTATTGCCTTTTATTTCCACTTATACTATACATATTGAGCAACTTGCATGCGTACTTCCAAGGTGTTTTCTTTCTGAACATTAACGTGGTTCATGATATTGGCATGATCTAACTGAGTGAAAGATTCTGCACATTGTGATTATATACACATGTACCAGAAACTACTTTCACATGTTAAAGTTACATGAAAGTTTTCACTTCACTGTATACTACATATACACGGCAATTGAGACTATGACCTGCCCCTTTATGATTTTTACACAATCGAACAGGCTTCACAGTAGTCGCTGTTCGAGCACCAATTTTCCACAGAAATTTTCTTGCAGAGGAAAACAAGGATGAATTATCAAGTCTGTTTGAGACAAATGGTCAAAGAATTTTATGGTTATACATACCAGTATGTTCACTGGATTAATTATTCTTTTGTATTGCTATCTCCTAAAAGCACTACAATTTTCTAATTGGTTGGAATTGTTGAAATTTAAATTAATTTTTTCAGATTTCAAAATCTTCTGAAGAAAGATGGTGGAGAAGATTTTTGGATCGTGGCAAGGTACAAAAATGTTCAAGTACCACAGTTGTCAATTGAGTCTGGCCATTTAGAAGAAGCATAGCAAACTTTCTCGACTGTTTCAGAGGAGGAAAATAAGATAAGAAAGTTGAATGAAGCTGTGAATAGTGCAACGACAAGCACTGTAAAAGGAAAAATAATTCAAGTTAGTATTAACCTTTTTTCCTTAACCTTTGGGTGACATGTTCAATATAAATGAGCTCAATAACTGAAAGTGTTGACAAGATACGGTAAGAGGGCATGTTTGTTGTACCAAAGTTCAAGGTCACTGGCTTTCATTTTTAACTTCTGTTCAAGCCAAAAAATAAGTAGACTGTCATCTGCAAAATGAGGTCCCCAGAGGGTGAAATTAGTGATGATACCCTGCATAGCAGGGTAGCATCACTAAATTTACCCTCTGTGAACCTCAGTCTGAATCAGGGTCTCAAAACTAAACAGAAAGAGGTACTCAGAGGATAAATTGGCCCATTGTATGGGATAGCATCATCAAATTCACCCTCTGGGAACCTCATTCTGCATATGTCAGACTGCTTATTTTCAGGCCTGTTTCTGTTGGTGTTGGTTTCTATTCTAATTCAAGTTCTACTTGGCTGACTGAAGCCAAATTTGGTACAAGGGTCAGGCACGAGGAGAGAAAGAATCCTATTCATTTTGGGACCATTGTGCTAAGAAGGTCGAGGTCACAGTGACCTTTAACTTAAGTCTTTTAACAGTTTTGGTTTCTGCTCTGTAAATAAAGTTCCATGCGGCTAACTCAAACCCAACATGGGTTGTGGGTGATGCATGATGAGAAGAAGAATCCTATTTATTTTGGAGGTTATTGTGTAAAATGCCAAGGTCACAGTGACCTTGAACTGAAATCATTTACCACAGTTGGCTTTTATCGAATTTTGTTTGCCATTTTGATACTAAACTTGCCTTAAGGGTTGAGCATTATGAAAGGAAAAAGACTATTTATTTTTAGGTGTGTTTTTGATTATTATGAACGGACTCAAAAATTGGTCATTTGGAAAAAAATCAAATAGTAGGAACAAAGAGTTTTGCTTGTATGTGAAACAGCAAGTGTCCAAAGTGTGAGGTCTTAAAGTAATACAAAATTATATCGAACAGCCATCAAATTTGAAAACAAACAAACGTTAATACAGATGAGCTTTCAGAAGACTGGAACAATTACAGATACGTAACAAATTTGCTTCTAAGTTGAAGGGGAAAAACAGAATGCCATGACATGATTATTGACCACATGTTTTTTCTAATTTTAATTTTCCTGGTAAGTGAACAAATGACTGTTACAGAAGATAGTTTCGTTAATTATTCTGCCGATGAATTAAGCGATCGAGATGAAAAAAATTCTTATCTTCAAGTTAATTTCAGTGATCAAAAAGCGTGCTTTTCTTACAAATATTATTTGAACATGTGGATATGTTTTTTGAATAAGAAATATTGTTTTATCAAATGGTGAACTTATCTTTTTTCAAATTTGTGGCCCTTTAAAATTTAAGTGCGTCATGACAAATAGAGTGGAAACGACCTTTACGTGGAAACGACCTTGTATAAGCTCTTTAGCTTTCTGTCGGATCCACCATCAACAATGTTGTACTTTGTATCTCTTGAAATGTTGAACAAATAAATATTGTTTAAACTAAATAGAGCAGAGTTTCACAGGAAATGAAAAAGAATTGTGCTCTCAAATAGAGCAGAGTTTCACAGGAATTGAAAAAAAATGTGCATCTTGTAATGGTTTTTGGAAAACATGATTATTATGAAATATTAGGATAGAATGCATGAAGAGACCAATTTATTGCATGATTTTTAAAAATAATTCTGCTTCTATAGAGTTGTTAAATATTTATTTTCTACTTCTTTTTCAGGTTTCTGACATTGATCTAGTAAAGCAAGGCACTTTACCTGTAATATTTCTGCTATTGAAGGATGATCAGATGCAATCACCGGTAAAAATAGCTCTCTGCAATGAGGATGCTAAAGTCAAATACTAAAAAGATGACATTGTCAGTATTAGCAATGTTTGCACATACAAGAACAATACCCGAGGGTAGTCGTTGACAACGAAAAGGGAGAGTAAAATTGAGGTAACATTTTGAAAAACAAATGTGCTCACTGACCTAAAATATTTTTGCATTTATCTTTTATACTCTGCCAAATTGTCAGGCTTATGTGAAGTCTTTCAAGTTCCAGTTCTGCAAGCAAATTGTCCTTCAAGGCCTTTAGGTTTCCCTAATTAAATTTGGTTACAATGTTAGGCCAAATGATGTGAGAAAATTTGTGAAGTTGACATTGAAAAAGAGAGACCAATCTCATGGGTATTAAATAATTTGTATACAGATTTTTAGTTTTAACTCTAGGCATGCCAACACTTATGTGAAGTGTGTTTTTTACTGAATGTTATCTTCACAAAAGCATTATTGTATTCCATAAGAGAGTGCATTCCACCACGTGCAATGCTACTTTCAGTTGAAGGTTGAAAAGTAAGTTTCTGTTTTTTGAGTGTCCAAAGCTTTATTTAAAGACTTTGAGATTTGGGATTTTGTGTATTTGTAACTAATATTGCCTTTGAAATTAGGAAACATTAAGGTGACTAGTAAGTACTCATTTCCTTAATGAAAAGAGACGAAAAAAATAGTTTGAAACTTTTTTTTAAAATTGATATATTCCCAATATAAATTAACACCCAACATTGGAACTTTTTTTTTTCAAATTCATGTATTCCCAATATAATTTAATACACAACAAAAGTTTTTAGTCTGTGATAAATAATAATAATAATAATGCAATGTTAACGTCTAGAATCCACCGCAGTGCTCTCTGACTTACATTATTACCCCGTATCTTATGTGTTCACACCCTTTATTCATTCTATGACATTCTCAGCTCAACTCAACGGAGCATGCTGCTGGTGCTCCACAGATGGGCACACAAGGTAAGCACTTCAATAGGTTCTTATTTTACACCTAGGTACGGAGAGGATTACATAGTACTGGTGAACATTCCCAACGTCCACAGCTGGCATGTGATGCAACGTGGCAGAATCACACACTCAAACTTCGCCGATCGCACACCAGCCACTACTAAGGGAAGCACGCGAATCAGTCGCCGAATGGTCACCCATCCTAGGATTAACCGGGATCAACGCTAATCCTTGGATGTGCGACCACTAATAGTTAATTATGTGAATGTCAATGAGTGCTTTAGTACTCATGACTAATTAGTCATACTGAACCATTAGTAAGTAAAATGTAATTATTAATCATAAGATTCATCTCAACACCACCAGGATTCAAGCTACTCTGGCAAAACGGTCATTAAAATACTTGCATTGTGATTTCCCAATAGGTTATTAACAAATTACAAGCTTTCTTAGGGAGAACACACATTCCTACTTTTCATGGATTCAATTGGGTTGTATATTTGTCCATTTGCATGAGTCAAGTTCTTTATATTCTTTCAACTGATTGTTTCTCTACATGAGAATCCTAAAGTTTTAAATAAAAGTAAATGGTTTGTATTGTTGGGCACATTGCCACAATATTTGGACAGCATTTACTATTGTTATGTAAAACTTACGAGGCATGGTTCCTGTAATATAGTCAACAATTTTGTGAAAGAAATCTTGAATGAAGAATATTTTGCTAAATTCTTGATTAAATATTTATTATTGAGGAAAAATTACAACTTTAAATTTGTCGTGTTATGTCTCTAGTGTGCAGAGAACATGAAATTGAAAGGTATTTTTTTTTAATTTTTGGAAATTTTTAAACAGAGCATCATTGTGCATTAATCACATAATACACCAGTGGTGACCTGTTCAGGTTGTACAATTTTCTTATTTTTTAGAGTAAGGCAAACACATTTGCTAAAAAGGGCAACAACCCCACAACGGAATATTGGATAAACTTGTTTTCTTTTAATAAAACCATATGGAAAATTCAGACTGTGTGTTGAATATAGAGGAATTTATCATCCGGAAACTTAAAATATACAAAAACTCTAAGTCAATGAAGAGCAATAACTCTGCAATAGAATATCAAATAAGTGTCAAAATTCAACTTCGTCTAGCATATAAGCTATTGGTTGAGATTAGGGCCATATGTTTTCAGTTAAGTGTGGACAGTTTATCTGATTGTCCTTAACCCTTTACCCAACGCAGAGAATATCAACATTTATTATTTTAATCAATATTTTTGAAATTTAAAATTTTTTTTTTAACAAAACCATATCATGTGACCCCTCATTGGAACGAGCTCACCGAGTTCGTTCCAATGAGGGGGGTCACATGATATGGTTCTGTTGAATTTTTTTTTTTTTTTTTCAACTGCTCAATTTGCAAATTACGCGCGCGAATACGGGCGATTCGTTAGATAAAGAGTTAAGCTGACCAGGACTGGGATATGCCAAAACCTGCTTGCTAATCTCTTCCTAAACAATTATCAAAGACAATAAATTATGTCTTTTGATAGTTAGCACAAAACCCTTTTCCATGTTTAGCATGTAAAAAACTAATTTTGGTCATAATTGAACACAGACATTTTCAATGTATGTTTTTAAGCTATTGCCATCACGCGTGCGAAGTCTGTAAGTCTGTTCACATTTCTCTTTAGCACAGGCTACATCTCGTAGTTCTTATCCGATTGTCACAAAAATGTCATATGCAGGTTTGAGGTCATGTCTAGATGAGAGCATCCCTTATAGTTGCGATCGGTCAACCGTGGTGGCAGCCCAAGCCTAAAAAACCCGAAAACAATGAGCACAGTCTACAGTTCGTATTTATGAAGGAATCTCATTGTAACTTGGTAGGATTCCTCTGTACAATATCTAGATGAGAACGTCCTTTTGGTCATGATCTGTCAACTGTGACGGCTGCCCAAGCCCTAAAACCCCAAAACTTTTAGCACAGTCTACAGGTCATATTTAATATGGAGGGATTTCATAACATTGTAGGATGACTTTGGATTATGTTTGGACGGGAACTTCCCACTTGGTCGCAGTCTGTTAACTGTGACGACTGCCCGAGTCAAAAAACCCAGGCACAGACTACGGGTCATATTTATGAAGGGATTTCATTGTAACTCGGTAGGTTGACTCTATGTAATGTCTAGATGAGAAAAGTGCCTTTTGGTTGCAATTGGTCAACTGTGACGGCTACAGGGGCCCGAAGCCCAAAAACCTTTAACACAGCTTAAGGTCATATTTATGACGGGGGATTTCATTGTAACTTGGTAGGATGACTCCAGATAATGTCTAGATGAGAACGTATCCTTTTGGTCGCGATCATTCAGCCATGACAGCTGCCAGAGCCCAAAAACCCCAAAACCTTTAGCACAGCGTAAAGGTCGTGTTTATGCAGGGATTTTATTGTAACTTGGTAGGTTGACTGGCTCCATATAAAATCTAGATGATGACGTACCTTTTGGTCGCGATTGGTCAACTGTGATGGCTACAGGGCGCCCCCCCCCCAAAAAAAAAAATCTTTAGCACAGTCTACATGTCATATTTATGACGGGATTTCATTATAACTTGGTAGGATGACTCCAGATAGGCACGATCATTCAACCATGACGAATACCCGAGCCCCAAAAAACCGAAAAAAACTTTAGCACAGACTACAGGTCATATTTATGAAGGGATTTTATTGTAACTTGTAGGATGACTCGGTAGATTAGGACGTCCCTTTGGTTGCAATCGGTCAACCGTGATGGCTACAGGGACCCAAAGCCCAAAACCTTTAGCACAGTCTACCGGCCGTATTTATGAAGAGATTTCATTGTAACTTGACAGGATGATTCGTTTTTGAATAATTTCACTGTAACTTGGTAACTTTCGTTAATATACATTAACTATGAGGGCCACATACATTAATTGTGAGGGCCACATTAACCCACCCCTTTAGTATAGTTTAAACCTCATATTATTTTTATTGAAAACCAAGCATACAGGGGAACAGAAGTTAACATATTCCCAATTATCACAATTCTTGTCTTAATTCATAATCCTTTCATAAACATTGAACATTATCCTTTTCATCAAACATAACGCACAGACAAGTTAAGCTACAGTGTCATTGACACTTTTATTTCACATGATATTGTTTTACAAGAGTAGAAAAAACTGTCTAATAAAAAAAATGAAGGAAAACCAAATATTTATTTTTCTAGTTTATTCATGATGAGGAATTGGCTGCCATTTGGCATTCAGCAGACGACTCTGATGAGGGCATGAGTCCAAAGAAAGTTCAGTTGGAAGATATAATGATTGTTGGCATGCATACCAGTAATATTTATCAGTGCCGCCCAAAAATTGGCGAGGATTAAAAATCATCTATTTGTTATTTAACTGGTAGAGTGCTGGAAGCCCATACTTGGATTTTATTTTAAAGTGTTTGTACCGGTACTTAGACTTCATATTCTGTGGATGTGCTTTGTGTTATCTTTGAAGTGAAATTATTTCATCTGTAAAAAAAAAACCTTGTTACAATTTATTGGAAAATGCCACAAGGTACTCTTCCATATATTGTAATGAAGTGAAGACATGTGAAGAAAATTTCAGGATCAAAAAAAGTAATTTGGTACTCAACCAGTCAACTAACGAGTTGAGAATAATATTGGCATGATTTTTTGCTCAACTTTGGCGAAGCCAAATTTGAGGTATTGTCATGGCCTGTCGCCCGTCTGTCCGTCGCGCCGTCAACACGACTCGGGCTAGAGGCCGTATTCATGAACCGATCTTTACGAAACTTCTTAGGTACCTTTGTTATCACCGTGGGACGAGAACGAGTGTTCTGGGGTCCGGTCTATATTTCAACATGGTCACTGGCAGCCATTTTGTACAAAATTAGGCGCAATCAGATTTTTGTGCAGAACTTCCATATGAAAGCGCTTATTTTTGTGTGAATGTTTAGTACCATGGGATACATCACATATAATACGGGTTTTTTTCTCTTGCATAAATTGTGCCAATTAGACTAACTTTGATAAATTTAGTGTTACTTGCAGCACTGTAACTGCAAAATGCCAATTCGGCTCGGGCTAGAGGCCGTATTTGTGAACCGATCTTTACGAAACTTCTTTGCTATCGTTGTTATCACAATGGGACGAGAACGAATGTTTTGGGGGTCCGGTCCGAAATTCAAGATGCCCACCCGCAGCCATTTTGTGCAGTCAGTTTTTTGCTCAGAAATTCTACATTAAAGCTCTGATTTGAATACATTTTTGTGTGAATGTTTACTAACATGGGATGCATAACATACAATACTTATGTCCTTTTCTTTTGACCATTGCAGTCACCTTGTAATTGATTCACTTTTTCTCTTATTTATTATTGTTGACTTGGTCACAACAAATACTGATTCCTGATTCATGTCATATTCATTATTGTTGACCTGGTCACAGCAAAATACTAATTTCCTGTCATATTCAAAGTTTTAAATTATGTTTGTTTTTAGCTTAACTTGACAAAGTCGAGATAAGCTATTGCCATCACGCGTGCGGAAGTCTGTTTGGGGTCATGTCTAGACGAGAACGTCCCGGTCGTGATTGGTCAAACGGTATGACTGCCCGAGCAAAAAACCCGAAAACCATTAGCACAGTCCACAGGTCGTATTTATGAAGGGATTTCATTGTAACTTGGTAGGATGCCTCTGTATAATGCCTAGATGAGAACATCCCCTTTTGGTCATGATCTGTCAACCCTGATGGCTGCCCAAGCCCGAAACCCATAAACTTTCAGCACAGTCTGCAGGTCATGTTTAATATGGAGGGATTTCATTGTAACCTGGTAGGATGACTCCGAATGATGTCTAGATGAGAACTTCCCCATTTGGTCGCGATCTGTCAACCGTGACGACTGCCTGAGCCCAAAACCCGAAAACCTTTAGCACAGTCTAAAGGTCATATGTATGGAGGGATTTAATTGTAACTTGGTAGGCTGACTTCATAAAATGTCTAGATGAGAGAGTCCCCTTTTGAACGTGATTGGGCAACTGTAACGGCTACAGGAGCCCGAAGCCCGATAACCTTTAGCACAGTCTACAGGGCATAATTATGAAGGGATTCCATTGTAGCCTGGTATGATGACTCCAAATAATGTCTAGATGAGAACATCCCCATTTGGTCACGACCATTCAGCCTTGATGGCTGCCAGAGCCCAAAAACCTTTAGCATAGTCTATAGGTCGTATTTGTGGAAGGATTTCTTTGTAACTTGTTAGGTTGACTCCATTAAAGCCTAGATGATGGCATCCCCTTTTGGTCGTGATTGGTCAACTATGACGGCTACAGGTGCCCGAAGCCCGATAACAGTGAGCACAGTCTACAATAAATATTTATGAAGGGATTTCATTGTAACTTCGTATGATCACACCAGATGATGCGCAGATGAGAATGTCCCCTTTTGGTTGCAATCATTCAACCACGATGGCTATCCGAAGCCCGAAAACCTTTAGCACAGTCTTCAGGTCATATTTCATTGTAACTTGGTTGACTTCATATAATGCTTAGATGATGACATCCCCTTTTGGTCGCGATTGATCAACTGTGATGGCTACAGGGGCCAGAAGCCCGAAAACCTTGAGCACAGTCTACATGTCATATTTATGAAGGGATTTCATTGTACCTTGGTAGTATGACTCCAAATAATGTCTAGATGAGAACGTTCCCTTTTGGTCACGATCATTCAGCCTTGATGGCTGCCCGAGCCCAAAAACCTTTAGCATAGTCTACAAGTCGTATTTATGGAGGGATTTCATTGTAACTTGTTAGGTTGACTCCATATAATGCCCAGATGATGACAACCCCTTTAGATCGTGATCGGTCAACTTTGACGGCTACAGGTGCCCGAAGCCCGATAACATTGAGCACAGTCTACATGTCATATTTATGAAGGGATTTCATTGTAACTTCGTATGATCACACCAGGTGACGCTCAGATGAGAATGTCCCCTTTTGGTTGCGCTCGTTCAACCAGGATGGCTGCCCGAGCCCAAAGCCCAAAAACATTTTGCACAGTCTACAGGTCATATTTATGAAGGCATTTCATTGTAATTTGGTAGGTTGACTTCATGTAATGTCTAGATGAAAACGTTCCCTTTTGGATGCATTGTGGCTACTGTGACGCTACAGGGCCCCAAAACGCGAAAACCTTTAGCACGGTCTATAGGTCATATTTATGAAGGGATTTCATTGTAACTTGCTAAGATAACTCCAAATAATGTCTAGATGAGAACGTCCCTTTTTGGTCGCGATCATTCTGCCTTAATTGCTGCCCGAGCCCAAAACCTTTAGCATAGTCTTTCGGTCGTATTTATGGAAGGATTTCATTGTAACTTGTTAGGTGGACTCCATATAATGCCGAGATGATGACATCCCCTTTTGGTCGTGTTTGGTCAACAGTGACGGATTCGGGGGCACGAAGGCCGAAAACATTGAGCACAGTCTGCAGGTCATATATATGAAGGGATTTCGTTGTAACTTCGCAGGATTTCTCCAGATTTTGCCCAGATGACAAACCCCCCTTTTGGTCACGATCATTCAACCATGGTGGCTTCCCGAACCCAAAACCAGAAAAACTTTAGTACAGACTATAGGCTGTATTTGTAAAGGGACTTCATTGTAACTTAGTAGAATGACTCAGTATAATGTAGAGATGAGGACATCCCATTTTAGTTGCAATCGGTCTACCGTTGGGCTCGTTCCGATGGATGGTCGGTGGCTGTGTCTCTGGTACGGGAGATGAAGACTTTTAGTCATTCAAAAACTTGTTTGAAAATTCTCAGTTGTTAAAAGAGAAACCTGAACAGTCAATTGAGGTAAAATTTTGGTTTCAAGTTTTCGAATCCTGAATCTTCCAAGAGAGTGATCCCGCATTGATAGAATATCTACTGCAGGTTCTCCCCCGCCGTCATCCACAAGGTCAGCCACTTATAAACATAAGAAGAGTGTGATCCCACATTGATAGATATTTGTCTCCCAAGCATAGCTAGCCAGTGACCCCTCTAGACTAAGTGTACACCCCGACTTGTTGGAAAAATCTGAAAATCTTATTCCCTGTAAATATTTTTTATGGCCAAAATCGATCAACCCTGTTTACAAAAATGGCTATTTAAACTTGATTGTGTTTCCATCTTTTGTCCCATAGACAAAGTCCGTGACCTCCTCATTGGAAATGGCTCACTGGGTTCGTTCCGGTGGGTGGTCGGTGTCTGTGTTTCTGAGACGGGAGATGAAGACTTTTAGTAATTCAAAAACTTGTTTGAAAATTCTCAGTTGTTAAAAGAGAAAACACCTGAACAGTCAATTGAGGTAAAATTTTGGTTTCAATTTTTCGAATCCTGAATCTTCCAAGAGAGTGATCTCACGTTGATAGAATATCCTCATCCACAAGGTCAGCCACTTATAAACAATGGAAATTGTATATACGTTGTTGTTATTTTTATTTTTATTTTACAGTTGTTTCTCAGCCAAAACAAATCATACAACACCGCACTGGACCTTCAAATATCGAGTAGAAACTACCTGCGGCCTTTCGTCTGATGGCACTCGGGTAGGTGCCATCAGTGATGAATATTCATTGAATTACCTGTATATTGGAGGACTTGGTGGCTTTATCTGGAACGATGGCGGGTAACGTATCGATTGACGAGATCCAGAGTAAGTAAGACTATGATTTTAAGTATACATATAATCGGAGAACAAACGACGCGAATGCTGGTGAGGATGCCCTACTCTTAGAATTTTAGAATGAAAGTAAATATTGCTCACCAAAAGATGTCTTCCCAAATATTAACAATCATTATGAAAGATTTTCAATATTTCATTTAAATTGTCAGAGTCTTAAAGCCCACTGGGATTCTTTACATGATCTATTGTACGAGGTCCAGGGCTCTTGTAATACTTTAGATGTGATAGGACTCACAGAGATATTCCAAATTCCCCCAAACTCATCATACACAATTAACGGGTACCACCCCCTTATTAAGAATACAAGACTTGATGGAGATGATGATCGTGGTGGTGTTGGAATTTTTATTAAAGAACACATAGATTTCCAAATACGAGAAGACCTTTCTATGTTCATTCCACATGACTTCGAACCCCTCTTCATTCAAATTAAACTAAAGAAATCCATTAAATTAGTAGGAGTAATATACATACCTAATACACCACCGAAAGCAGATATTGACTTCTTTCTGTCAAAACTAACCGAATTAACGGATATGATAAATCATGAAAATAAAAAATCCTATATCACGGGAGATTTCAACATTGATCTTCTGAAATCAGGAGTACACACTAATACGGATAACTACATAGATATTATGTTCAGCCAGGATTTTTTACCTTTTATCACCAAACCAACGAGAGTAACTAGTCATTCTGCCACACCAATTTATCATATCTTCACAAATAACATATCATCCAATTGTTTTTTCTGGTATAACCATTACAGATGTCTCTGACCACTTCAGAATTTTCTATGTCGAAACTCATAACGTGACTAAAGAACTTTCGTCATACATCGAAAAACGCAAGATAGATGCAGATAGCATAGCAACCTTCAAAACCATTTTGTTTCAAACAGACTTTTCAACAGTCTTGGAGACAGACTGTCCAAATTTGGCCTATGACACTTTTTCAGTCATTATTTCCACAGCCCTTGAAAATGCTTTTCCGATAAAACGCATCCCATTAAAAAAAGCATTAGTCAAGCAAAACCTCATGGATGACCAAAGAGCTATCAATCTCATCACACACTAGATCCAAATTTTATAACAAAAAACTAAAATGTCATACAGAACAGAATATAGCAAATTACAAAAATTATTGTAGAATATTCAATAAAATAAAAAGACAAGAAAAAGCTATGTATTATAAAAATATCTTATTAGAAAATAAAACCAATCTGCGGAAAACATGGACAATCTTAAATGAAGCCATTCACAAAACAAAACGAGTGTCTGGATTACGTTACTATTTTGTAAAAGAAGATGGTAAAGAAATAAGGGAACCTGCTGAAATATCCCAAGAGTTCAATAGCTTATTCGTCCATATTGGAGAGCGCACGAGTGAACAAATAAAGAAACCCCAAAAACATTTTCTTGACTACTTGAAAAACAATTCTCCACATAATTTTTTTATAGCTCCAACTTCACCACAAGAGGTAATAAATGTCACAAGTTCAATGAAGTCAAAAAATAGTGATGATTGCGATGGTATGTCGACAAGTCTTCTTAAAAAAAATAATTAACAGAACGGCCATACCGCTGGCGCATATCATTAACAACTCGTTCGTCCATGGGAGTGTCCCAAATAGAATGAAAATTGCTAAAGTAATTCCAATTTTCAAAAGTGGTGATGGTCAGAAATTTAATAATTATAGGCCCATCAGTGTTCTACCAGTCTTTTCTAAAGTATTAGGAAAACTCATGTCGAATAGAATCACAAGTTATCTTGATAAATTTGGCATGTTATACCAACACCAATATGGGTTTAGAAAATATCACTCTACTATACACCCAATAATGCAACTCCTCAAATATACAGGATGGGAAAATAATACTGAAGGTAATAATAAAACAATGGCTATATTCCTGGATCTTTCTAAGGCTTTTGATACAATCAATCACGGCATCCTGCTCACTAAACTGGACGAATGTGGCTTTAGAGGCATCAGCAACAACTGGTTCAAAAGATATCTGTCGGACATGGTTCAGTATGTTAAATACGGTGATCAAATATCCGATCCAATGGAAATAAAGTGTGGTGTTCCTCAGGGTTCTATACTCGGACCTACCCTATTTCTCCTATATATTAATGATATTTGTTCTTCAACATCATTAAATCTGTTATCAGTTGCAGATGACACAACAGTCTATGATTCAGACTCCAATGTTGATCTCCTGGGCACTAGATTTAATAATGAATTGAAAGACTTATATGAATGGTGCTCAGAAAATCAGCTAGTTCTAAATGCACGTAAAACCAAATATATTCGTTTGGATCACACTCCTAGTAAGAGAAGGTGCAAGTATCCAGATATCTTCATTAGTGTCCAAAAATTGTACGAGTATGGTCAAATCTAGATGAGAAATCTTTGAAATTTTTAGGCATAAGTATTGAGGAAAACCTAACATACCAAGCACACATTTCTACAATTTGTTCGAAGTTAAGATGGGCAAATTATGCCCTGAACAAGGTAAAAGAAAAATACTACCACACGAGGCCTTGAAAACTTTATATTATTCTATAGTCCACTGCCATCTTGTATATGGTATTCATATATGGGGCAGCTCGAGGGCAGTTAATAAATTGTTGAAATTGCAGAAACGTTCCATACGAATTATAAATAACAAAAAATATAACTCGGATTCTAAAAGTTACTGACCTGCTCAAATTACAAACTTGCCTTTTCATATTTGACATGGCAATCTCCCAATGTCATTTAATGACTATTTTAGTATTTTAGAAAATATATCTCGTATGAACACGAGGCAAGTGGGACAAATGCGCGTATACAGAACTTACACAAAATCCCTAGATAAGTTACCTATATTTGCATTCCCTAAAATATGGAACAATTTGGACATGGATCTACAAAATCTAAATAATACAATCGAGTTCAAAAAGAATCTAACAATGAAACTTTTGTCTCCAGATGCTAACAGTACCCAATGTAGTAACTCGTATTGTTCAGACTGCTGTGTATGAACAAAGTTGAAGTAACACAACGCACGTCTATGAATAAGTTCGCACCTTTACACATTAATTATGACTTTTATCAACGAGGCAAACTCGAGAAGAGTATCAGACAATTCAGTTAACAGGAGTAAAGAGTCGCACTCTTCCGACTATGCTGGTGTTGCCCGGGTGTTATTTTATTAGCGCTTGGATAATATTGGTATAAGCGCAGATCTAAGACTTTTTCGTGTTAATCGCAGGACATGGCAATAAATGCTGAAGGTGACTTAAACACACAATAAATAATTGAATAAAAACCAAATAAGTAACTAAATTAATTAACAAATAAAATAATTGAAAGATTGGTTGGCTGTTTCAGTAGTTGGTTGATTAGTGAGTTTGATCAGTAGCTTATCTGACTATTAGACTATTGGATAATACCTGGTTATCTCATCTTCAAATAAATCCACCGTGGGTGAGCGACATCACCTGGAGTGTTCTCAGACGCTGGGCTGCAGTGTCCCTGGTCCTTAGTCCATTCGCAGTGTTGAAGCAGGAACATATGTTTTTTCTTGTGGGGGATGACAGGTAGACAGCCAATTTGGCTATGTTGTCTCCCTACGATATGTGCAGAAAGAATTCTGTTATTAAAACTTTGTACTCAGAAATGTCTATTTTGTATACAATGCTCATGTCGTAAAATAAAAGAAAATAAAGTATAAAAGTAAAAACGTCATGGCTACACAGGCCTGAAGCCCGAAAACCTTTAGCACAATCCACAGGCCATATTTTGAAGGGAATTCAATGTAACTTGATAGGATGACTCGTTTTGGAATAATTTCACTGCAACTTATTAACTTTCGTTGACATACGTTATCTGTGAGGGCTACATACATTAACTGTGAGGTCATATTAACCCACACCTCAGCTCTTTAGTACACTGTACACTAGAAACTATTGCCCAGGTAATTTTATTGTCAGCTGGACCTCCTCACGATGACATGTTAAGGGCACTTGTTCCAATGTTAGAAAAAACCCTAAAATAGGCCCTTAAGGGTTAATACACCTAAAGACCATATTTCTCACCCAATCTGTTTCAAATTTCCTATTTAGCTTTGGTGTCATCTAGATGAAAGCTATCAAAATTTTCTGAATTTGGTTGCATATAAGTTGTCAACAATTCTATTAGTCCTCTGCAGGCCACTTCTCGTGCCAGAATATTTTCGGACTTCATATTTAGCTTTGGTACGATGTCTTCATGTGGAAACTTAATTGAATAACTTAGTATTACTGGAGTTTCCTATTTACTTTAGTCCCTTTTTGTACAACATGAGTTGAAGTGTTTTTGATACTTTCATTATACATTTTTGAACACCTTCCATTTATTTCTTTTTTTCAAAATAAATTTTTTTTTTTTTTGGCATTGCAAACAAATAAATTCAAAGTAAATTCATATAAACACATAATCCTGTGCACTTTCATGTTAAAATGTAAGAATGTCAAACTGAAAATGTATTCCAGAGTGCTTCTAGAAATAAGACCAATTCATTCTTATTTGATAGATCTCAATGAGCTTGGTAAAAACAAAGCTCAGTTCGTTACATTTCTGGTTGCATTATAGGAAAAACTTGTTACTTAAAATTTCAGTATTTTGACATTAGTGTTCAGGAGGTTAAAAATGAAACCACGATGAAAAGAAAGTTTCCCATTAAACAATAAGTAACACATTATGATTAGACAGTGTGTCATTGCTTGAGTGCTGGAAGCCCCTATTAGGGCTTTCAAAAAAAACATGAGGGTACTAGAACAAAAGTAGGGTGTTTTTCATGCTCACGTTTCATATTCAGTCAGAGATTTGGACATAAATAATTTGCTTATATGAATTTGTTCTGTTACAAATTATTGAAGCATGCCAATAGACATTTGCACTCTTAAATAATTTGTAATAAAACAAGACTAAATAACAAATTTAGACAAACAAAAATAATTTAGCCCTCAACCAGTTAGCTACCTAAGATTATAGATAGCAATTTTTTAAAAAAAAAAACCTTGGATTCAGTATTTTTATAAGAAGTTTTTATATTTGTAATTTTATTGAACATATATATTTTTTTAATTTTCTTTGTATGTTTTAAAGGTTGTGTGTTTGTTACAACCTAAAATTATTGAATTTGCTATTAATTCATCCATTGAGATATTTGTTGACATTTGTTGTTTTCCACAAAGTAAAACCACAAGATGTTTGATGCAATATTACACATACATATATTTTTCAATTTTCTTTGTATGATTTGTTAAGGTTGTTTGTTTGTTGCAAGCTAAACCTTTGAAGTTTGCCATCCTTTGTGTATATGTATCAACATTTATTTGTTTTTTTTATTACTTAAAAACCAAAAGATGTTTGATGCTATGTTTTCAACTTTTTTTACATTTCCATAAACATAATTGATTATAATTTTGTTGAATCTTTGCTTTGGGATCTTTTTTTTCGCCACAAATTCCATTTTATGTTTAAAAAAATGCAAAAATATTTTGTTGCTTTAATATCAGAAAAAGTGATGTAAAAAGAAATTGTTACATTGATATCAAAAAAAGTAATGTGAAGGAAACGGATATGAAAATCATTTAAAAATATATTTGTTATCTCATTGATCAGAATTGTTTTGTAAAACACAATATATGATATGAGAGTAAATTTTTGATTGGTTATAGAAAATATATATATTTTGTTTCAAAAAAGGGAAAAAATGAAAAAGTGCTTGATACTGTTAGCTGTGAGCTTTGAATATTTCACCAGTCTAATTATGTGAACATCAGAAACATATGTCAAATTTGCAATACTATCATTCAGTTTTTGCAGAAAAATAAATTGCCTTGTTTTTTTTTTCTTTTTTGAAAAAAAATATATATTTCCAGTATTTAGATTTTTGTAGTAGGTACTAAACAAATATGTTTTATTTGTGGATTAGAAGCAAGTAAGTAAAGACTTGGGTCAAAAATTATGCAAAACAAAAGGATAATATGTTATTTACACACATGACTCAATTAGGAGAGAGTAATACGTACTGAAGGTGATCTTGAGAACCTTTAAATTATATATCACTAATATGAAACCTAGAGGTTAATTAAAATGCTCAGAAGTTTTTCAATAAATTTAACCTTACAGTTGTCTTTCAAGACTTTTTTTTGTAGTGATCATTGGATTTTGGTTTGCATTCAAGTGTCAGTATTTAAGTCTTAACCCAACTTGCAGGATATCAAAATTTCTTATTTTAATTATTGTTTTTTCTTTTTAATTTTTCCCAAAACTTCAATAAACTCATGTGTCCCCCCATTGAAAATGAGCTTGATAAGGTCGTTCCAATAAGAGGTTGCTTGATACTCTTTTATTGAAATATTTTCAAAATACACTTTTTTGAACTGCTTAATTTGTAAATTATGTGTGCTGATGTAGACGATTCTTAAAGGTTAAACATGAATATTGATTTTTGTCTAGTGCATAGTTTAATTTGATTTTCTTGACATTCTATATGAAAACTGCAGTGTGATTTTCACAATTTAGAAATTGAAGTGCTCAAGATATAAATATGCATAAATTGTAAATAAGTAACAGCACAAATCAAAATCCAAGAAAACATGAGTCGTTAAACATGTACAAACATTTAACATGCAAATATACTTTTTTATACTGTCCAATTTTCTTACCAATTGTAAAACGGTTTGTGAATTTGAAAAGCTTGATCACCAAGTTTTTCACTTGCTGAATTGCTAAATAAAAAATTATCTATATATTTATTCATGTTGAAGGCCACATACTTATGCACAATTGCTAATCATGACCATGACAGTTTGATGGGTGGAGGAAGCCAGAGTATCTGGAGAGAACCACCGAACATTGACAAGCAACTGTCAGCTCTTAAAAATTCTAACTCTGCTCAAGCAGGGTTACAGCGGTTGAATACATGTGCAGCATGCTTTAGTACATTATCATGCCCTCATGTAGGCAACCAAGATAAATTGCCTTGCCCAAGAACACAATACAGGTTGTCCCGGGCAGGGATCGAACTCAGGACCTCTAGCATAGAAGTCCAACACTCTACCACTGAGCCACCACACTTTCTGCTAAATAAAAAAAAGTTGATTCATAATTAAACTTGGGCAAAACCTTGAAATATTCAAAGCCCATATAAAAATATCCCAGTCTTTTCTTTAACGTATGTATACTAAACAAAAAAGAAGAAAAATAACATGCATTAAATTCATGCCATAATGAAATATTGATCAGTATAATGCAAAAATTTGATCATTGCAGTAAAGTTTATTTATTGAGAAATTAAGTGGGAATGTTCCATTTCTCAATGTCAGTACAAGCCCATGTAAAACAAATTAACCATGTTAACTAGCGATCTTCACTCTGGTTGTTTGTTTCCTTGGTGATTCCTCAATAATGGTGTGCCCTCTTTACACATCACTTGCTATTTGCACCAGCTTGTCATGTGGGCAATAGATGTGTTTATGCTGCTGTGCCTACTGGAATGTTTTCCCACTCTTCCTGGAGGGCCTGGCAAAGCTTTGGAATGTTTGTAGGAACAGGATCACCGTTTCCTAACTCTACTATCAAGTTGGTCCCACAAATCCTCAATGAGGGATAAATCTGGACTAAAAGCTGTCCATGGTAGAACATATATGTTGTTCTTTGCTAGAAAAATCAAAGTTTGCTTGCACAAGGCAACATGTGAAGGAGTGTGAACAGACTTATTACCTCTATGACCAAGCATCCATTAATGCACAAGGAAGGCATAATATTGGGGAATCATCAAGTGAACAGCCATACTGAAAACCCCAAGGTGAGTTGGTTAACATGTTCAGATGGGCATGTATTGACATTCTGAAATGGCACATTTCCACTTAATTTCTCAAACTTTTTTTTTTTTTGCAGTGATCAATTTATTGCATTATTTTGACCAGGAATTTGTTAAGACGTGAATCTAATGTGTTGTGTTTCTGTTTAGTATATTATTTTCTTTACCGGGGATTCATTTTTGAAGTCTTCATAAGCATGTTTTTTTAGTTTATTCTCTCAATACCATGCGGCATGTTTTAGTTTATTCTCTTAATGCCACTAAAATTTAGGGTGACAGTATATTTCTTTTTCATACTTTAGGTGCTTTATAGAAATTTGTGCATGTTGTAGCTTTTAAATCTTTAGTATTTGTTGTTAATATGTTCTATATGAATATTTTTTACACCTTTTTTGCTGGAAGAGAGCACAAAAAATAACTGGTGTTATACTTTTAAACTTTATTTTTCATATTTTCCGTGAAAAGTTAATTGTAGTGTTTGTTCAACTATTCAGTTGTTATGTCATTGCTAGAAATTGTGTCAATAAAAAAACAGGTTCATAAAACAAAACTGCCAATCTTATAAATTAGTGCTTAAAAGCTTATGGGTCATTTTTAATGAAAGGAAGAAATGTTGGAGCTACAATTTGTATTTTTGAGCCTTCCATTTTTTTGATAACAGATAAAAAACCGAGCTCTAATATTGTGAACTCAAAACAGATTAACTGTAGTTTGTCAAGTTGGTAAATATATTTAAAAAAAAAAAGTAATAGGTAATTGGGGGTTTTCTATAATAAAGTTGTGATATAGTCCTTCAAAAGTCAATTTTCAGTAAGGTAAGCCAAAATGACATTTTTAATTGATTACTTTTTTGTTTTGTTTTTATGACCTTTGTTCATCATGTATGGGTTTGTCAAAAGATTCTGTATCAAATTTTCTGTGAAAATAAATAAGCTGATGTTTAATTTTATAAAAGAAAAAAATCATATGTAACATTTTAGATTTGATATGCTTGAGTTTATGGCCTATAAAGTGTACGATATAGCCATTTTTTTGTTTTACTCGCCTTGAATCTCACATTTGAATTGTCCTATTCAATCAAAATTTGGCATGATTGTTTACTGGAAAGGCCTTAAAACAAGGATGACTTTTTTTTTAATTTGCCTGCCCAATGTCTGATTCTGGTTAGAATTTAAACATTCGCGCTTGGATTTTAAAGAAAATTCAATACAGATGTTAAGTATGTTTCAGAAACAAGTTAATTTGCTGACCATTATTTTTTTTTTGATCCTTTGAGTGTACACAATAGCCAACTTTTTGTCTGGCTTAATTGTAGGAGAATGGTTAGTTTTTTATGTGCATTTATTTGACATTTTTTCTCCCCACTGGATAGTCATAACCAAACTTAGCCCATTGGGGTATGTATACATTATAATTGTGATAAGAGGATTGGCTTTCATGTCCCTGCACTATAACAAAAGAAGATACATTCAAAATCACATACTAACATGTGGCATTATGGGTTTTTTCTGCATCACTTATGTGGACGATCCAAATTTCACTCGATTTCATCTGCATCTGATTGTGGCCTTCACAATTCGCAAAAGAGTAGAGGGAAGGAGAACCAATTTTTTTGCTGTAAAACAAAGGCAATAGTTTCACATTTTACATATCAGTGGTCTGATTCACAAACTTGGTAACAGGTGTATCGAAATGTCACAATTTTTTACTGGGTTGGATTTTTTCCCTGCTGCAAAACAAAGACAATAAGCACCTAACATGTGTATACCCAGTGTTGAAACTATATCCATTTTGGCATTTTGTGAGGTTAGGGGTACATATGCCTTTTCACCCCTTGCGATTGGTAACTGTGTTGATCTTCAATTAGAGATTTTGTCATTTGACAGTCTTATCCTCTATTGGTAACCTCCCAAAACTTCTACAGCCAAAACTTCTACAGTCTAAAAACAACACATTTCAGGGTCCAAGGCGTGATTAATATTGTGCATGCTACCTTAACTTGTGAATGGGATTGTCCAATTAAATAAAAACACAGTAAGTGAAAAATAACAAACTCTACTTTTCTCAAACCAGCCATTCTGACATTTTTGATGACATGAATGAATGAAAGGTTTTACCTTTCATTCATTCATGTCATCAAAAATATCAGAATGGCTGGTTTGAGAAAAGTAGAGTTTGTTATGTTTAATTGATGACATAATTGATGAAATGAAATGAAGAGATACTTCATTACATACCTTTTTTAAACTCATCACAATTATATTCACTGACTAAAATTCACTTTATTTAATATTATTTTGTGATTTGTTGTTACTAAATACACATACAACTCATCAAATTTTTTTATTAAGATGAGCAGTTATTTTAGGTGATTTCCTAATCACTGTTTGGTTTGTTCCATTACAAAAATAGGAGTGAACAATTAACTGATCAATCACAGTGTAGAAGTTCTGGGTTGTAGAAGTTTTGGCTGTAGAAGTTTTGGGAGATAACCCCTCTATTAACTAAATTAATTTGCTATTAAAATTGTTGTTCAGAAAATTAAACAAACTTCTAGATAACATTTTTCTCACATTGGTCCAAACAAAATGAAATAATTGATTCTTGGAATGTTTTTTAAATGAATGAGTGAGGGCAGCTTTTATTTTTATTTTTTTTGTTCCAATTGGAATGGTTGTTGATGCCTAAAATCCAGTTGTGAGAGTCTAAAATTAAATGGAGCTTTCTTGTTGATTTCAACGACAGATTTTTTTTTTTTTTGTAACTGTGGTCTTACAAAACATAACGAATACAGAACAACTAAAATGCAGATCAAAAATAATGAGTTGTTTTCAGTTCATTGAGTCCTAGAAGGCAAAATCAGTCGTTTAAATATAAATGAAGGTACCAGTGCAAACACCAACATTTTTCATACTTATCCATATTTCGAATTCAGTGAAGTGTAAATAGTTTTATTGTCTATATAAATTTGTTCTATTACAATTTGCTGGAGATAGTCTGTTGGCACTCCAATAATTTGTAATAAAACAATTTTTTGACGAACTAATTTAGACCTAAAACTCTAATCCACTCTCAACCCATTTATTTTGTACATACAACTGAAAATCAAGTTGCATTTTGCAAAGAGGATAATACTGCATCAGTGTATACAACATATTGTATTGCAAATAATATTATAATACCACTAAAATCACACACTATGATAGTTTTATACATTTTGAATTTTGTGTCTGAAATAAATAGGAAAAATGCAGGCCGGAAAAAATGAATGCACCACACTCTGAGAATCAAAACATTAATTTTTGATAGCATTATATATTTTTTTTGTTTTACATATGCCTATTGTTTTATACTTGCCTAGCCACACTGTTAAATACTCTGCCGAAAGTGTAATACCCATGAAACATTTTTCTGTATGTAGTAGGTCTTAATTCATTTTGCTACAATTCTATAATGACAACAGTTGACATTTTTAAGACCAGAGAATTGTTTGTTTAATGCTGTTTAGCAATGCTCATAACTATTGTTCCTCACAACTTTTGTCATTGTCATTAATTTGAAATCCATATTCACCTCTCTGGGAGTGCAATGTAAGTTCCCTTATTTTTTGTTGTTTTATTGTTGGAACATTTCAAAGTATGTTGTAGTTTTATATTTTAATAAAGTTTCTTTCGAACATGAACTTGTTTGCTCTTGTATTTTACTTGTTAATGATTTCTGTGCAGAAGAAGACACAGCAATAGTGTGGGATTGAAAAGATTACCCGGATGTTATAAGGCCAGCAATTACTACTGATCATAGAGTCATTTATTAAACAGGTTGTCATCTGAACATTATGTTTAGAATTTTATGTCACTCAAGACAGAATATTGATTAAATTCACAAGTCGTATGATAAACAGGAATTGATAATCTGAGCAATCGATCGAGTAACTGACGTTTTACATTCCAAACATACACAAAAGGCCTGTTCCCTCCCCCTCCCCCACCCCCCCCCCCCCTCCCCCAGAAAAAAATGCAAACGAATGATGCAAAGCATTTATAAATAAATTTACTTTTAATAATTAAAGACTTTAGTAGACTTTGTAGCTGCAATTGTTTCGGGAAAATAAAATCATGGATTTTTGGTCTGCCATTATTCAGAAATAAATGTAAATGCAACAATTATAGATAAATACAGAAATTCATTTTGGGAATTTAAAATGTTTCACTGCACTGATTTAACATAATTATAGATAAGATTGTACAGCCGATCTTGTTTGTACTCATGAAATTGATTGGTTTAGGGGGCCCCCAGTGAGATGCTTCACTAGCAATACTATGCAATGTTATTCACACTGGAGACAATGTAAACATCAGTGGAGTCAGCTGTCAAAAAATGAAATGTAATCTTGTTATGATAGAGGGATGTAAGTTCCTGGAACTAAGTTGAGAGAAACCCTTTGCCTTGCAAGGAAATAAAATATAAATTATTTAGGTCAATGCCTTTAAGCTTCTCAAGACTTCAATGTGGATTGCACATATTTTATTTCAGACAGAATAAAGTTAACCCTTTCCATAAAACTGCACTGAATAATTGTTGAAACCTATCACAAAACTGTCAGGACGCCGGTAACAATGCATTACTGACATGGTGGACTGTACTGTTAACCGTGTTAGTGCTATGACTGTTTAAAACTCATTTAGTAGAGGAGTTCTATAGTCTTTCACTGTGCTCGGCTCGGTCTCATCGAGAGTGCAGAAAACCTTTGTGCCAAAGAGCCATTAAGAGCATGTCTCTGATTTGTGCCGTTTCATCCCTCCGAAGTGCAAAAGCAGGTACTGTCAGCTGAGAAACTTAATGTTTTTTTGCTTTATTTTATGTAGCATTTAATTCTATGTGGAATGGGACACCTTTTCAGTGTGCCTTCCAAAGTAAGGGATTCTTCACCCTTTAGCCAACATAACGGCGAAAACCATTCAACATTATACACAGAAATGTTTATTCAGTTTTAATTACTTTTTCATTTTTGCTTGAAAAACATAGCTTATGACTCTTCATTGGAATGAGCTCATTTTTTAAAGGATTATTTATTTATTGGTGTGACCACGACAGTTTTTCGGGTGGAGGAAGCCGGAGTACCCGGGAAGACCCACCGGGAAACAACGAGCAACCGTCAGACCCCCACATACTAACTCCACACAAGCAGGGTTAGTATTGGTTGAACACAGGTGCACCATCGATGTGCAGTACGCTTTAGTGCACAGCGCCACCATGCACCCACGTGGGCAATGGGGTGAAGTGTCTTGCCTTACAGCCTGCACCTCTGCCGACTGAGCCACTGTGCCCCCATTTAAAGGATTAAAATGGAGTATTTAAAGGGAGTATTTAACCCTCTGAAGATCTTAATATGGGGGCATTATTCAGAAAGACTGTGAAATGCATTTTATTGCACCTTAATGCATTTCTAATGTTTCTGTAAGTATTCCATCACTCAAATTAGTGGGCAGAGCCAAAAATGTCAATTTCTGATTCGTGTATCAAACCCTTTGAATGCTGGTCACATATAGGTCATTTCTGGTTTATTATAAAAATCTTCTGATTCCTGTATGAATATCTGTAAATACTGCTAACGAAAACCCATTTCTGATTTGTTAAAAACTACTTTACTCTTGAAAATAAGCCTCCATACATTCTCTTTCTATATAGTTTTTTTCTGATACGTTAACCCTTTTCACACAGACCTAAATTTACTGGTGGCAGTAAATTCTGTTTCTCTAGTTACACATGATTTCTTTCGAAGACTTGCCGGTTATCAAGCTTGGATGATATCCTTTAAACTCGGCAGATATGAAGCAGATGTCAGCTGATATGAACCGAGTTAGATTTGTTTTCTTTGATGCGTTGTTACAAGGCGCACCTGTTTGTTTACATAGAAACAGTTACTCGTCGAACTCAATCGAGAAAACTGGTGCAATAAAAAAGAGAAGAAAGAAGAGAGTTGTACAGAATATTCAACGCAAACTAAGATTCAGAGTCGAAAGTAGAGGTTCGTCGAAGTGGGAGAAAAGATAGTTCAGCTATCCGAACGTCGCGTCTTGCCCAGTGACGTGTGAATAACTGAACTAGTAGAAAAAGAAACATCGATTTTTGTGAAAAGAATGAGAAAAATAATATTGTCAAAAAAGTGTAACATATCTGAGAACATTGTTTTGGTTTCGTTAATAAAGGAGTAATTACTTGGTTAGTTTTATATCGGCCGAGATATCGGGCATCGGTACTTCACATCAGCCTTCGACTTTCGGTCTCAGGCTATTATGAAGTCACCTTGGGCTGATATCTCAGCCGATATGAAACGTACCAAGTAACAAAATCTGTTTATGCATTGCCTATATCGACGCCTGAGTGCTAGAATGTTCTATGTCCCATAGGGGACATAGAACATTCCAGCACTCAGGCGACGTATTGCGCAGGACTCTTTTCTCTTGGAATTTACTACAGTCCGTACCCAAGGAATCATAAAAACACACAAGATATTAAGCTTAACCCTTCACCTAAAACGAATAGACGACATTACCTGTAATCAGATTTCTTGGATAATTAAAGAAATTTACTTTTTGCCTCAAAGATGTAGCCAATAACGGACCCAATAAGCTAGCCTCAATTAGCAGTCAGTCACATAATAATGATAATTTAATAATAAAAATGCTATTAATTTATTTATAGTTTTATTTATTTATCGGTGTGACACTGTCATTATTTAATGACACGTTCGACAGCCAGGGTCGCCTCGTGTCAGAGAGGTTTGCGGGTAGAGGAAGCTGGAGTACCCGGAGAGAATCACCGAGCAACAGCGAACAACTGCCCGAATCTCCAACTCCATGCAAGCTGGCTAAGCATTGTTTGACGACAAGTGCACCATCGACGTGCAGTACACCTTAATACACAGAGCGCCACCGTGCCCCCACATGGGCAATCGGGATGAAGTAAATACTAATTTATAAGCCTAATATCCATAAAAAGGTCTTCGGCTTTATAAGAAAAAAGTGAGCCCGGTGGCTCTGTGGCTATGTCATTGGCCTTGAAGCAGAGAGGTCCGCGGCTCAATCCCCGCCAGGGGTAACGAAGTTGCGTCCTTGGGCAAATCACTTAATGACCACGAGAGGGCAATAGGCGTACTGCACCTCGATGTTGCACTTGTCTTCAACGAATACTTATCCTGCTTGTGTGGAATGAATACTTTGAGAAGTCTGATTGTCTTCAAGCAATGCTAACCCTGCTTGTGTGGAATGAATACGTTGGGAAGTCTGGTAGTTCCGCGCCGTTGCTCACTGGTTCTCCCCGGCTTTCTCCACCCGTTCAGTTGTGCGACATAAGGTCACCTTGGCTATCTAAAGTGTCTTTAAACTACCAAAAATAAATAAAATAAATACAAGACAGAATGCTCTGTTTTGGAAAAAGTGAAAAATATAATATTTGGATGGCGAGTTTTGTGAATAGCTACGACTGGTTATGGGTATTTATTTAGTAAAATAATTAATAATTATAATTAGTAAACATTTGTGTGGGTACAAAATGGGAGTCTGACAACCTGATGTATGGCTAAAATCAAATATGCCGAAATAGAAGTCCAATTGCTACATTGATCGAGGCAAGAGGACTTTGATGTCATGGGCTTAAGCGAGACGTGGGTAAGACACGAGGAAAGGGTAGACCAAGTAAGGGGGTGCGTGTGGATAGGTGTAGGGCGAAGCGAGGCCATGAAATGGGGGGGGGGGGGGGTAGGTATGTACATTAAAGAGGATTTAAAATCGTCGCTGATCACAGACCTGAATGATATCAGCACCTCGGCTGAGGTATCGAAAGAAATGATCAATCTAAGAAACAAAAGTATTGCCCTTGGGATTGTGTACTGCGCGGTGGACGGAAGCAAACCCGAGTGGAATTACTCGATATACTCAACACTAAGGTCAAATATCACAGAACTAGAAAACAGGGGGCTCTGTATAATTTTGATGGGTGATTTTAATGGACACATAGGTGATAAGGAAGAAGGCACAGATGGCGGGGACAAGAAAGTCAACAGGAATGGAAGGAAGCTGTTGAACATCACAAATGAGCTCAGTCTGAAGATTCTGAACAGGGACGGGAGGTGTAAGGGGAAATGGACCTGGGAGAGGAACGACAGAAAATCAATAATCGACTATATTCTCATAGATATTAATTTATGGAGAGAGGTGATAGGGGTAGAAGTGGACGATGAGGGTAAAATGGAGGTGAATAGTGATCACAACTTGATTACAGTGACGATCAGGGCCAAAAACCTATTAAAAAGCAAAGGAAGCTTCAAGGAGATTTGGGAACTTGAAAAGGATGCTAACTGGGCGAAGTTCGAAGAAAAATTGAAACCAAAGCTTGCAACCGTACACAAGGGAGGGGGGCAGTGTCCAAAAGATGGCCGACGCCATAGTTGCGAGCATAGTGGAGGCAAGGAAGGAAAGTGTAGGAAAGATTAGAGTGCCAACACGGGAACTTGGGTACAGAGTGAACGAAGATCTGAAAAGGGCCATAAAGGGTAGAAAAGCTAAATGTGCTGCATACAGGAGAAGTAGAAAACTTAAGGGGCGGAAAGCAACGAGGCCACGGTAGCAAAGGAAGAATACCAACAAGCACGAAATAAAGTAAAAAGATTAAAGACGATAATCAGAGAGTGCGAAATAGCAGTCTTATTAGACGATAAGAATGACAGGGGAGTCTTTTTGGAAAGTATTTTGTAAAGGGGTGAATAAACGTAACAAAGGAAGTAACCCACAGAGTATTAAAGTATATGGCAGAGTTACAGACGATGAAGATCAAATCGCATTAGAACTCAGCAAGCACTGGGAAAAGGTAAACGATAAGCGATGGGGCATGGGTGGACTGTCCGAACAAAGTCGAGGAAAATCTATCGAACTTCGTGTGCAGCGAAATTAAAACGGAGGAGGTGCGAAAGGTGATCTCAACATTAAGGAATGGAAAAGCGGGAGGGGTGGACGAAATTCCTAACGAGTTTATCAAAAAAGGGGGAGAGGAACTCTTGGAAAGCTTAACTGCCCTATTCAATTTAACCACAGAAAAGCAAGAGGTCCCAAATGAGTGGAAAAAAGCAAAGTGACATTTATTCACAAAAAGGGGGAAAAAGACATTTTGGATAATTATCGAGGCATCTCTGTCAGTAGCAACATTGGAAAAGTTTTCTGTAAAGTCCTGTATGGGAGATTAGAGGAAGTGATTGAGGAGAAGGGTTTTTTGGGAGCGATGTAGAATGGCTTCAGGAAGGGAAGGAGAGTCACTGACCATCTTTTCACGCCATCCCAGATGACAGAATCCGCGAAAGCAAAAAAGAAAAAGATGTATGTGGCCATTTGGGATGTTAAAAAGGCATACGATAGAGTATGGAGGGAAGGTATATGGCGCAAGCCTGAGGCTCTGGGCTTGGGAGACGAGTTTTGTTGGAATTATGAAAGCATTATATAAAGATGTACAGAGTGAACTTAGCCTTGGTAACATAACAACAAAACGTGTGCCTATGGAGAAAGGCCTAAACAGGGGTGTATCCTTTCGCCGATTCTTTTTGCATTGCACATCAAAGGTTTCGGAGACGACATCCTATATAGCGACGAGGGGGGTAGCAGTTGGGGACTTGAAGATCCCAGGGCTTTTTTGCAGACGATATGGTGTTAGTGTCAGAAAGCGAAGAGGGGCTAGCGAAAATGTTGGGAATTGTTGGGAAATATGGGAACAAATGGACACTCGAACTTAATGAAAGCAAGATCAAAGTTACACCTGTGGGCCGCAAAATGGACCCCACTCGCAGTGGAGATTGGGGGAGTTCTGTATTCCGGAATGTAGCAGCAAACTTCTTAGTGTAGGAGAGACAGGTGACTACGAGTATCTGGGGGTAAATATAAACATCACAGAAAGAGGCATCTACCGAAACTAAACAAATAAATTGATTCTGAAGGGGAGACGAATCCTTAAACAAATGACACTTATAGGGAGAAACAGTTTCAATAAGGTTTTCGTGGGGAAAACCATTTGGGAAATGGTAGGTCTGCCAAGTATAACATACGGTACGGAAGTGGTACCCTTAAACCAGACGACTGTAAAGAGCTTGGAAATCCTGCAGAACGATGCAGGTCGATGGATAACGGGGTCGAGTGATGCCGCAGCACTAGAAGCAATCAGGGGTGAGCTTGGGTGGATGAGGAACAAGAACAGGATAGACCTATTGAAACTCGGTTATCTTAATTATTTAGTAAATCTCCCCAACAGCCGATGGAGTAAAGTAATGTTCCTGAGGATTTTCATCTCAAATATCAAGACGGGGTGGATGGTCCAAGTGAGAGAGCTAATAGAGAACTACTCATTGGAGATCACGAACCTAGACTTTAGGACAAACCAGAGTAAAAAAATCGTCAGAGAAAGGGTCATGGAGGATGGTAACCTTAATGGGCGAGAGGGGGGTCAAATCAAAGAGGTATTTGAGGGACATGCGTGATAAAGAGAAGCCTGGTTTACCTTGATGACACCTTTGAGGGGAGGGGGGGTGGTCACAGTTGTTCAAGCTGAGGTCGCGGTCCCTGGAGCTGAGGGGAGAAATTGGGAAAAACAGTGAAAAGGGAAGCTAGATGTATAATTTGGGCGTGGTGGAGACCCTGGAACACTTTTTTCTAGAATGCTCAAAATACCAGTCTAAAAGAATAAGATTCACTGGGAGTATAATGGGAATTGGGGTGGGAGAATGAAGGACATGTGGTTAGTGGGAGACTCAAAGGAGAGGGTTAATATACTAATCGGAGAGATTGGGAAGAATGGGCAAGAGATGTCATCAAGCATTTCGTCTCCAAGCATTTCGTTGGGAGGAGAGAAGAAGCGTGGGGATGGGGAGGCAGTTTGGCGTACAGGGGTAACCAAGGCCTTCCCATCCGAGAACCGCGACAAATCAGCGGCCGACCAAAGTGTTATTATTATAGTATGATGATAAAATAATAACTGCAGTCAGCAGACAGACGGCTACAGACTGCAGTTACTATTTTACCCTCCCTGTATATTGATATTGGACTGACCCACCTCACTGTAAGTGTACACAAAGGCGATACCATTCTAGAAAACGAGGGTTCAAAGAGTTTCCACGATCGAAATGTAAGTCGTTAATATGTAGCTCTTCACAAGTAATTCGATTTTGATTGATTTATTGTATTTATCTACTGAAAATAGATAACGAGTCATAAAGATGCATGCACAGTTTTGAGATGAACGTTTTGAAGTAAGATTCTCTCATTTGTGCATCGAGATACAAATATTCCATGTTAACCCTTTACCTAACACGAAAGGAAGACGGCACTTGCAATACAAAATTCTTAAATAATTATTGTTTCCTTTCATAGTTTATGACTACTCATTGGATTGAACTCAATGAGGGGTCATCAGCTATATTTTTGAGATAAAAAATAATAAAAAATGAATGCTGATTTCAGTGGCGGCGCCAGAAATTTTTTTGTGGGGGGGGGGGGGGGGGGCAACTAGGGGGGCAGACTCCCATGAAGTGGGGCAAATACGTAAAGGATCATATCATTACTTTGTTATGAGGTAGTCCAAACTTGGACCCAAAGTCCGTAATATACTTTTTGGTTTGGTGCGTCCTGTGGACGTACCAAACCAAAAAATTATATTACGGACTTTGGGTCCAAGTTTCGAATAAATGTAATGGTAATTAGCGGTCCTCCTTTCAAAAAATCCTGGATCCGCGTCTGGTGGGTCTGTGCGTGAGAGAGAGAGAGAGAGAGAGAGAGAGAGAGAGAAGAGAGAGAGACTCATAATGCTCGTCTGTCATAATGCGAAATCCATGAATTTTTTTAGACAAGGGATATGGATAGACATGCCTTTGTTGGCTCATAACTTAATTATAACTTATAAGTATCTGCATCCGAGTCTTTAAATCTCTACTGCCTGGATGTGTTCATCAGCTAGCCTGAGGCTTTGGGCTAAGTGTGTATGGGAAATTATTGGGAATAAAAAAAGAGAGGGGTGTGTGTGTGAGAGAGAGAGAGAGAGTGACTGAATGTGTTTGTGTGTGAGGGTGGATGGAAATGCATGCGAGATGGTTGGGGGGCAACTGGGGGGGGGGGGAGGCAAAGCCTTCGTTGGGGGGGGGGGGGCAAATGCCCCCCATGCCCCCCCCCCGTAGCGCCGCCACTGGCTGATTTTGATGAATTGCGTTAAGCAAAGGGTTAGTGGGTGGACGGAATTCATTCATCGGTACATAGACATCAACTTTACAAAACGATAGACAATCTCATCAACTGATCAGAGAATAAATTTAAATCACACAAACGTATGAATAATTCGTCGACGTTTAGGTGTTGACGGTGACTGGTATAGAGGACACAAAAATGAAACATGTGATTCAGTTTTTAAACATTTTATATTGTCAGTCTGTAGCCAGGTGCGCCGCAAGCAAATTCGGGCGACTGGGATAATAAGAATGGAAGAGTACCGGGTCGAACTGGGGTTGGCGCATACCAGCTGCAATTTAAAACCAAGACTCAACCCTCTGCACACGACCGTCAAATACTGCAATTTCAAGCTGCGTTTCCATAATTCATTTTAGTTATTTTTTTTTTCAAAGAATTATACCCCATCTAGTGAAACGTGATGTTGCTGGTTGATAGCGTACCCCAACACATCCCCCTCGTCCACGTAAAGCATGCTTCCCACGAATGTCACCCAAAAACACTTTCATCAACATGCAATATCTGGGTATAACAGCTGTCACTTCTTTTATCAATAAATGTTGACATGGCAAGAAGGAGACTGCCAGAGGCACTAAGATGGGAAAGCGTTGGCATACATGCAACAGCCATGTCATTCAAAGCTATTGGTTAGCAACTTGGCTATAGTCATTCTGTCATCAGCAAACTTGTTCGAAATCATCAGCAAACCAACGATGATAAGGATCGACCAAGGCCTAGACAACCCCAAAAGAAGCACCTCGGGAAAATCGGAGTCTGGCATACCTCGTTAGGTGTGAACCCTTTGCTTCAAGAGGGGTTTCGAAACGCCTTTGGCTCCCCAACAGGTGTTTGTGCAACAGAACTGTCCGAAACCGTCGGAAAGCACTGGGTATGAGATCCAGAAGGGTCTTCAAGCGTCCAGATCTGTCCGATCAGTATCAAAGACGATGTTTGAAGTGTGTATGGCACGACAACATTGGAATCTCAGGACGTGGAGGAGAGTCCATTGGTCAGAGAAGAGTAGGTTCCTGCTTCACGTCACAGATGGTCGCATGAGAGTGTGCAAGAGTGTGCAAGCATAGAAATACTGCTTACGTGTCCAGGAACATCAGACCTACTGTTCCTCATGGTGGAGGATTCAGTAATGATCTGGGGGTGCATCTCTCATGATTGTAAACTTGATATGGTGACGGTACGTGGGAATCTCAATGGTGATCAGTACATCCGGGGCATTCTCAATCCGGTTGTCGTGCCTCATTTTGACAACCACCGTTGGCTATTCGCCCTGTATTCATAGACGACAATGCAAGACCACATCGTTCGTATGCTGTGAGAGAATTCCTTCAGAACAACACTATTACAACACTACCTTGGCCTGCAGTGAGCTTCGATTTGAATCCCTTAGAACACATCTGGGCCTTTCTTGTACGTGCTGTTCAGGCAAGGGACCCACCTCTACAGAATTTGGCCAATTTGGAAGCTGCATTGCATGAGGAGTGGCAGAGGTTGCATCTGGACGTATCAGAAGGTTCACTTGTAGTATTAGGAGGAGGGTTTAGACTGTCATCCGGGCACGTGGTGGATGCACTCGCTACTGACGTCAGACACTGATATTGTGTTCAGGAGATCACAGGTTACACCTTTTGTCAGTAATTACCGGGACTGTTTCATTTGTTTCATCAGCACCATACTTGTCAAGAGAATATTTTTCAATCAAATCATTAGTGACAGATATGTGTAATTAGCTCTATTAAAATACTGCATATTTTTATCATTGTGTTGTCTTTCATTTGTCAATAGACCATTTTTTCCGTAAACAATAACATTTGGCCATCTGAAAGATAGCTTGCAAGTAATGACAGTTTCTATTAACAACACTGCGAGAATTAAGTTCCAGGTGTATATATTCACTATAACAGAATACAGAATAAAAGTTATGTATAACAGCGAAACACTAATTCGTCCCCTGAGTTCCAATGTGTTCTATGTGCCAGTGGGCACATAGAACACATTGGAACTCAAGAGACGTAGTGTATTAATATGAAGATTTAAATCCATATTAACAAATTGCAAGGTGTAAAGGGTTCATAACGTAAAATTCCAAGCATATGATTGTAAGTTGGACATTCGGATCACTGTTCCGTTTTTACTGGGCATTAGTGTGTATTGTTGTTAAAGGTTGTAATAAAATTGGGTCATATTATTGGCACACCTTCGTAGTTGATGATTCTAGCGCTTATTGATATTTTCATTCTTTACTACCCCTTTTCATCGGATTGTCTTATAGAAATTTCCTTTCTCTTGGGATGACACTAATTACTTTCTTTAAGAAAATATCTCCGGAAGACACGCCAGAGTTGTGGTGACTTCGACTAAAGTAGAGTATGCATTAAATACATCACTCCCAAATGAATTTAGGTGTATTGTTATTTCTTGGAACCCCTCTTTATGGAGATATCTAATAGTATCACTACCATATCTTCCTAAATCGTCTAGGATTAATGTCTTCCATGGAGAGAATGTTTCTAGATTAATGAGGTTCTTTTATTTTATTTACATCGATTTAATTAATTTACTAAATGTTTTAATTTGTGGAAACCACCATTTTCCAAACAAATTATTGTAATTCGTTTTATTTTATCAACTTTGTTTGTAGAAAATTGAAAAGAATTTATTCTTCTCATCATATACGCTTTATAGCGGGTCAGGTAAGGCATCATAACATAGAGTTAAGTAAGTAGAGCAAGTTCTATCACTGTAGTGGCTTTTCCAATTAGTGTTAGGTTGCAGAACGTCCAATCAATCAAAAGTCTTACAATGCTAATTTTTGGGGAGTAGTTCTTTAAAACATAGTTTTCAACGCAAAGACCATAGTTAATTCCCAATATTATGAAGCGACCTACATGGTTCTACATTAGTGATGGGTCAGTGTAGATCTCGTCGCCACAACCTGTCTCAACCTCAAACTGGATTAACTTGTGATTCCTGGGAGTTAACCTTCAAATCAGAAGAGATAGAAAATATCAGCAAAATTTCCACGCCTGTTTCCAGAGAGTCTTCAATGCTCAGAAAAACAGTATAGTCATCGGCATATTTACTGACTAAATATTCGGAGTCGTTTTTGTAAACCCTATTAATTCCTCGGTTGTTCTTTAACCGTGTACTGAGCATTTGTACGCTTATTATAAATATATGAAAGTGAGTCACCTTAGTAGACTCCTCGTCCTGCCGCGAGCGCCTCAGAGCAGTGTCCATTATTCAGTATAATGTTCGACACATGGTTGCATAAGGTATTAAATCATTGGAGTATGGACGGGACAAAGTTCAAGAAACGCAGGACTTTTTCTGTAAAGTCTCATTCCAAGGAGTCAAAGGGCTTTTCAAAGTATAAAATCGTGAATAGCCCTGATACATTTTTATTACACGCCTGTTCTTTATAATCCCCATCTACAGCAACACTGAACCATGCGGAAAATGAAAATCCGTTTCGCACTTCTGTGCGGAACGAAAATCGTTGACGGACTATTTTTAAATAGAAGCGAAATTTTACTGAAATTTTCTACCAATCGTGCACCGCAATTACAATTTGAATCACTAGCGATAGCTAAAAATCGTCCCCTGAATTCCAAAGTGTTCTATGTGCCAGTAGACACATAGAACACATTGGAACTCAGGGGACTTTTTGTCGATAGTTGTCAAATGATTGCTGAGTGTCCTTCTAATAATTGTTCTCTATAAACAGGAAGGAGTGTAATAAACACAGGACGACACGCGCATGTGAATGGGTTAATCAATATGGCAATTGTGCTATCACGGAAGGATAAAACGAGAGGCCGCAGGTGGTGCTGGAATTCGCGCCATATCGATTAACCCATTCACATGCTCGTGTCGTTCTCTGTATGTTCTTCACATTTCTTTATCAAGTCGAAAATAACCCACTTGCCTCAACTTTTTATCTGTCTTTTATAAATCCTGTTTGTGTTTCTGAAATTATATTTGGAAGAACTCTTTTTACCCAACTGGCTATTTTACCCGCTCTGAACTATCAATTGTGTCAACATTTGTTACCGAAATGGGTCCCCACTTTTTTTATTCTGTCGCGGAACACAAGTGATTAATTTTAGTTTAGGGTAACCGATAGTTCAGGTGTTATAGCTTTAGTTTAGGGAGTGTAGAAGACGAGAGCCCAGATGTTTCCAAAAGAAACTGCAAACCTCTAAGCTGAAACTATCGAAACCAGGGGATTTTCTATTTTTTATTGACTTTAAGGTATTCTGGCGTTCCAATTCTGATTTCGATTCTGTAAGTTCTCCTTCGAGTGATTCCGATTCTGATCAGCTCAAGAAACAAAGGATGCTGTTTGATGCATTAAATAATTCACAATCGGGTGCATGGGTGTTCTCGCGATTATAGCCATTTTGTTTCTCAAATATCTTCCTCTTGTTTGAAGTTTCTGTTCCATTTTCAGTGATACTTTTGGACATAAGTTTTTCATTTTACTGCTGTTTTTTGAGTTACAAATCTAATTGGTTTTGCTCTTCAATTTTCCACTTTTATGTTGCTCTGAGCGTAATTTTCTGAATCTTTTCACCCCTCAAAACCCTGAGATGTGATGCTAATGAATCAATCTCGTCTCGAAATTTATCATTTCCGCACTCTAAATTTAGAGTTTGATATTTTAATTTATTTTCTCAGTCCTCTTCTGTTCTGTCTCCTTTCCTTTAAAGGTACGATGAATATGGCATTGTTTTACCGCGGAACATGAGTTTTAAGCTTCCTAGAATAGCTGTTCAGTTGACCCCTTGGTTAATAAATTTAATTGTTAGTGAGATTGGACTGTAGTTTTACCTGTTGCTTAACTCATATCTGTTCCTTCGAGAAAAGTATGCAAATCGGATAAAATTAGGAAGCTGTCAAAAGCTCTTTGAGGCTTCCTCTTTGTGTATCACCTTCTCTCGGGATTTTATATCCTCCAGGGATCATTCATGCCCATACTTTCCATTTCGTGTAGAATTTTCTCGTGAGATTTCCTGTTAATGTTATGTTTATAATTATCCGTATCAAGATCATAGTTCTGGGGAAAGTGGCGATGACTGAAGCGTTTCCCGTGTCAGACACTTTACCTAAAAGCATCAGAAAAGTTGGAGTTAACCTCATTCGGACCATATATTACTCCTAGGGCTATTTTTGAAAACAAAGAGTTGAGTCAAGAATAATAAAATATCCGTCTGGATCTGAAGTAACACTAAGTGTTTTAGAGCTGAAGGATTTACAAAAAGGATTGCGTACATTCTACTTGAATAAAATAAGGCATTTTGTGCCCATTCCCATCTTCAAATGTTTCCGGTTTCAACGGTGGAAGGTGCATCTACCAGAAGAACAATGTCATATTCATTCATCCCAACATCAAATTTTCAATAATTCAATAAGGAAATTAACCAATTCAAAACTCAAACCAACATTGAATTTGCTAATATGTGGGAAATATTTACAACGTGAAATGTTGATATATTGACATCAATGTGCAGAGGAAAAAAAAAACGATATCCGATCTGCTGACTTTTATGAATACATTTGGGAGTGTCTTTCATCCTCGACGAACTCTGTCATCCCTGTAGGTGTGAGATTTTGCGTTAAAGAAAGTCCATTGGTCGATTTGCAAACAATACAATTAACAACCAGTAAGAGGATCAGTTATAGTATTATTTCCCAGTGGAATACTTTTTTTTAATGACCCTCCCTAAAAATACACGGAGTACCGTAGCCAATATTTTGCCCAACAATCTCATCCGGGAACATAGCGTTCTAAGGATTAATACTCGATACTAGCGCAGTTCGTTTTCGATCTTGAGAAATGTTCTATATGATCTTACTCTCAAGCAGAGATATTAATTTTTGCTACTTGTTTTCTTATATCAATATCTTATATCTCTAAAATTTTATTTTCTTAGCTAGTTCAAACCACATTTCAAATGTGCGTAATATCTGCTGTTAGTTATCAGAATGGGGATGTGTGCATACCGCTTAAACATTAAGGTAGGAAGACATAAAATTCTCCCGTCCCAAGAGATCACTCATTGTGCCCAGTGTATCCTACAGATGTCGAAGATGAGGTGCACTCTCTTTTGTATTATCCAATCTATGTAACCGAGAAGTACAGCCTAGAAACTAAACTAAAAATTGTTATCGATCCCGACACTTCCCTTCGACTCCAGGCAAACTAATTACACCCACCCCCTAGCAATTTTGACTTCGAGGTAACATGATCTGATGAACTTTGTGCCCAATAGTTCAACTATGCGCAGGTCCCATAATTTCTTACTACTCAAAGTTTGCTAAGCACCAAATATTTGACACACCTTTGTGAAATTGCTTGTGACATATTTGGGATATTTTTGGTGGATATGATTGAGGAATGTATTGAGATGGTCCCCAGTGTTTTCATTAGCTCTCTTGACAGGCAGACTTTTCGTGACAGTCATGGAAAACATGTACCCTTTGATTTTCATGATATTTTCGTGTACTGTCTACATGTACATGACATGTGTAGGGTATTCATTCTTCATTTCAACACAAACTCTTGTGATTTAATGATTGAATATGGCAAATGCAAATGTAAGAAGACGTTCGTCTGAAGCAGAAATGTGGCGGGCTGTAGGGATGGTGGAGCAAGGAGCTACCCATCGTCAGGTTGGTGAAGCCCTTGTGCATTATACGGTGACCACCAGAGCCTGGGCAAGATTTAAGCGGTATGGCACACCAGTAAGAGACAGGGCAACATCCGCAGCTGAAGACCGGTTTTCGATCATTCAGGCCCGTAGGAACAGCTTTGCCACAGCAACCCAGCTTCGCAGTGACCTTCAGAATGCATCCGGGGAAAATGTTTCGACGCATACTACCCGGGCAAGGTTGCACGAATGAGGGCTGCGATCAAGAAGACAATGTATTCGCATTCCGCTGTCCCAGAACCACCGTTAGGCACGATATGAATGGGCCATGGAACACAGTGGATGGACCAGAGAAGATTGGTGACCTGTCCTTTTTGCAGATGAGTCAATGTACTACCAAGACCACACAGATAGACGTTCTAGGGTATGGAGAAGACCAGGAGAGCGATTCCATGCAGCCAACATTGCTGAGCATGACCGATATGTTGGAGGCCAATCTTGTTTTGGAGCGGCATCAGCAGGGATGTACGTACAGAGCTCTGTGTCCTTGAACGTGGTACATTGACTGCACAGCGGTATATTGATGAGATCTTGGATGTCCACGTCAGATTGTATGCAGGTGCAGTGGGTGATAAATTCATTCTGATGGACGATAATGCCCGTCCTCATGTTGCCCATGCTGTCGGGGAGTACGGACAGAGGGAGGGGATTGAGCGTATGGACTGGCCAGCAAGATCCCCTAACCTCAGTCTAATCGAACATGTCTGGAATGAGTTGCAGCTTGCAATTTCAGCCCGTTCAATCCAGGCAAGAAGTGTCCAGGAGGTTGGTGCCATGCTGGTCCAAGATTGGAACAACATCCCAGAAAGGACCACCAGGAACCTGATTGGGAGCATGAGAAGGCGTAGTCAAGCTGTAATTGGCAGTAATGGGTTTCATACTCGATATTGAACCCTTTGCAGTTCGCTCCGTCAACTTTTTGGCAAATTGAAAAATTTCCTCTTTTACTATTAATATCCATTTTCCATGGTTATCGTATTCAAAAGCTAAAAAATAATATTAAACACAAATAAAATCTTAATTTCTGGACTTAAATCATTAAAGATATAATTAAATAATAAATATATAAACTTTTCATTACACTATTTCAACTAAGACGTAAAACAGGTAGTTGAATATACTTGATGCTTAGCAAACTTTGAGTAGTATATATCATTTCGACAAGATGTGACACAGGCTACGAATGTGTCGTTAAGCCCAGTAAACCAAAAAGCCATGCATATCATCTGTGTCAATATTGCACATCCATCTAACATTAAATAGGTTTGTTCACGGCGTACTAGAATGTGTGATAAAAATGAAGTTGTATCGCACACATGTGTGATACATGTTTTGGCAATTTTTCAACATCGCATCGGAGCTGTCATATTTCTGGTGATACATGGCCCCATTCCGATACAATGGACTATTTATTTTGATGATGTGACGTGGATGATTGAGGTCTATAGTATCCGAGTCTCTGTTATTTGTATAGAAACTCAGGTACTAACACCGACCGTGCATCAGAGGAAACTTTCTAATTTTATTAACACAAACAATACAAAATATTGATTAAACGACTGTGTGAGTTAAAATATTACATGACAGTGGCAGGAATTCAGTTCAAACTAGGAACAATGTAGTCAGAATCTGAAAGTGTCCTTGAGTGGCGTCACTTTGAATGAATGACGACGCGACACGCGAGCAAGTTTTTAGAACCCCAAAATCGAAATACAAAACAAAGTGAATGTCGAATGACTGCATGTTGATGTTTATTGGAATTCATATAGATTTTGAACCTCTGTTCACCTCTATAACATGAACTTTGATACATTATGAAAGGGGCATTATGAATAATACAATCATTTCTATATGAGAGTAAGGATGTAAATTTAATTTCCGTGGAATCATTCGACAACGACAACAGTAATCTTGACTAAAATCTTAACCTGTCAAACATTCGAATAGCAACAGCCGCGTGGAAGTCAGGTAAACATGTTAGTTTTTTATTATTTGTCATTGAAGCATTTTTCTAAATTCAGATCTATTGTTTGTTGTGAAAGTTTGGTAATTCTTTGATGATGATCACATTGACTCTTTACCCAACCCAGACGATATCAAAATTTATTATTTTAAATATACTTTTTTCAAACTTTTCGAACAATTTCAACAAAACCATATCATGTGACCCCTCGTTGGAACGAGCTCGACGAGCTCGTTCCAACGAGGGGTCACATGATATGGTTTTGTTGAAATTTGCTGAAAAATAATATTTTTTCAACTACTGAATTTGCATATTACGCGGGCGGATGCGGCCGATTCGTTGGGTAAAGGGTTAACCACTCACAATTCGTGCAATAAAAGTGAGGCATAAAAAGATCGTAAGTTGTATTTCAGTTCCACAGTGTTTCATCGATCGAAGTTGTGATGCATCAAAAGCTGAAATTATGAATGAAAGCCCAAACTGCGTAGAAAGTAACATTACGACTGATCACCTGCTTGTGAAGATTATGTTCGATTTTTCTCTTATTTTGTTTCCTTAGCGTCTAGGATGGACTAGTTAATTCTTACTTTGTATTATTGAAATGATATGCTAAAGAAATTTGCAAACATGTGTAATAAATACAGAACCACACAATAGTTTGAATGGGTTAAAGTTTATCATACTCATTTGTTTTGGCAGAAAATACCACTCGAGGCTTCGTCTCTCGTGTTATTCTTGCACCCAACCAAACTCATGCGATAAGAATTAAACAATTCAAACGCGTGCGTGCGTGCATGCGTGCGTGCGTGTATATTGGGACAATAATTATTTATTTATTTATTGGTGTTTAAGATCACATAGTTCTGCACAATGGCTGATCATGACCATGACAGTTTTACGGGTGGAGGAAGCCGAAGTACCCGGAGAGAACCACCGAGCAATGCTAACAATTGTGCAAACTAGAATGAGATGGTTAAACGTGTTAGATTTGTGTCAATACTGTGGACGAACCCTAATTTGAATGCTGAATCATAATTAATGCAGTCATTATTTTATATTACAAAATAAATATGCACATAAAACTATATAAAAGTACATCACTGTAACGTAACACTCTAGACATCCTGTTCCCGTTTATTGCCGGATAGAGGTAAACATAAGAGGATCAGACAACAATTTCTAAGCCTGATATGTGAAGTAAACATTGAGCAAAGATTTATGTAATTCATTTTGCAACATAATCAATTAATCTTCTCATCTTTGGCATTACCCTGAAATACGTGTTTACAACAACTCTCATGTCATTATCATCTGCGTAGTGTTTACCACCAAGGTGTTCCTTCAGTTTTGGAAAGGGACGGAAGTCGCTTGGAGGCAAATCTGGAAAATATGGGGGTGGGGTGGGGGAGGGGTGGGGTGGGGTGGTGGTGGAGGGGTTGTCGCACAAACGCCTTTGCCAGACGTGAGGTTTGAAATGAAGTAATGCCATGTAAAAGTAGAACCCCGGCAGTGTGCATTCCTCTGAGCTTTCCGTAACAGAAACTCTCAGTCGTTGAAGTAGGGGCGCGGTGGCTTAGTAGGTAGAGGTGCAGGCTGCAAGCCGAGAGGTTCTCGGTACGAATCCCACCTGCGGCAACCGCGTTGTGTCCTTGGGCAAGACACGTCACCCCCATTGCCCACGTGGGGGCACGGTGGCGATGTATACTAAGGCGTACTGCATGTCGATGGTGTACTTGTCTTCAACCACTGCTAATACTGCTTGTGTGGAGTTAGTCTGTTGGGGAGCTGACAGTTGCTCGCCGTTGCTCGGGGGTTCTCTCCGGGTACTCCGGCTTCCTCCACCCGTAAAACTGTCAAGGTCATGATTAGCCATTGTGCAGAAATATGTGACCTTAAAAACACCAATAAATAAATAAATAAATCGTTGAAGTAAAGAAGCATAGTAAATACCAGTGATAGTCTTCCAATCAACCAGGAAATCAATATAAACCCTAACATCAATTGGGTGAAAAATGAAACCAAATCAACTGGATTGAGTAAATGTGAATCCAGTTAGGTTTATATTCACTGCCATGTCAACTATAAAATTAGTTGGGTTAAAAATCAACTCAAATCAACTGGGTTGAGTAAATATGAACCCATTTGGGTTCATATTCACTTAACTCGGTTCATTTGGGATAATTTAAGTGTAAGAATACTGTGGTCATATCTCCTTACTTGATCTTGACGACTTGAGGTCCGTGGGTGAAGGAAGAGTGCAGTGCCACTCCACAGATTGACATTTTGTTTCAGCATTATAATGGTAAATCTCAGTTACTAATCTGCCTTTGAAACGACAAAAATCCTCTTTCGTCAGATCTAAATTCTCTCATGAAACGTCTGCTGTTTTTGCATCAGATCGAAGTTGAGAAACGTTGGAATTCAACTGGCAGATACCTTTGTCATGTGTGAATCGTCATGAATTACAGTTACAATAAATCGATCATTTAGTTCCCTTTCCTCCTCAACTTCAGCAATCGTTACACACAAGCCTGTCAGGATAATTTCCTCAATTCCCTTGAACGAACCAGTATTGATTGATGCTGAGAGACGTCCTCATACGCCGAAATCAAGACGTTTTCTGCCACATTTGAAAAGAGTCGCCCAACGTTTTACTGTCTCATGGCTTGATACATCATTCCCATAGACATTTGACATGCGCTCATGGATGTTCTGAGTGGGAGGTCCCTCAACAGTCAAAAACTTATCCTTAGTTGACTCAGTTTTCTTCTTTTCTGCATCCATTTGACCCATTGCAAGTCCCCCAGCTTTTGCTTGAAAAACTGTCAACACACGAGGCTTTTGGAATAGTGTGATACAGTAGCCATACAATTTATTTATTTATTGTGGTTCAACGACACTTTCGACAGCAAGGATCACCTCGTGCCGGGCAGTTTTTTTGGGTGGAGGAAGCTGGGTACCCGGAGAGAACCACCGAACAACGTCGAATAACTGCCAGACTCTCCATCGCATAACAGGGTTAGCTTTGGTTGAAGACAAGTGCACCTTCGACGCTCAGTAGGATTTAGTACACAGTAACGCCGTGCCCGTACATGAGGAATCGGGATAAAGTGCATTATTTCCAAATGAAACAAAATACTGCGTTTTGATTGGCTGAGAGGTACGGTGTAACTTGCAATCCGCGGTATTTTTTTTTACACCGTGGTTAACGTAAAAACAAGAATATACAATAGCAGGCTATAAAAAAGTACCAATTTTTAATTATTAATTCATACCTTTTGCGCAGTTATGTTAGAACAGAAATAAAAATACAGGAAATTTAATATTTATGTGCAATAAAATATTACAGATATGGATGTCATTGGAACTGGCTCATTGAGCCAGTTCCAATGACATCCATATTTGACTGGTTTTATTCATTAAGAAACTTACAAAGTACAGTTTTTGCCAACAATGTGTTAAAGTATTAAGCACACCAAAATTCTTGGAAATACATCTGTTATCCTTGGCAAGCCTCGGGTCTGGTTCAAATATCTTGCCCCTCGGGTGAGATTTCCCCATCCCACCTCCAGACTCATCGGGGATCATAATGATCCCTGGAGAGGATTGAACCGAGAATCTTTCGATTGAAGTTCAATGCCATAACAGTTGGTAATATAGGCCGATATACTATCACTTGTACATGTACGTGTACAAGATACGCACACGATGCGTTCACCAACGTGGAATTCAGTGTTAAATCACACGCTTGTTCACAAAAACTGTACATGATCTTGAATCGCATCATGAACAGTCGTGACTCCTAGATCGCGCTTTTAACGTTCAAATACTCGTGGTGAACGCGCGTTTTGAAAAAAGGGGTGAAATTGTACAGTTCACTTTCATCTTGTACGTAATTTTGTCGACGTTCCCATCGCAAGATCAGACCACGGATCCATCGTCGGCGAACGCGAGCAACAGCAAAACGATTCTGAATCATCTGTAAAAACGCAAAAAACAGTTTTGGAGGTTCTAAATCAGCGATTCAGAATCGGCAATTGCTTTGGTACAGATGATTTAGAACCGCAATTGTTTTTTTTTTTGAGGCTGTGGGTTTTTCCCAAAAAAATTAACAGACTACTATTGAACGCTTCCCTTTCTGACGTGAGTGGGGGAAATACCCGGATTTTTTCCAAAAAAACTTACCAGACTACTATTGGACGCTTCCCTTTCTGACGTGAGTGGGGGAATACCCGGATTTTTTCCAAAAAAACTTAACAGACTACTATTGGACGCTTCCCTTTCTGACGTGAGTGGGGGAATACCCGGATTTTTTCCAAAAAACTCAACAGAAAAAAACTAAGTTTTTTTGGAAAATCCCACGATGGGTATCTCCACTTGTACAGTATAAATAGAGCTCCTGTGCGCTACAATCATCATTGGCGAAGATCCTCCAGGATCGGCCACACGAAAAAAAAAAGGTGAGAAGAAATGTACGTGAATCCAAATGTAAAATAATAATAAATTTTATCAAAATAATGTGTATCATTACACCGAGTTACTCTGCGATGAAGCTCGTTCTGACACGTGAATATAATAATTCATGAAGGAAGCGCTGTGGATTTTATTGTCCAGTCACTGAGGGTTGAAAGGGGCTTGTTCCCCATACCGTCCCTGCGCGCCTTCGACGCGTTAAACCATTCCATTCGGGTGTCAGTCTACAATCGTCAGTCTGTGTTTTTATCAAAACTGACAAGCAGGTTGCATGTCAAAGTGACATTTACTCTATAAACACTTACTGAGAAAGCTATTTTGTCACGCCTGAGATGTATTACAGGTTTTTATTCAAATGAGATTACTTGTCAAGTTAAATGGTTTATCGGAAAAAAACTATTTCTTTATGATTTTTTAACACGTTTGAAACGGATGCTATTTTAATATTTTTTAACTATTTATCGAGGTGTCATTTTGTAAATGTTTTTTTTTCTCAACTGTTTTTAGTTATTATATTAAAGACGGAAGATTTTTTTATTTACTTAAAACACAAAAACATAAAAATATAATTAAACATTTAATTTTGAAAAATAAATAAAAACAATTAAAACGAAAGATGTTTTGGAGGATGGATCCTAGACGTCGAGATCGAATTTTAGACGAGTATTTACGTGCTAAGAAGGCGATTCAGGCTGCTGATAGGAGCAGACGTCTCGGTGAGATGGAACTCAGACGCGAAGCCGCAAAAATATTTAAACCCGTGACGGAGGGTCAAGAGCGAAGCAGGAAGGAGATAGTCGAAGAATTGAGACCCATAAAGGAGAGTTCTTTGAGAATGGGTTCGTTGCCTCCTAGTTTTGGAAATCGGTATTCCGTTCAATCTACACCGGATTACGTTCCCACGGGAATTCAAACAGATATGAGCGAGTCTGATGATACGGCTTCGACTATCACCACTAGTAGCGTCGCATCGTCCGATGATGATGGCGGTAAGAGAGATCAGTCGTATGGAATTTATAAGGATTCTGAGGGTAGAACTTTTGTAGGTGATACGTTGGTGGAAATGTACGATGACGAATTGATCGTGGGTTCGAATAAATATAAAGTAACCGATGGTCTGCGGAGATTGCTCCTTTATGACAAGCCTGGAGATTTCACGGAACAGGATTTCGACAATTACGGCGACATTCTAGTCCAGACCCACGCCATGAAGAGAAATAACGATGCCAGAGAGACGAGACCCAAAGCCAACAGAGGTTACAAGTGGACGAAAATAGTGAAGCCCATATGGGAGATGAACAAGAAGTTCCTCGAATCGGTGACCGGCAAAGGGGTGAAAACCGCTATTTTTCTTCCGAGCGATCCCGGCGCTCTGTCTCAGAAATTGAGTTTGTTGATGGGGAGCAGACGGGCTGGTAACACGGGATTAGATAATCAGATAGTTGCCGTATCTGACGAATTGTTGAGACAGAAGGTTTTGAATAAAAACCAGTATAAAAGGCTGATGAACGAATTGAAGGATTGATGTGTATACAACAATAAGTAGAGAGAGAGAAACAACCAAACAAACAAACAAAAAACAAAACAGTAAATTCTTACACTAGAATAAAAAAGTATTTAAAAACGACAAAACGATTTACCAGTGAAAAAAACAATAAATATATCATAAAAATAAAATATGTTGGTGATAAAGAACAGGGGATACGTCAGGACTTACGTTCAAGGCGGTTTTGGCATCGTCGATTCTATAATGCGTGCGTTCACGAGCAATGCGGGTAGAAAATTCGCATCGACCGCGTTTGAGGTCGGTAAGAAGACGGCTTTGGATGCTGGTAAGAAAGCCGCTTCCGAAGCCAGTGGTAGGATAGCTTCTGCGGCTGGCAAGAGGGCAGCCGACGCGTTGATCGGCAAGTTGATCAGTCCGCCGGCGAAGCGAGCTGCGTTAGAGCGAACGCTGAAAGATTGGAAAGATTTAAAGGATGGCATGGTGCCCATACAAGATTTAGCCAAAATGACGAGTAGATCCGGATTGAAGAGAACTCGCGACGGTGCGATATAAATAAATAATAATAATAATAATCATAACATTAAAAAACAGAGTTTGAAAAACATAAAAAATTTGTGTTTGAAAAGAATCTAAAATAACAGACAAAAAAAAAAAAAATAAAACAAAGATGAACATTAAAGATATGTCTTGGAACGACGCCGTGACCAAGAGGTCGAATAACGAGTACTTTCCCAAGAGCATAAGAGGTTTGATAGTGGGAAAATCGAATTGTGGAAAGACTAATCTGTTGATGAATCTGTTGTCCCGACCCGACTGGTTGGATTACCACAGATTGTTCGTGTTTGGCAAGAGCTTGTTTCAACCCGAATACAGATTGCTTCGAGAGTGCATGGATCGCAGATTGCCCAAGGACGTCATAGCCAGAATCTTTGACAGTAGGGAGGAATTCGACAAGTGTGGAGCTCCGCTCTCGACCATTTTGGACGGCACGGCGACGGAGCTGATGAAGAGAAATGCATCTTCGAACGTCGAGTGTCGATTTTATGAGAACGCTAGCGACGTTCCGGATCCTAGAGAACTGAAATCGGAAGATAAGAATCTCATGATTGTCGACGATCTGCTTTTGGAGAGACAGAACCGATGCGAATCGTATTACGTTAGGGGTCGACACAGCAACGTGGACTGTTTCTACCTGTCGCAGAATTATTTTCGATTGCCCAGACAGACGATAAGAGAGAACGCTAATTTTCTATGTCTCTTTCGCCAAGATCTCAAGAATCTCAATCACATCTACGGCGATCACGTCGCAAACGACATGAGCGCTGCCGAATTCAGGAGATTCTGCAAGAGGGTTTGGGATGGTGGACTTTACAATTTCGTCGTGATCGATTTGACGAGGGAATTTAATCGCGGAAAATATCGGTGCGGATTCGACAAGTTTTATGTTCCCGATGGTAATAATAATAAGATAGAGCGTGAAAATAAAACTTAGAAAAATAATAAATCTTCAAATAATTAGTTTTGAATAAAAAAAAAAATAAAATTAAAATATAATGTTCGAACATGGAGAATTGTTAGAACGGATAGCCGAGAATACGGCTGCGAAACAATCCATTCAAATCGTGGTGAGTGGCGATTCGACTCGATTCGCTACGAAATTCGAACCTTCCATCGAATTGAATAGAGAGAAAAGTTACGAGATGGCGTTGGTGAATCTGGAGACTTATTATTCCTTTCCCAACGTCACCGAAAAGAATAACTCGTTCAAGTATTCCGACGGAGTGGATTGGTTGGAGATTCGAATTTCCAAAGGGAGTTACGACATAGACGATTTGAACCATTACATTCAGACGCGAATGAAGACGGATGGAAAGGGAAGCAACAAGATCAGACTCGCTCCCAATCCTAATACCTTACAGACGATGTTGGATTTGGAAGATAATTTTCGTGTGGATTTCAACACGGACGATTCTATAGGCAAGATGTTGGGATTCGATCGAAAGATGTATCGAGGCCACGTGGCATCTGAAAATACGGTCGACATTCTCGCTGTTAATAACATTCTGGTCTGGTGAACGTGGACGTGATTGCTGGAAGCTACGTGAATGGTAGCGCTCAGCCGACGATCTATTCCTTCTTTCCAAACGTGTCGCCGGGTTATAAGACCATGAATCGACCTCGAAATTTAGTTTATCTACCAATGATTTTAGACACGTTGTATAGTCTCAAAACCACGTTGACGGATCAAAATGGTGAACTGTTAGATCTTCGCGGAGAGAGAGTGACGATACGATTTCACATAAGAGAAATATAAAAGCAAAAAAAAAAAAAATATTGTGTATATATAAATAACAAAATAAAATAAACGCAATTTTAATTTACAAAAATTATTTAATATATTATCATTAAAACAAAAAACAATTGAACAAAATATATTTAAAAAAAAGAATTATGACACAATACGTGGTTAAAAACGTGAACATATCCGCAGGACAGAGGAAGAAACTTGAGAGAGCATTAAGAACTCGAGGCGAGGCGGTGAGATTCAAATTCACTCACGAAGATCTGACGAGAGGCGGACAGGATTCGATCGCCTGGACCAGAAGTCAAATCAAAAGGATGGAGAAAGCGATTCGCGATGGAAGAGGGTTGGCGGTGAGATTGAGTCCCGCTCAATTGAGATACAATTTGAGAATGAAAGGCGGTTTCCTACCGCTATTGGCAGGAATCGCCGCAAAAGCATTACCCTTCGCCGCAAAGGCGCTACCCTTTCTCGGAAAGACTCTCGGCGTGGGAGCTCTCACGGGACTCGCTAGTTCGGGAGTTGAGAAATTAATGGGTGGCGACGGACTGTTTTTGAAGAAGGGAGGAGCCGTGTGTCGCGTCCACGTGGACGACAGCGGTAAAGGATTGTATCTAGAACCCGTTAGAGGTGGCAACTCTCTGAGAGGAAACGGTCTCTATGTGAAGAGTGGACAGAACGTCAAGCGATTCGGCAAGGATTTGTTGCTTGGTGAGAATTCGCCATTTAAGAACATACCGATTTTGAATATGTTATTATAAATATAAAATTATATAAAATATATAAAATCATAGAAACTATAAAATAATATATTTAAAATGGGTGAAAAGGTGGAGAAACAAATTTATCACCTGGATGAATTTGACGATAATGACGAACATCGCGAGCCAGAGAGCGAAGAAATAAAAAAATGGTTAGACGCTAATGATGGATATCTAAGGAAAGAGATAGATAAAGCGCGGGATATACGGTTGAGAATGAGACGATGTTTTCCACGGTCACCACTACCTTCTGAAGTGAATGGTAATGATGCTAGTGTTACCAAGAGATGCACAACATTCGTTCATAATTATGATTCAGATAAACAAAAATGTTGCTATGAACGTATCACATCACAAAGAAAAAGAAAAAAAAAGAAAAAGAAGAATCGACGCTGAAATTTGAGAGAAAAGGAAACGTTATTATAATATATCATGATGATAGTGAAGAAGAAGGAAAACAAAAAAAAAAAAAAAAAGTAAATGAGATCTAAAGATGATCTCATTACTTTTTTTTTTTATTTTTTCTTCACTAAAAATCAATCACTCTATTATTTATATTTCCAAGTCCGTTATTAGCATGTTGACGCTCGTGTCTTCTCCTTTTTCGAAAACGTGTTGAATGTTTATCTTTACTCCTTTGAGTTTTTTTACATCGGTCAACTCGCTCTCACCACCCAATTTCTTCACGAGTTCGAATGAGATGTTTGGAAATATGTAATTTCCATAGGGCAACGACAAATCGTCCTTGTCGAATTCTCTATCTTCGGCGATGATGATGTTCTGCAGATCGCTTTGGTACTCGTAAATCAAATTGAGCGTGGCTTCGTTCAATTTCAGAGGCATCTTATATTTCTCGTATTTGTGCTCTAAGCCCTTCGTCTCGACATCATTCAATTCGATGGGATCGTGTCGTTGTAATCTATAGATTTTATGACCGAATTTCTTATACGTTTCGACTCATTTCAATTTCAATTCGCATCTTTTAGGTGTTGTTGTCTTCATGATTGATTATTTGTTTTTTTTTTGTTTTTACAAATTCTTGTAAATAATGTATATTTTAAATTTTGTATTTAAATAATAATTTGTTAAAAAAAGTTTGTTATTTTTTTTTGCTCTTTATATATATATAAAAAAGTTGTTTTTTTAATTTTTAATTTTCTTTAATGTAAAATTTTTTTTAGCAAAAGTTTTTTTTTTCTCTTTATATATATAAAAAGTTAAATTTTTTAATTTCAATCTCTCTATTGTTTATATTTCCAAGTTCGTTATTAGCAAGTTGACATTCGTCATTTTTCCACATACGAAAATGGTGTGAATGTTCATCTTTACTCTTTTGAGTTTTTTTTCATAGGTGAATGCGCTCTCACCACCCGAATTCTTCACGAGTTCGGGTGAGATTATTGGATATATGTAACGTCCATGGGACAAAATAAATCACCCCTATCGAATTCTCTGTCTTCGGCGACAATGATATTAATCAACAGTTCGCTTTGGTACTCATAAAACAAATCGAGCGCGGCTTCATCCACTTTCAAACACATTCGATATTTGTGGTAGTAGGGCTCTAAGTCCACCATCTTGACCTCATTCAATTCAATGGGATCGTGTGTTTGTAGTGTATAGATATTAAAACTGGATTTCTCATACCTTTCGTCTCATTTCAATTTCAATTCACATCTTTTAAGTGTTGTTGTCATGATCGATTATTTGTTTTTTTTTATGAATTCTTACAAATAATGTTTATTTTAAATTTTGTATTAAAAAAATTGAATTTAAAATTTAACTTTTTTTTTTTTTTTTTTTCTATTATATATAAAGAGTAAAAAAGCAACACTTTTTTAACAAATTATTTAATACAAAATTCCAAAAAAAAAAATATTCTTACAAATGAAGCAAACAGATAAAACAATGGTAAATTTAAATGAGAAAACCATACCTCAGTTAAACGAGATTTGTAAACTATTACAAATTTCAGATTTCAGAAAGCATAGAACTAAATCAAAAAAAATTGAAGTCATACAAGAACATTTGCGAAACGCTAGAAAGGCAATTGAAATGTCGATAGCAATGACATCAAAAGATGCACCGGTTGTGAAAAATAAGAAGACGACTAAACGAAAAGCCATTGAAAAACATCAAGTTTCCAAAGAAAAGAAAAGAAAAACTAAAACGAAAACGAGTGATGCACTTCAGATTCAAGACAAATGAGATATATCGAGCAAAATTCAATGAGCAATCAACGAAGAGAAAGGAGAAGAATATGTAACACGACTCGTTGCGGAACTATTCCAATCGAAACCCGTAGAATGGGAGAGTGCGATCAAAGGCATTTTTAAAACTTTCGATGTGATTCCCTCGTTGAAGAAAGTCGATCCAAAATTATTCATGGAACGGGTGAAGAAAGAAGTATTGGATTTGTTTCATGAATACATGAACTTGGAATTAAAAATTAAGATGATACTCCATTGCATAATGAATAAAATCGACGTGAAGTCCAGCGAGAGCATCGTGAAAAATGCATATTTCAGATCTAACGTCGAACCCGTATTTCGAGGTTCAGATCTATCGGACATTTTCAAAAAGATGAAAGACAAGATGTTGACGTCTCTCGTGAATTATCAAAATGAAGGTAGTAATTGGACGTTTGGTGAGGTGTTGAAACTCGAAATTCACATGACTAAAAACGAACCGTTGAAAGGATCTTCCTACTTGGAATAAATACCATATTTCTTGACTAAGAAACACGCCGTGGTCAACGTGAGAAATAAAGATGATCAGTGTTTTAAATGGGCAGTCACCTCCGCTTTATACCCTGTCGAAATAAACTCTGATAGAAACTTCTAAAAATCTCGATTGGACCGGAGTGACTTTTCCAACAGAGTTAAAACACATCGAACATTTCGAGGTTCAAAATCCCACCTTAGCAGTGAACGTCCTAGGAGACGACGACGAAAATCAAAAAATCTATCCTCTCAGACAGACTTCGTATCGCGGAAGAGAAAAGACGATTATCTTATTATCGATTTCGAATGGTGACAATCGTCATTATTGTTGGGTTAAACATCCAACCCGATTACTGTCGAGACAAAATAATAAACATGGACATAAGATATGTTTATGTTGCAACTGCATGAACATGTTTCAGAGTGAAAAATCGTTAGCGAAACATCAGGAATATTGCAACGAAAATCAAGGTGTCGCCATCGAAATGCCCAAACCCAACACCATCCTGAAGTTTGAAAATCACAATAGAAGGTTAAAAGTACCATTCGTTGTGTACGCCGATTTCGAATGTTTCACCGCAAAAATGAGTTCCTGTCAACCCAACGCTCTTCAAAGTTACGTCGAAAGATATCAAAAACACACACCTTCAGGCTATTGCATTTACGTGAAATGCGCTTTTGACTCGCAACACGACATGGGTCCCTTCACCTACACGGAGACGACGACGTGGCTCAAAGGTTCGTGGAAGAGTTAGAATCGAAAATTCAAATGTTATACGACAAATTCAAAACTCTGGCAAAAATGATCATCATGCGAGAGCAGCAGGACGAAAATAACAGAGCCACCGAATGTCACATATGCAGACAATCGTTCGATGAGAATTCGCAGGAAAATAAGAAGGTCAGAGACCATGATCATTACACGGGTGTGTATCGTGGTCCGGCTCACAGCAAGTGTAATTTAAAATATCGAGACGCCACTTTCTATCCGGTGATGTTTCACAATCTCTCGGGTTACGACAGTCATCTGTTTGTGAAAAATCTCGGCACCTCACACGAAAAATTAAATTGCATCGCAAACAGCGAAGAAAGATACATTTCCTTCACAAAATGGAAGCTCATGGAGAGGAAAAGAGTAATCGACGGAAATACATTGAAAGAAAAAACGAAATCCATTCGTAGATGCATACGTTTCATCGACACTTTTAAATTCATGTCGACCGCTCTGGAAAAATTAGTCGATAACATGAGCAAGGATAAATTTAAAATCACGAGCGAACATTTCGGAGAACGAGTAGACGTCATGTTGAGGAAAGGAGTCTATCCTTACGATTACATGAACGATCTATAGAGATTCAAAGACACCGCACTACCTTCAAAAAATGCTTTTTATTCGAAATTATACGAATCCGACATTTCCGACGAGAATTACAAACACGCCAAAAACGTTTGGAAATCATTCGATATGAAAACCATGAGAGATTATCACGATCTCTATCTGAAGACCGACGTTCTGCTCTTGGCAGACGTGTTCGAAAATTTTCGAGACGTCTGTCGTCGAAATTACGATCTGGATCCCGCTTGGTATTTCACCGCACCCAGTCTGGTGTGGGATGCTCTGTTGAAGACCACTGAAGTCCAATTGGAATTATTATCCAACGTGCTCATGTTTGAAAGAGCTGCGAGAGGTGGCGTCTCAATGATCTCTCACAGACATTCTGAGGCTAACAATCCCTACATGAAGGAAGGTTTCGATTCAAAATGGTCGACTAAATACATACAGTATTGGGACGCTAATAATCTGTACCGTTGGGCTATGAGTCATCCTTTACCGATTGGAAATTTCGAATGGGTGAAGGAACCGGAAGAGATGCAAAAATGGAGAGACTATCCTTGCATTTTAGAAGATGATTTGAACTATCCGGAAGAATTACACGATCCACACAATGATTATCCGCTGGCTCCCGAACGAATGGAACCGAACAAAGGAGACGAGGAAAAACTCATTCCCAATTTATTTAACAAACGTAACTACATCGTCTACAGCGAGAATTTGAAACAGTACGTCGATTACGGGATGAAATTATTCGACATACATCGCATCATTCGATTCGACGAAGAGCCTTGGATGAAAAAATACATCGATCTCAACACGAATCTCAGAACTCGAGCTGAGAACGATTTCGAAAAAGATTTCTTCAAACTCATGAACAACTGCGTGTACGGCAAATCGATGGAAAACATCAGGAAGAGAACCGACGTTTGACTCGTCACGTCTGAGAAAAGAGCTAAAAAATTAGTGGCGAAACCCAATTACAAACACCGAACCATATTCGGTGAAAATCTAGTGGCCGTTCACATGCAAAAGACGCATCTGAAGTTCGACAAACCGTATTATCTCGGACCGATCATCTTAGATATCAGCAAGCGATTGATGTACGAGTTTCACTACGATTACGGCAAACGAAAATTTGGTGACAAAGCCAAACTACTGTTCACCGACACGGACAGTTTAGTTTACGAGATAGAGACGAAAGACGTCTACCGAGATGTATCTCCGGACGTGGTCAAGTGGTTCGACACGAGCAATTATCCCGTCGATCACCCGTCCAACATTCAATCGAACAACAACAAGAAGGTGCTGGGTAAATTTAAGGATGAAAGCAGCAGTAAACAGATCGTCGAATTCGTGGGCTTGAGACCCAAACTGTATGCTTATCGTCTAGAAGATGATGAAGAGATCAAGAAGTGCAAAGGAGTTAAAGCGTGCGTGGTGAAGAAAAACATCTCTTTCCAAGAGTATAAAGATTGTTTGTTAGGAAGTGGTCTGGTGTATAAGACTATGAAATCGATTCGAAGCAAAAATCATGACTTGTATACCGAAATAGTCAACAAGATTTCGCTGACGGCCGACGACGACAAGAGATTCGTGTTAGACGATAAAATAAGCACTGGACTGTGGATCTAATTAGAGATGATATGAATGTGGATGATTGGATTCCAGATATGATTGTGGATGATAAGATTCAGATATGATTGTGGATGATAGGATTCTAGAAAATCAAGAAGAATTAGATGAACACAAAATTATGGAAATCGATAGTGACATCGAGAAAGTTAGTTTAAAAAGAAAAAGAAAAAAAATAGAAAAAAAATAACGTCATTTATAGTGAATTATAATAAAATAAAAAAAAAATATATACGCATCTATGAATAAGAAAATAAAGATATCTGTAGAAGGTGTCATCTTACCCAACGAACCCCTATCCAACATCGATCTGTTGAATGCTGCAAAAGATTTGAAAATCGAAGATTTTCTGGGTGTGTTTTCCAGAGATGCCTTGCCGAAGAGAAGACCTTGACAATCGGAATGCGGAATTTTAAATCTAGACGATTCATCGGGTGAAGGCACTCACTGGGTGGCGTGGTTCAAGAATGGGTAGAAGAAGAATTATTATTTCGACAGCTACGGAATCTCGCCACCGAAAGAAATAAAGAACTATTTCAACAAACCGATGGTTCTTTACAACACGGATCAAGTGCAATCACCAGATCAAGTGTTTTGCGGTCACCTGTGTCTCTACGTTCTCAAGAGATGGTCTGAAGGAGATAAATTTCAAGACATTCTCAATGACTTACATTAGAGAGAGATTTTTTTTTTTTATAGTATATATAAAGATAAAAAATTATTTAAAAAAAAATTTAATCGAATAAAAAACGAAAAATAAAATAACATAGTTCATTTTTAATAAACTGCATTTTGAACACATTTTTTCTAAACAACAACAAAAAAAATCCCACAACAACATGCCAGTCGATAAATTTGGTAGAAGTGACGACGAAAAAGTCAACCCGAGAAAGAAGAGGAAGACGTTCAAAGTCGAGGATGGTTACGACGTTGCCAACTTGGACGAGCGTTACGTTCGGAGATATGAACCTCGAGAAGAACCTTTGAACATGAACGATAAGAAGCTCTACAATCTTCCCGAGCCGATAGATCTCGCAGATGCTGCGACTAAAAAATACGTCGACAGGGGGAACACCGATTTCGAACGAATCCTGCTGGATAATTACGTGGATAAAACCATGACCGATGATCTCGATCTGAAATCCAAATGTTTGGTGAATGTCGCGAATCCCATAGATCCCACCGATGCCACGACCAAGAGATACGCGGACGACTCTCACGCGAGATTCAGCGAACACCTGAGAAAAAAATATGTTACGAAAACAATGCACTCGGAATTGAATGCCAATTATAACAAGATAACGAACGTGGCCGCTCCCACGAATCCTAAGGTCGTGGTGACCAAACACTATGTAGATCTGGAACAGAGAAAGTCTGACGGACGGGAAATGAAATCGGATCTGAATGCGGGATTCCACAAGATATTGAATCTGTCGAAGATCGACAACACAGATGTGGACTCAACCACGGTCAACAAGGGCTACATAGATTCTTCCATGATACAATCACAAGAATACCTAGAATCGCAAGTGGATGATCTCTACCTGAACAAAGAATCTGGCAGAACCATGGAGGGTGGCATCAACATGAACGGTCACAATTTATTCGGTCTCGATCACGATCCCGAATTCGATTCCAGCACGGTAAGCAAGCAGTACGTGGACGACAACTCAGTCTGGAGAAAGGGCGACATCATGGAAGGTAAACTAGACATGGGTGGACACGCGCTCACGAATCTACCGGATCCCGTGAACATGACGGATGCCTGCACCCTGATTTCGGTGGTGGAGAAAGTCAAATATGCTAGACATTTGATCACCGTGTGGGCCGAAGAGGCCGGCGCCTTAGATGAGGGAAAAGCCGAGTGGTCTTTCGGAAATGGAGATAGCAGATCGAAACACGGTCAGGTGGGATATCCCATGCCGTTGGGAGGTGAAATCCTTCAAATGAGTCTGGCTTCCTCGGATTTGAATAACAGAGCAGTCGTCAATCTCATGGTGAATGGTGTGGAGAGTGATAAGAGATACAGCATCGAAAAGACTGAGAATCAACACGCGAAAGTTAGCACGTTCGGCACGCCTCTCAAAGTGAACGCCGGAGACAGGATTAATTTCGTCATGAAAACCAATAATCCCGAAGCCGCCACTTCCGTGGTGAGTCTACTGATCGAACTGGTTCCTTTGAACAAACAGTGAACGCATGGAAAATAATGAATTAAAAAAAAAAATAATGTGTGATTATTAAAAACAAAAAAAAACAACAAAAAAAAAGTAATGAGATATAGAGAGATGTTCAATCTCTCTATATCTCATTACTTTTTTTTTTTTTTTTTTTTAATTTTCTATCCATTTATGATTACAATTTATACACTTTGCAAATACGGTTGTTGGTTCATCACCAGATCTAGTTTGTTGAGATTCGATTTTTATTTGACGTTTCTTACATTTACGACATTTTAAAATTGTATTTTTTATAATTTCTTCATTAGATCTTATGAGATCAAACTCTTCTTTTTCTTTTAAACAATATTCGTTAAAATCACAACTATTCCATCCTTTTTTTGTGTTACATTCTTCATATTCAATTTGAATCCATTTTTCCAAGTATTTTATTTTAACGTCATAGTAATCTGAAGTGAACAGATGATTTGTTCTTTTCGTGTCAAAAACATCCATTTTGTTTTCGAGATTTTAGTTTTTTTAATTAATCTTACATCCACATTTTTAACGTTTATTAATTTTTTTTTCACACACTTGTCTCTCATCGAATGATCGACATCTTATTTCCATCCGATTCGAATTGTAATTCTCTATCCGACAGGACCAGGGCGAAGGCTTCGGTTTTTCTCGGCACGTTCCTATCGAATTGCATCTTGATCTGAATGTCTAACACGCTACTCCTGAGTCGTTTTCTCTGTTTACTGACGTCGAACATGAACATGGGATACATTGACTTGTATTCGCCGGGAGATATGTTGGGATTGCTCATCAATTCGTCTAGACCGTGATACTTCTTTCTAAAATCAGCGGCGTCGCCGTACAGTCTGGAGAAATCGTTCTTGTCGAACGACGCATTGTAATCGATTGCTGGATATCTCGTGGCGTTCAGAAACACTTGCATGTTTCTCAAATGGCAGTGATCGAACAGCAACGCATTCTTTTCCTGAGCCCCGTCCCTATCGGTCTGAAACGCAATCACGATGAAACGCAGTCTCTCGGAAGCGGATTTCACCATCAATCTCCAATCGAAGTGATTCATGGAGGGAGGAATGCTAGCCGTGTCGCACTGTCTCATTCTAAATCCCACGGGTAATATACTCTTGGATTCTATGATCTTGTAGAGATGCCTTTTTCATCGATCGAAGGCTCCATGTGCGGAACGAGCCACGATATCTTGTGTAGAGTTATCTTACCCGCATCGGTCGCGGTGAGTTTCACTATTGCATCGTCGTTTCCTTTTCGAATCAACGTCAGATTGTGTTTGAATCTGTACATGATCTTGTTGTAATCGTCCGCGAATCCGAAGATGTGTTTCAAAGGTATCCTGAATGAAAACGTTCCTTTAGGTCTGGACGTCTTGACGATGTAGTCGAATATCGTGGCGGCGCCGGCGCTAGCAGGGCCGACGGTGTCTTTCACCCACAACTGATTAAGTCCTCTAGATTTCGAAAAGTCATCAGGATACGTCAAGAGTCCGAACACCGTGGTGGCCTGACCGGGATGAAACACAGATTCTATCTCTTGTCCGGATAGCATGTATTTTATGTTACTGAATAGATGCATGATGCCATTATTGGCTAGAGTAACCGTGTCGTCGTCGGCGTAGTCGCTCCCATCTTCCTTGGTGAGACGTCCCTGCACCACTATGTGACTCTTGCTAGGATGTACGAATAGATCTTGAGTTTCGACGTTGATTCTTATCTCTCCCGCATTGTTCAAACTCGTCCCGGTTACCGGTTCGTATTCATGAACCTCATATTCTTGAATTCTTTCATCTTTCACTATGCTTTGTGCTATATCTAGTATATTTGTCATTTTAAAGGATTTTAAGTTTGTTTTTTTTGTTTATTAATTCACTTGCTTTCTTTATCTAAAAAAATAGTTTTTAATTATTTTTTATTATTTTTTTTTCTCTCTTATATATATATGTGTGTAAACAAGAAAATGTCAAAGAGAGTAAATAAAAAAAAATTCTGTGTTCTTCATCAAAACTTCGTCTTCTGTAATTGTTGTTCGTAAAACTTTCTGATGATCTCTTCTCCATCCAAAGCTTCGATTTCGTAAGTCACCGGATCGGTGTGAAATATTTTGATGATCACGAAGATTTCCGAGGTCCATCGAGGAGTATAACCCTTTTCAAAGTGCTTCTTATAAGCGTAGATTCTCACTCGATCGCAGACCGCAAATTTCGGTGTTCTAGACTTCTTCCTGATCTTAGATCTCTCGGGATATAGATTCGCGTAGACCCGTTTTTCGTTTCGAGGATCGCTAGCTTCCGTGGGAGTCATCTTGATCGATCTGTGTTGCGTGTTGTTGTAATCTTTGACCATACCGTTCAGAGCGTATATGTATTTCTTGGTTGAATTCGCCGTGAAGTATCTGTGCATCTTCTCCTTCATCGTTCGATTCCAACGTTCCACCACGCTGGCTTTCTCTTCGTTTTCGATCGAGTAGAGGTCTACCAATCGACGAACGTCCTTGTTGTAGAATTCCTTTCCCTTGTCCACCCACAATTTACTCGGTTTTCGAGAAGACGAGTCGAACACGCTCTTCAGAGCCTCGGCGACGCAAGGTCCCGATTTATTCTTCAAAGCTCTGATCCAACCGTATTTGGAAAACACGTCGATGACCGTCAATAGATATTTGATGCCCTCGTTCCACCTCGAAAACGATCTCATGTCGACCAAGTCGGCAGACCAAATGTCATCCAGACCCTTCACGAACACCCTTCTCTTTCGAAATTTACGCACTATGGGTTTGTGTAACTCCTCGGCCAATTCGCTCGTCAATAATCGTTTCTTCTTCTTCTTTTCAGATGCGCTTTTTTTTTTGAACGCCCCATCCGAATCGACGTTTCGCACCGATCAGATTGCCGACCAGTGAACGTTCCATCTTCTCTCTCCTGGTCGGATTCGATATGTCTCTCAATCTCCCCAACATGTTGTTGTCGCAGACGTCGTTGCGAGTCTTGGTGTCGGGATGTCTGGCGTAGCACAGATCGTGATCGTACGCGGCCACGTCCACCCTATTCACGGGTATGCTCCAAGATTTGGGAGTCAGATCGGCGTTGAGTCTCTTGTTCAATTTCATTCCGGGTCCCGTGAAACTGTGACCGGGCAGGTGCATTTTGAAAGGTAGATTGTTGATCATTTTATTCACGATGCCTTTACCTTTGCTCGCGTTCTTTTTTTTAATGAATCTAGTCTTTATAGAACCACACACGTCGCAAATTCCGCGAAGCATCCGCCTGTCGTTTTTAGTTCGCACTTCTCTAGAATTACTGGTCTCAGTAACTCTCTTACACTTTACGCAATACATTTTTTTAAGAGTTATTTAAATTAATTTCGTTTTTTTCATTTTATATATAAATTTAATATTTTTTTTTTTTAAATTCTGTTCTTATTATATATATATATATTTTTTTTTTCAATCTCTGCTCTTGAGTTCTATCATTTTACTGAATTCCTCCCTAGCCTCTTTCCTCCCCTTTTCCACGAGAGAATCCTTCATCTCTTCCTTGATGATCTGACGAGTCTTGATTCTCACGGCTTCTTTCATGGCATCGTATTTCGTTTTCTCGCTCAATATCGCGAAGTATTCTCAGTCCGATATCCTACCGTCTTTCAACGCCATAGAGATCATTCCGGATATCGTGTCGATCTTAGAGTCGGCCAAGACGCGAATCTTGTCGTGTTTCCTCGCCTTCAGATATAATTTCCTACTCAAAAAGTTTCCGACCGTGCTAAACAATCCGGCGGCGAGGGCCACTCCTTCTACGGTCAACATGATCGGAATGATGACCGCGGTCGACAACAATCTGATGCCGGTCGCGTGTAAACCCATGGAAATCGTGATGAGTGTCGTGTCGATCGCGTTGACGAATTTCACGAATCGCGAATACTTCTTCTTGAGGGTACGACGAGAATCTCTCTCTCGAGTTAGATACTCTTGGATTCTATTGATTTGATCGATGCGATACCTCTCTCCTCTTTCTCTTTCTTCTAGCGACGGCGCCGTCGGCGAAACGCCGTTCGGCTTCTCGTCCTCGTCGTCCACTAACGTCGGATGCAATTTATTTCTGGTTCTCATTTTGTGTTTTTTTTTTCTTTCTTTCTTTCTTTCTTTCTTTCTTTCTTTCTTTCTTTCTAATACTAGATAAAAAAAAATTATGTGTGTATTTATTTTTTTTTTTTATTTTCTACTCTCCCTTATTTTTATATCAACGAAAAAAAAAACTTAGATGTATGCTTCGTTCAGCAATAATTTCTTGATGCATCCCTTGTCTTCTAAAGTCAAACTTCTACGCGCCAATTTCAGTTCTTCCGAATCTGTGGGCCTGTCTCGATTCTTACAGAAGACTAATCTCTTCCAAAACGTGATCACATCGTCGAATTTAACGCGTTCGAACGCCGGTTCGAAATACATGACGACCATATCTTCCCTTTCCATCGTCAGACACGAATGATCCTCGTGATCGAAGTCTGGATGATCCCGACATCCGACGCATCGTTCTAACAAGATGGGACGTAGTTGTTCGTTCACGCAGATTACGTATGCTCTCATCAGCATGTTTAAAAGAAACCTCGCTCTAATAGTCTGAGAATCGCTCATGATTTACGTATTTTTTTTTTTATTATATATTCGATTTGATATATTTATTTTTCTAAATAACCATTTATTTATATTTTTTTCTCCCTGTATATATATATCAATCAAAAAACGTGACTGGGTTTGCAAATGTCCAACACACACCAACGACAACGACACTCTTCGTTCAGATCGAGTTTTATTACGAGAATCAAGCGATCCGATTGCTCGATCAGCCGAGTGGTTTTTTTGAGAATTTCTCATAGTGGAGGAATTCTCAAAAAAAAACCAAAACTCAATTTTTATCCGTCCCATCAACAGAAAACATCAATGTCTATAATACAGACTATATTCACAATCGACTCTTTTTGAACAAAAAAACCCCTCACCACCGCCTCAAAAAAAAAACAATTGCGGTTCTAAATCATCTGTACCAAAGCAATTGCCGATTCTGAATCGCTGATTTAGAACCTCCAAAACTGTTTTTTTGCGTTTTTACAGATGATTCAGAATCGTTTTGCTTTTGCTCGCGTTCGCCGACGATGGATCCGTGGTCTGATCTTGCGATGGGAACGTCGACAAAATTACGTACAAGATGAAAGTGAACTGTACAATTTCACCCCTTTTTTTAAAACGCGCGTTCACCACGAGTATTTGAACGTTAAAAGCGCGATCTAGGAGTCACGACTGTACATGATGCGATTCAAGATCATGTACAGTTTTTGTGAACAAGCGTGTGATTTAACACTGAATTCCACGTTGGTGAACGCATCGTGTGCGTATCTTGTACACGTACATGTACAAGTGATAGTATATCGGCCTTTATTACCTACTCATAACCACTGAGCAACCGCGATCCCAGTCATACAATAAGCTATTAGATAACATCACGGCATCGGTGTACAATGCGTCCAAGGTGGCTTGAATCAGAAGGTTTTTCAATTAAGGTACAGTACAGTAGCTTTGTTTTTACACAGCCTTCCAGCAAACTTACTGAGGTGTTATTGCTAGTCTCAGTTTACAGAACGACTCCATTTGAGATTTGTAGTACACAGATGCTGTGAGCGATCAATTTCTCACTTGTCACCGAGCAGAGATACAAATATGATTTCTCAGTGGATATCATGGTATCACAGCAATGCTGTTTTACAATCCTAAGTTCCATCGAACTTATTAAGGTGTGAATGCTATTCTCAGTCTCCAGAACGAACACATTTAAGGTTTGCAGAAAAGAGCTCCTGTGAGCGATCAATTGCTGGCGAATTTAACCCCTAACCCTTTGCACAAGGGTGGTATCTAAAATGTCACTTCGATGGCAGCAACTAGAATAGCCTATATTCATTATTTGGGGGTAGGCCAGTTAATATTTTCAACGTGCAGCCTTGTGACTGGCGTTAAAAATATTGATTGGTCAACCCCATACACTCACTTTGCACCCTTCCTATTTAAGGAAATTATGACATAGCATATTCTTGGGCCGACAAAGGGGCCTCTCATTCAAAGGGTTAACCTTTGATGACCATAACAGGCCAGAGCTACTCAAACAAAAATCATGATTCATTTGATTATGTTTTCAATTGTTACTTTCAAAACATAGCTTATGGTGTCGCGGAACTAAATATTTGGTTTAGGGTGATCTGCCTTGAAATGTTGCATCATAGTCTAAAATAAGACTCCTAGAAAAAAAAACTTATTGCTTTAGAAAACTGTTAAATCATTTTATTAGATGTTTACATCAATACTGAATATACCACAAGAAAAAAGAGATTTTCTAAGTATTTTCTGGGTCTAAAAAATTCAGTTAACTGAATTGAAAGACGGTACTTCACTTCCTGGTGCATTTTTTCTCTTATTTGTTGCATGACCACCCCACCCCCCCCCCCCCCCACACCCGTTTTCTGGACAGAGAAAGTTATGTGAAGGTCTGTACTTTATGTAGGTATTTAAATATTTAATTTAAATGATGCGATCATATTTTTTTCACATAAGTGTTATAATGGTCGCCTATGGGAAAATATTTAGTTCTGTGATACCTATATATGGCCCTCATTGGAACGAGCCCTACGAACCCTTCTCGACGAGAGGTCATAGGATAGGATTTGAACCAACACATTAAAAAAAGTAGTTGTTAAAAGAATTTGTTTGCAAGTGTAGTCTGCTACCCGTGGTATGTAGGGATTATAGTTATTCGGGGACTAAATTTAAATGTTCAAATCAGTCAGTCATACTGATGCGTGTGCGATTCTGGGAGCATGTATCTCAAAAAGAGAAATCACAGACATTTAAGAAGTGTCTGTTTGCCCAAAACACTTAGAAGGTTTATCGGTGGTGCGCCCCCTACAAAGATGCGGAAAGCGAAACTCTCCGAAAAATAGTTGTGCATCTTTTTAAGTGTTGTTATTTCTGACTTTATTTATTCACATTGTTACTTGAATATTAATCAAATGTTAATAAGCAGAAATAGTCGTTTTTGATCAATTAACACGCATTTTTCCTGGTCTGGCCTTATTTAGACTCATCTCGTTATTCAAGGTAATGAACGCATTTGACAAATCATGTTGCTGACAGAAATACAGTACGCTCATGACTTGTCACGAACATAAGCCTACACCATTGTGATAAGATGCTCGTAAGCACTTGCAAATGTCTCGTAGTCACCAATAGTATTCAATATGGTGCACAGAGGTTTTTGAAAAATCAACGGCACACATTTAACCACTTGAACCCTGAGAGGATATTCAATGCCAGTTCAGAGCCACCAACTTGGAGCGACAATATTCGTTACTTGGGGGCAGACAAATCACTATTTTCAATGTGTAGCTTTTGGGGCTGCACGTTAAAATCTTGATTCGCCAATCCACACAAATGCACTGAGCAACTATCTGTTTTTTATGAATTCAGGTGGTGTAAAGTTCCTGAACGGGAAACTGGACGGTTTGGGTTCCAAGGGTCAACACTGACTCTATGGGCAGTAAGTAAAAACGTATCGAAAAGCATTTTCAAAAACTTGAAGCGCACTGGGTTTTTAGTGCCATTGTGACGAATTTTCAAATTATTTGTTGATGTATTTACTTGATGGGGTTTCACAACACTATCTACTGCTAGGGTCATCTCATGTCGGACAGTTTTACGGATGGCGGAGGCCGGAGTGCCCAGAGAGAACCAACCAGCATCGGCGATCAACTGTCAAATTCCCCAATATACTAACTCTGCACAATAATAATAACACTGCGGAGTACGGCTGCTTATTTGTCGCGGTTCTCACGTGAAATTGCCTTGATTAACCCTGTGCACCCAAATGCCTCCCAGTCCCCACACATCTCCCCTCAACACCCCAAAACACGAAATGTTTGATAACATCACGTTCCCCATATTTCCCAATCTCTTCGATAAGCATACTAACCCCCTTCTTTGTGTCAACCGATACCCACACACCCTTTATCATCTAATCCCACTACTTCCCCATTATACTCCCTGTGAATCTTGTTATGTTAGACTGATATTCTGGACGTTCTAGTAGAAAGTGTTCCAGGGTATCCAGTACTTCAAAATTACACATCTGGCAGAAGAAACCTAACACTCAGGCTCATTCTGCTTTTAAGCATTACACTTCGTCTGATTCCTAGGCTGACAAAAACGATCTTCAAGTTCGTGGAATGCCTCTCTTATTCGGAAACGACATTATTTACAGTCCTGTTTCTTTACAAACAAATTTACAGGTTGCAGGGGTACGCCTAACTTCAGACAAGACAGTTAGAGTATGTTCTATTTACATTTCTCCAAATAAGACCCTTCAGCTGAATGACCTTGGGCATCTAGTTCACCAACATCCACCTCCAGTCGGTCAGAGGTATGGTTTTATGCCATGATTACCTATTCTACTACATATGAAAAGCCTTTGACATAAATTTTAGCTTTACACACCAACCGTGATGAACACGCCTGCAATGGGTTTTCAATAGTAAAAAATTACACCTTCAGTAGAACTATGTCCCCGTTGACCTTTGGTGACGTCGATCTGAATGCAAACTTGTCTAAATTTAACGCACGTCGCCTCGAGAAGAGTGAAATGGAAGTGGCAATTATTTATTACGTTTTTAAATGAGTTTACCTCATAAGATGCCAAAAATTAACAAACATGCATTGTCTCATGTTAATAAAGCATGCATAGCTCGAAATAGTGTTATTTTATTATTAAAACGAAAAAGGCTCGGTTTATTTTTTTCATTTTGTTTCGGCGAAAAAACTGACAGCGTAAGTACCGCCCACCGATGCTCGAGTAAACAAAAAATAAACTCGCTCGTATGCACGTCTGGTGCTCAGTTAAATCGAGAAAAAATAACAGCGACTCTTAATAATCTGACGGTCATGGTATAAATAAAATATACCCAAAGTAGCTTGGTGTACCAAATGTTCACCACTCGTGGTGAAGTGGTGTTAACCGCGCGCCGAAGGCTCGCGGTTAACACCACTTCACCACTCGTGGCGAACATTTGGTACACCAAGCTACTATGGGTATATTCTACATTTTCATCACCCTGGCCGAGTATGTTTTCCATGTACTCTTGGTTTTGTCTCCAGATTGTGTTAAGCTGAGAAGTGCCCCAGGTTGGCTCAGGGTAAGGATGAAAGTCATAGTCTCAAGACATGAAAAACTACAATAATATAAATAAAACAAAACCAACAAAAACGATGTTAAAAGGTATATACCATTTACTCGGATTCAGATACAGATAAAAATACATTTGAAGTGGCAAAGAACTGCCCACCATTTATTATCATTTATGCAGCCGATGAGACACAAAAAGCGACAAACATCAACCAATTTTCGCCAGGAAAAAATATATAAAAGGAATAGCTGGTACAGTTGGAAATGTAAAACATGACATCAGGGGGGTTTATTAATAGGGGTAGCAGAATTCGAGGACCTAAATTTATTGAAATTAAGAAGATATTAGTCATGTATAAACATCAAAGTAGATTTGTATATCCCACATCCACTTAGATGCTTCAAGGATCAAAATTACGGTCATTGACAGAACAGTTGCAGAAGTCAAGAAATATGTTATAAATATGGACACCATCAACAGCCATCTATGCAATGTCAAGTTAAGGATGGGCTGTTTTGGAAATGTGGCTATCATATTTTATTTAACAATCATATACATTTTGTTTTGAAAACCACGGGGAACGGTACGTATCACATAATGTGTTCCGATTCCATATCATATAGACGACTCATTCTGATTCCGTATCATATAGACGACTCGTTTCCAAGAACGCAACGGCCTATCATAACAGGCGCATGAATACATTCTACGTGCGTTTCAGTGATCGCTTTCAAAACAAAACAAAATTCTTTACAATTAGCGAGAGAACTAGCAATAGCCAATGCCCCCTCCCTCCCACCCCCCCCCTCACCCCCTCCCCGCCCCTCCACGTGCACAATAAATTTTAACTGCACACTTAAATATTATACACTTGTAAAATCAAGTGTGTCATCATAGCAAGTGATACTGAGAGTGAATAACTTTACGCAACTTTGAAAATTTGCGGTGACCGCGTTACTCGTTATTTGTTAAAGTGCACAACACTATCGTTCCATAAAATATGCGTTTTTTAAAACTTTTCTCCCCCAACATTATGTTCCAAAACTGTATTAATAATTTAACATTTAATCTGTTTATGTGACACAAATGTTAGATAAATAAATTATCATGATAATGTACATGTCCTGTGATCCTCGGTAGTGTCCAGAATGGGATCAAAGCCGGCTCGTTGGGATCCCATTCTGGACACCACTTCGAATCTGATACAAATCACATGACATGCACATTACCATGATAATCTGTATGTACATATACATTATCATGACTATGTGCATGCCCTGTCATTTGTATCAGATTCGATGTCGTGTTTACAATCAGATCGCAACGAGACCGTCAGGATGAGTTGTGATCCGATTGTAAACACGACCGAGTTAAAGTGCACAGCAATATTGCTCCATGATCTAACAATCCCGTTACATAAAGTCTGTTTTTTCCGTTTTTCAGTTTAAATTGGGTTGGAGTTGGTCAAAAGTTTGAATTTCATATTTTAATGCGTAATAACAATGCATATAATGATAGTATTTGTCATAGCGCGGTGTTCACCGGAAATTGAATTTATATGATACGGAATCAGAATGAGTCGACTATATGATACGGAATCGGAACACATTATGTGATACGTATCGTTTCTCATGTTTTGCAGGCCAAAATCTATATGATTGTTAGATAAATTATGCTCCCAAACTGAGCACTATCAGGTGCCCACTGATGAAGAAATCTACACTTTTCGTAGAACGAATATGTTTGTGAGTGATATTCCTGATATGTATTATTCATGACAATGGAATGGAATTTATTTTGCAGTATACGTTTACATGAAGTATAATAAACAACTTGCAGAAATGTACAGAAATAAATGTAAAACTGCATGGGAACAGCATAGCCCTGGGAGCTGTCTTCCTGCCATTCCCATATTACAATTTAATGGTCTAATCATCAAAGCCTAGATTCTGGAGTGTTGAAATCTGATGTGGAGATATGTTAGTTCGATATATAGAAAACGTATCTTCGTTAACACACTGCATTTTAAACTCGCTCGACAATCGCCAGTTCGTAGCCTGAGAGCTAGAATGTTGCATGTCCCCTATGGCACATAGAACATTCTAGCACTCAGGCGACGAGTTGTCAGTTTCACGTACAGCATTTGACTTTCGTTTGACATTTACCTTGTAGTCAATTTCACGTCGGCTGGTGACATTCGGGTCATGAAACTAACTACAAGAGGATGTCAAACCAATGGCAAACCCCGAATAGCAAGCTAAGTTAAGGTGAATGTCAAACGAACGTCCAATAACCAACGTCAAACTAAGTTAATGTTAATGTCAAAGGTATGTCCAAAGCCCAACGACAAGCTGACTTCATGGATCTCATATCAGATCACGTGTAACAAACAATGTCTACAGAGAAAACATTGGTTTCAAAACTATGCGGTTCTTTTGAGGGCATCGTCACTGATTTGTAAGTGTTCCAAATAAAGAACTTTTGGTAGCGAGTGCAGCTCTCACTTGCTTCATATGAGAAATGTCCTTGGAAAAGACTGTACTGAAGATTCACTCTTTTGGGAATGCAGTGGGATGGCGTGCCTTCAAGCAGTGATAAACGCATTTAAGCCCTGCGTATTCCTGGTTAATTCATTATAAACTACTCACTTACCGCTGTTCGATGCTTCTCTGAAGTAACTCGGCTCCCCAAACATAGATCTTTCACTACGGGAACACGAGATGGGTCGAGTAACATACCCGTCCAGTGCTAGCACTGGTCCGAAAAATATCCCATTACAATCCACAGGATCACTCGGTTAAATTCTAATCACTTGGGCCCATCGAATCGGAATTGCTAGCCTCGAATTGCATTGAGGGTCTGTTGTTGACATCGACAACAAATCCGAAACGAATCTGAGTCAGTACCACACAATTTTCGTGAAATCACTTGTTATTTTACCAAAGTACCAAGCAGGCGTATGGTTTGGCTTGCGCGTGTCGCGGGCTGTATGGGTACTCGAGTGCAGAGATCGCAAGTTACATTGCAACAACAGTATTTATAAGGTGGAGCGCGGGATTCCGCGCTCCATTTTATAAGAAATGTTGCTAACAATGTTCATGGTAAGGCCGACAAACATGCCGATGAGCCGAAAATGCAACAGGCAACTATATGTTTTCATTTCTGAGGCACGATTCCGCTGATAGGCGATTGATGTTTGCAAATGTCCCTTTTGGAATCAAAACAAGATTTGTCCATTGGAAAATATATGAATGAGGAAACCATCTATTCCGAATGAGGCCATCGATGTCGACATCAAATCGAATATTCGAAATTTGACCTACCGAGAGTGGAATGTGTCTCGGGGGTATTTTTTTCACTTGTCACCCGTTACAAAGATTTTTAAACAAACGAAATAACATTTGATGATTATTTGTAGATATTTATAAAAAGAATAATAATACGTGTAATAAACTTTAATAAATTGTACAACAGATTTCGAGCCATCAACTACTTAAATGTGATTGTACTATCTATTTAAAACAATTAAAGTTCGTGTAAAGCCAACACCTTTATTTACTGAGGTAAAAATTTGATGAAAGCTTGAAAGATAAGTGGATGGGGGGAAATGACAGGAAAGAAAGTGTCAATTTTATAGTTGGGAGATCGAGAATGCGCCGATGGGAGGAATTCTGAGACACTTTTTGACTGAATGCTGGGAATTTAGGAGGGAGTGTGCAGCGGAATAGCCCGGTTGCAGACGGGGTTAATGTAGACCTCTTCGTTAAACTGCGCCAAATCAGCCGAAAGTCGAAGTATTATTATTATTATTTGGTTGAAGAGAGATAAGGTAATTCCTTAAATTAAATAAATTTCCATTATTTTTTATACAAACCCTTCCGTTGATACAAAATGCCTCTAATTTTAAGATTCACCAATTTTGACGACTATTTTTATCCGCGACTGATATTGGGGTGGGATGGTAAAATGTAACCCGGAGGTGGGGGCGGGGGAGGGGGCGGAATTTCACTCTGACGGGGCTTGGCAAGTGTCTGGGTCAAATATCTTTCCCAAGGGTGAGATTCCTCATACCATAGCACTCGAGGGGGCGTTTTGTCTCATCACACCCCACATTACGTCATCGAAGTGAAAATACTGCTTTTATGATGAAAATTGACTATTCTACTACTTGTCCATAGATTGCTCGTACAGAAGATGAGATTGCATAATCAGAGAGAAAGCATCGAAACGTTTCGTAGAAACCAAAGGTGAGAACAGCTGTTGGAGGTGGGTGTTTCTCGAGGTAAACACTTCGGTGGTTTGGTTATCTCCCATGATATGCTCTTGTTTGAGATTAACCTTATTGTTGTCATTTATTAAAGTCATTTCGTACTGCCTAGACGCGTCATATTAGATTTCTAAACATTAGTAATTCTTTTATCTGAACGTGTTGTTGAGCACTGTCTCTTTAATGGGTCTACCAAATTTACCACACTGGGGTCGCCGTAAAAAGAAGGAAGCGAGGAAAGTGTATTCTTTCTTTCTTGTTTTATTTTCTAACTCGGAATTTCGTGAAATGATTTCACGGGAGTTTCTCGTGAAGTCTTGTTTGAGTGAATGATCAATGTTTTGTAACGAAAACCGGTGTTAGCTCGCAACAACAATGAAGCGAGTTTGAAGCTGCTATTTCGATGACTTCACTCGTCGTATGGTGGGAGTAAAAAATCATTCTCGCGTGATGTGGTGGTGTGGTTGATAGCCGCCCAACAAATTGATCCTCGAATTGAATTGGGGGTCCGTTGTCAACATTGACAACAAATCCGAAACGAATCTGAATCAGCGCCAAACAATTTTCGTGAAATCACTTGTAATTTTACCAATGTACCCTGCAGGCGTTTGCTTGTGGCTTGCGTGTTCCACAGGGAGCATGAGAATCTGAGTGCTGAGATCGCAAGTTACATTGCACAATTGTACTTATAAAGTGGGGCGCCGGATTTTGCGCTCTGCTTTATAAGAAATGTTGTTAATGTACATGGTAAGGCCGACAAACATGCCAATGAGCTGAAAATGCAACAGGCAGCTACTTTTTTCATTTCTGAGGCACGATTCCGCTGGTAGTTGACAAGTGTTTGCAAACGTCCCTTTTGGAATCAAAACACGATTTACCCATTGGAAAATATATGAATGAGGAAATGAATCCGATGTTTATCCCGAATGAGGCCATCGATATTGACATCGTGTCGAATCTTCGAAGTTTGATCTCCGATCGTGGAATGTGTCTGGGGGTTCATGTTTTCACTTATCACCGGTTACAAAGATTTTTAAACAAACGAAATAACATTTGATGATTATTTGTAGATATTTATAAAAAGAATAATAATACATGTCAAAAACTTTCATAAATTGTACAACAGATTTATAAGTTAACCCTTTACCTAACATGAAAAGCAGACGTCACTTGCAAAAAACATTCTTGAATAACTAATTTTTTTTATTTTTTGTCTCATTGCAAAATATATGAATGAGGAAATCGATCCGATGTTTATCCCGAATGAAGCCATCGATATTGACATAATAATAATAACACTTTGGCCAGCCGCTGATTTGTCGCGGTTCTCGGACGAGAAGGCCATGGTTACATGTACCCCTGTACTCCCAACTGCCTCCCTATTCCCACGCTTCTCCTCTCCTCCCAACACTCGGAGACGAACTACTTGATGATATGCCTTGTCCCATTCTTCCCAATCTCTCCGATTAGCATACGAACCCTCTCCTTTGAGTCCCCCCCTAACCACATGTCCTTCATTCTCCCATCCCACTTCCTCATTATACTTCCAGTGAATCTCATTCTTTTAGACTGATACTTTGGGCATTCTAGAAGAAAGTGTTCCAGGGTCTCCACCATGTCCAAGTTACACATCTGGCACTCCCTTTCACCGTCTTTCCCAATTTTCCCCCTCAGCTCCAGGGATCGCGACCTCAGCTTGAACAACAGTGACCCCCCAAAGGTACCATCAAGGTACTCTTCAAAACCTGGCTTCCCTTTATCACGCAGGCCACCCAAAGACCTCTTTGATTTGATCCCCTCTCGCCAATTACGGTTACAATCCTCCATGACCCTTCCTCTGACGATTTTTTTTTACTCTGGTTTGCCCCAACGTCCAGGTCCGAGATCCTCGATGAGTAGTTCTCTACTAGCTCCCTCACTTGGACCATCCACCCCGTTTTGATATTTGAGTTGAAAATTCTCAGGAACATTACTTTACACCATCGGCTGTCGGGGAGATTTATCAAATAATTAAGATAACCGAGCTTCAACAGGTCTATCCTGTCCTTGATCCTCATCCACCCAAGCTCACCCCTGAATGCTTCTAGCACTGCGGCATTACTCGACCCCGTTATCCATCGGCCTGCATCGTTCTGCAGGATTTCCAAGCTCTTTACGGCCGTCTGGTTTAGGGGTACCACGTCCGTACCGTATGTTATACTTGGCAGCCCCACCATTTCCCAAATGGTTTTCCCCACGAAAACCTTATTGAAACTGTTTCTCCCTATAAGTTTCATTTGGTTAAGGATTCGCTTCCCCTTCAGAATCAATTTATTTGTGTGGTTCCGGTAGATGCCTCTTCCTGTAATGTTTATATTTACCCCCAAATACTCGTAATTACCTACCTGTCTCTCCCACACTGAGAAGTTTGCTGCTCCCTTCCGGAATGCAGAACTCACCCACTCTCCACCTTCGAGTGGGGTCCACTTTGCGGCCCACAGGTATAACTTTGCTCTTGCTTTCATTAAGTTCGAGTCTCCATTTGCTCCCATATTTCCCAACAATTCCCAGCATTTTCGTTAGCCCCTCTTCGCTTTCTGATACTAGAACCATATCGTCTGCAAAAAATAGCCCTGGGATCTTCAAGTCCCCAACTGCTACCCCCGCCTCGCTACGCAGGAGTTCATCTCCTAAACCTTTGATGTACAATGCAAACAGGATCGGCGAAAGGATACACCCCTATTTTAGGCCTATCTCCATAGGCACACGTTTCGTTGTAATGTTTCCCAGGCTAAGTTCACTCTGTACATCTTTATACAATGCTTTCATAATTCCAACAAACTCGCCTCCTAAGCCCATAGCCTCCAGCTTGCGCCACATACCTTAGTAGTATATGGCGTATACTTCGGCCCCCATCGTATGGACCCCGCTTTTGGACCCCGCTGTATTTATCGGTTTCTATGGTGACATATGGTTACTTCAAATTAAATAGGTTGTATTCTGAATTTATGTTTGCTTGTATACGCCGAATTATCTAAACCCGCCATACATCTGAAACTATCGGCCAAAATCCAGTGTTATTTCTTTTTTTAAAATACTTACCCAGTGGCCTTCTGACATTATGTACTGACTTGGGACAACAAAAGACTGCTCAAGGTTCAACACATTTTAATTTGTCTAACAATATTTACAAATCATTAATTTGACAATATGATCGGTAATTTGGGAAAATGTTGAGCCTCAGATGTTATAAAACTTGCACCCAAATTGCGGTAGATTGGAAACACAACGTGCAGAAATTGTTCAAATCATGGAAACGGACTAAACCCGTTGTCTCAATGAACAATCTCAAGCCAGATGATTAATTTGAGAAATAGCAATAAATATCACAAAGTTGGGCGAATCACTGAACGCGAAATTCAGCATGCGAAAAGCACCCGAAGACTCAAGATAAATAAATCCATTTCAACTCGGATAATTCAACGAAAGGAATGATTTCGCGCGCCGAAGGCGCGCAGGGACGGTATGGTCACGGACTTCGCACATTGTGAGTGTCGGAAAATCGAACTTGGAAAATCATTCATAGAAATAGGAATAAGCATAATTATTAATTTCCAGGAATAAATCGCTCGAAAATGGGATATTATTTTGGCTTGAGCTTTAGTCGAGATATGGCTGTGAGTGTTGAAATTGATGCCACCACAGATATTAAATCAGAAATAAATCCATAACGTACGAATTTCGGATTGCAAGTCGATGAGTGTCGTTGTTTCCTGCATAGCAGAATTAGGTTTGTGGGTGTTCCTCGTTGATTTGTGAAACCCAAAGCTTTTATCTGACACTTTTAGATAAAGGGATAATAATGCACAACGGCTTTGGAAACAAAGTTGCGCAAACACGTCAAAAACATTCAAAGATTGCGGCAAGGGAGGTAATTCTCGCGTTTCGCGGCTTATTCTACAATCACACTACTGTGCATTTTTTTTATTATATATATTTTCTGTTTGACAAAATGCATTTTTTTTTTATTAGATCATAAAATAAATAGAGTTCTTAAAGAGGATTTCCATAATAGCTTAGGGGGAATTTATGCTTTTTCCTGTTTCTATGAATGATTTTCCAAGTTCGATTTTCCGACACTCACAATGTGCGAAGTCCGTGACCAGTTTTAGTTCAAAGTTTTTTTCTTGAATTATCCGAGTTGAAATGGATTTATTAATCTTGAGACTTCGGGTGCTTTTCGCATGCTGAATTTCGCGTTCAGTGATTCGCTCAACTTTGTGATATTTGTTGCTATTTCTCAAATTAATCATCTGGCTTGAGATTGTTCATTGAGACAACGGGTTCAGTCCGTTTCCATGATTTGAACAATTTCTGCCCGTTGTGTTTCTAATCTACCGCAATTTGGGTGCAAGTTTTATAACATCTGAGGCTCAACATTTCCCCAAATTACCGATCATATTGTCAAATTAATGATTTGTAAATATTGTTAGACAAATTAAAATGTGTTGAACCTTGAGCAGTCTTTTGTTGTCCCAAGTCAGTACATAATGTCAGAAGGCCACTGGGTAAGTATTTTAAAAAAAAAAAAATAACACTGGATTTTGGCCGATAGTTTCAGATGTATGGCGGGTTTAGATAATTCGGCGTATACAAGCAAACATAAATTCAGAATACAACCTATTTAATTTGAAGTAACCATATGTCACCATAGAAACCGATAAATACAGCGGGGTCCATAAGCGGGGTCCATACGATGGGGGCAGAAGTATACGCCATATACTACTTACCTTCCCTCCACACTCTACCGTATGCCTTTTTGATATCCAAAAAGGCCATAAACATCTTTTTCTTTTTTGCTTTCGCGGATTCTATTATTTGGGATAGTGTGAAAAGATGGTCAGTAACTCTCCTTCCCTTCCTGAAGCCATTCTGGATTTCTCCCAAAACAACGTTCTCCTCAATCACCTCCTCTAGTCTCCCATACAGGACTTTACAGAAAAACCTTTCCAATGTTGCTACTGACAGAGATCCCTCGATAGTTATCCAAAACGTCTTTTTCCCCCTTTTTGTGAATAAATGTCACTTTACTTTCTCTCCACTCCTTTGGGACCTCTTGATTTTCTATGGCTAGATTGAATAGGGCAGTTAGGCTTTCCACGAGTTCCTCTCCCCCTTTTTTGATAAACTCGTTAGGAATTGCATCCACTCCTCCCGCTTTTCCATCCCTTAATTTTGATTGATATCACCTTTCGCACCTCCTCCGTTTTAATTTCGCTGCACACGAAGCTCGATAGGTTTTCCTCGACCTGATTCGGACACTCTGGTGGGCTCCCCATGCCCCATCGCTTATCGTTAACCTTTTCCCAGTGCTTGACTAGTTCTGATGCGACCTGATCTTGCTCGTCTGTAACTCTGCCATCTACTTTAATACTCTGTGGGTTACTTCCTTTGTTACGTTTATTCACCCATTTCCAAAATACGTTCGAACTCGCCCTCCCCCCCCCCCCCCCCCTGTCGTTCTTATCGTCCCAATAAGACTGCTATTTCGTACTCTCCGATTATCGTCTTTAATCTTATTTACTTTATTTCGTTCTTGGTGGTATTCTTCCTTAGCAACTGTGGCCTCATTGCTTTCCGCCCCCTTACGTTTTCTACTTCTCCTATACATGTATGCAGCTTTTCTTCCCTTTATGGCACTTTTCAGTTCTACGTTCACTCTGTACCCAAGTTCCCGTGTTGGCACCCTGGTCTTTCCTACACTTTCCTTTCCTGCCTCCAACAGGCTCGCAACTATGACGTCGGCCATCTTCTGGACACTGCCCCTCTTGGGAACGGTTGCAAGCTTTGGTTGAAGTTTTTCATTGAACTTCGCCCAGTCAGCATCTTTTTTGAGTTCCCAAATCTCCTTAGAGCTTCCTTTGTTTTTTACTAGAGTTTTGGCCCTGATCGTCACTGTAATCAAGTTGTGATCACTATCCACCTCCATTTTACCCTCATCATCCACTTCTACCTCTATCACCTCCCTCCATAAATTAATATCTGTGAGGATGTAGTCGATTATTGATTTTCTGTCGTTCCTCTCCCAAGTCCATTTCCCCTTACACCTCGCGTCCCTGTTCAGAATGTTCAGACCGAGCTCGTTTGTGAAACTCAACAGCTTCCTTCCATTCCTGTTGACTTTATTGTCCCCATCCTCTATGTCTTCTTCATCATTACCTATGTGGCCATTAAAGTCACCCATCAGAATTATACCGAGCCCCTTGTTTTGTAGTTCGGTGATATTGGGCCCAAGTGTTGAGTATATCGAATCATTCCATTCGGGTTTGCTTCCCTCCATCGCACAATACACAACCCCAAGGACAATACTTTTGTTTTTCAGACTGATCCTTACCCATCCAATTTCTTTCGATACCTCAGCCGGGTGCTTTTGTTTTCCAGGTCTGTGATCAGCGATGGTTTTAAATCCTCTTTAATGTACATGCCTACCCCTTCCCTTTTTTTCTGGCCTTCCGTTCGCCCTACACCTATCCATACGTACCCCCTTACTTGGTCTACCCGTTCCTCGTGTCTTACCCACGTTTCGCTTAAGTCCATGACGTCAAACTCCTCTGCCTCAATCAATGTAGCAATTTCACTTTCTTTCCGGTGGAGACCCTGGATGTTGCTATAACCTACTTTCAGGGTGTCAAGGTTCATTGGCTTCCGCCTACTGGTCCCATTATTATCTAGTCCCTGTATGTTTGTATATCCTACTTTGCGTACCTGTGCTTTCCTTGGGAAGCTATTCCTATTGATTTGGATTTTTGGTCCCTTTTCCTTATCCCCCTTGTCCCATTTTTTACAGCTATGGTTCGTGACAAATTTCCTGTGATTATTCCCCTTTCACTGACCCCCCCCCCCCTCCCCTCCCTATACCAAAAAAGGCTCCACCACCTGCAACATATTTCTTGCTAAAACCTCTGTCCCCCTTGGGCTAAGATGGAGACCATCCCTTCCATATAGGTCATTTCTGTCCCAAAACGATCCCCAATTGTCTACAAAGGGTATCCCAAGTTCCTTACAACACTCCCCCAATTCCTCGTTGGTCCCAATGATCCGCGAATTACGCTCGCCCCCACCACCTAGTACTGGGAGAAGCTCCGAAACCACTACCTGTGCATTCTTGGCATTGTTGAGTTATTAAGTCCTTGTAAGTCTCAATAAGCTGAACTGATTTTCTCTCCCTGATGTTGTTGGTCCCCACGTGTACAACAACCACTGGGTCTGGGCCTGACCCCTTTACTAATCCACCCACTCTGTCCCTTAGGTCCTCCACCCTAGCCCCCGGAAAGCACAAATTGTTCCTGTTGACACTGTCGGGCCCACACACCACCCTATCCAACCCCGCACTATACTACTCCCTGCAACCACCACCTGCCTCTTCCTGTCCTTTCCTGTCCTCTTCTCCGTCCTACTACCGCTACTACCCCTGTTACCACCTCTGTCCCCACTGGGCCGGCTCGCAATATTGCACTTCGCCACACTAACCCCCATTCCTACCTCCACCTCCACCTCTTCAGACCCAGCCTGCTCCTCAGAATTCGCGAAATTACCTAACACACTGAATCTATTTTGGACACTGCACCCCACCATCTGCCCACTCCCACTACAAGCCACCTTGTCCTCGTTTACCACCTTCCTAACCTTTCCTCTGACTCCTGCCCTGACAGACTCCACGTGGTCATCGCTATCTCCCTCACTATCCGATTCTAAAAGAATACGCCTGTTTGCCCCCCGACTCACAATACTAGCCTGGGAGTTTGACACTCTAGCCCCTACTTCTCCTCTACCCTCAACCCGACGCACCTTCCTATTCCCAAAAGACCCACTATCCACGTCAAAAGTCCGCTTCCTACTACCCACCACCTTCCATCCCCCATCGAATGCCACCCTAACTGGGGTAACAACAGACTTTCCTACCCTCCCCAGTTCCCCCCTCACCACCTGCACCTCTTCCTCCAACTTTACATATGCCTCTAGCAGCTGCATTAGCTCTACGCAGATGCACACATCCCCAACTCCCCCAGCTCACACCCATCCACATACACCATATGGCAGTGCCTACACACATCCGACCGCTGGCCGTTCGTTCGTAACTCACCAGCAGTAGCACCCCTTGTGCTGGCCTCAACCACCCCCTCCACCTGGACACCTATACTGACCATCTCTGCCCTGCAGGTCTGAACCTCTCGCGTCACGAAACACTTACCATCCGCAGCCAAAACTAGAATGAGAAGCTTGAATTTTAAAAAGCGGTCGAACTCGTAAACAAAACAAAAAACAAAACACCGAAAATAACCCGCGCGAAGATAGGGAACACGCCACTGATATCCGATAAAGAAACTAAACAAAACACTAAAAAACTATCTTTTATTAAAAATCACATCTATACAGCCCTAAAACAATATATATATATATCTACAGAACACCTGGAAGAAAAACATAGATACTTGAGCTAACTTTTGACAACTGAATACATCGTATCGAATCTTCGAAGTTTGATCTCCGATCGTGGAATGTGTCTGGGGGTTCATGTTTTCACTTATCACCGGTTACAAAGATTTTTAAACAAACGAAATAACATTTGATGATTATTTGTAGATATTTATAAAAAGAATAATAATACATGTAAAAAACTTTCACAAATTGTACAACAGATTTATAAGTTAACCCTTTACCTAACATGAAAAGCAGACAACACTTGCAAAAAACATTCTTGAATAACTATTTTTTTTTATTTTTTGTCTCAAAGATATAGGTTATGACCCCTCATTAGAACGAGCTCGACGAGCTCGTTCCAACGAGGGATCATAACCTATGTTTTTGAGACAAAAAAAAACTGAAAAAATAATGAAAATTAATTGTCGATTTTTGAGAATAGAGCTGGCTGGTTTGGGCGTTACGTTGTGTAAAGGGTTAATAAATTGTACAACAGATTTAGAGCTTAAAATAATTATTTCCACCAACTACTTAAATATGATTGTACTATCTATTTAAAATAATTAAAGATCGTGTAAAGCCAACGTCTTTATTTACTGATTAAAAATGGGATGAAAGCCTAAAAGGTAAACGGATGGGGAATGACATGAAAGAAAGTGTCAATTTTATAGTTGGGAGATCAAGAATGCGCCGATGGGAGAAATTATTAGACACTTTTTGACGGAATGCTGGATAATTAGGAGGGAGGGTGCGGAGGAATAGCCCGGCGGCAGATTGGGTTTATGTAGACCTCTTCGTTAAACTGCACCAAATCAGCCGAAGGTCGAATTATTATTATTTTTTGTTTGAAGAGAGATAAGGTAATTCCTTAATTTAAATAAATGTTCTTTATTTTTGATAAAAATCCTGCCGTTGATACAAAATGCCTCTATTTTTAAGATTCACCAATTTTGACGACAATTTTTATCCGCGACTGATATTGGGGTGGGGTGGGGAAATTGAACCCGAGAGGGGGGAGGGTGGGTATTTGACTCAGACGGGGCTTGGCGAGTGTCTTGGTCAAATATCTTTCTCAAGAGTGAGATTCCTCCATCACATCACAGCACTCGAGGGGGAGTTTTGTCTCATCACACCCCACATTACGTCTTCGAAATGAAAATACTGCTTTTTCGATAAGAAATGACTATTTTACTATTTGTGATAGATTGCTGGTACAGAAGATGGAATTGCATAGTCAGAGAGAAAGCATCGAAAAGTTCCGTAGAAACCAAAGGTATAAAGTGAGAACGGCTGCTGGAGAACACTTCGATGGTTTGGTTATCTCCCATGATATGCTCTTGTTTGAGATTAACTCTGTTGTTGTCATTTATTAAAGTCACTTCGTACTGCCTAGACGCGTCATATTAGATTTCTAAACATTGGTGATCCTTTTATCTGAATGTATTGTTGAGCACTGTCTCTTTAATGGGTCTACCAAATTTACCACACTGGGATCGCCGTAAAAAGAAGGAAGCGAGGAAAGTGTATTCTTTCTTTCTTGTTTTATTTTCTAACTCGGAATTTCGTGAAATGATTTCACGGGAGTTTCTCGTGCAGCCTTGTTTGAGTGAATGATCAATGTTTTGTAACGAAAACCGGTGTTAGCTCGCAACAACAATGAAGCGAGTTTGAAGCGGCTGCTATTTCGGTGACGTCACCCGTCGTATGGTTTGATTTTGATTGATTTGATTTTATTCAGTACTTATTCCATTTACATGGAGTAAAGTAAAGCAATGATACATGCAATGTACATAGAATTATAATACATGTCCGTGGCGGGTGCTTACTACAAATTAATGTGTGTGTGTGTGTGTGTGTGTGTGTGTGTGTCTCTCTCTCTCTCTCTCTCTCTCTCTCTCTCTCTCTCTCTCTCTCTCTCATATGATGCGAAGGTGGGGGAGGGTGGTGGTGGTGGTTTGCATAGGATTCATGGAGCATCGCCGTTGAGTCTCGGGGGGGGGGGGGTAATCATGCAGCTCTGTAGATACAGGAATACGGGTAGTCTGCCCCATTCCCCACCCCCTTAGCAGGGCGGGGTAGGACAGTTCATCTGTAACGAACGTCGGGAAACTAATGAACACTCAACGATCGTACTGTAATGTATTTAGAGTATTCGGCACGATGGGCCACTATGAGGGTCGGTGACTATGAAAAATACATGTCTGGGCAATAATTTGCATTCTAATTTCTGGTTTCGAATCTCCACACGAATTGACACTTTTTTCGGACGAGGTGCAAATTATGCCCATCATTAGAGGTCGGCATGTAGCGTTTACCCAGGACCTCCCACTCTTGCAGGGCACACCCTACGAAAGTTGCATGGGTTCATGGTTGACAGGGTTCAGTCATCTCGGTTGGGGAGAGGAGTATTTAATTTCAGCCGGGAAAGGTAGTTACGACTGCTTTTAGGGCTCTAACAAATTTTGCAAGGTTACAGAGTTGCTTAGTATTTGTACTAGCAAAGAGGCTCTGTGCTTTGAACATACTCACGTTTCGACAATAGTAAGGTTTTATGTATTTTTTTCTCAGTTCTTTCAATTTGTTACAAACAAAGATATAATGAAATTCATCCCCGAGATCTGCATGGCATAAGTTACATTTTCTTTGGGAAAATTCCACTGACGTCCAGCTACCAGTTTCGACTGGGAGCCTATGATTTCTGACTCGAAACTGAAGAAGGGGTGTGGCCAACGAAATGGGTAGTTTACGAAGGTAATCTTCAAAACAGAAATTCGATTTTATCGCGTTATAGAATTGATACTTCGTTGAGCCTGACATATTTGCTCGCCAATCTTGTATGAATGTGTCTTTGAGTCTTTGTTTAATAACAAAGTCAAAGTACTTTCTGTTAACAATGCTTTGACTAGTCCACAAACATGTCATACCCAACTTATTTAAGAGGGAGGAAATATTTTCAATCCAAGGGCTTGTATACAGACCATTGATTTATTTAAGAGGGAGGAAATATTTTCAATCCAAGGGCTTGTATACAGACCATTGATATAATTCGTATAGAGAACTAAGTATAAGGAATTTGAGATTTTATTCTCGTTACCCGACACAAGAAGAGCCCAAAAATTTAAAATACGTGTTTTTATTTCAATTCCTATTGGTAGCAGTCCCAATTCACCAAATACGAAATTACTTCCAGTTAATTTTTTCAGTCTCAAAATGAATTTAAGGAACCATAGTTCAAGTTTTTCGATCGCTGAAATGTTTTCGCAACCCCATATTTCGCATCCATAAGTTAAGATTGGGACCACCGATTTTTCGTATATTTCTAACATAATATCAACTGTCAAGTTATTTTGTCTCATTTTACTTATCATTGAGTACATTGTCTTTTTAGCCTCTGTACACCTATTGTTTATTTCTAAAGAAAGTTTTCCACTTTTCGAGAATGTCACGCCCAGATATTTATACTTGTTCACTGTTTCAATAATATTCCCCCCTAGCAGAAATGTTTCATTCTTTCCAACTCGCGCTCCGAATTTCATTATTTTGGTTTTACTTATGTTTACATCGAGTTTCCATTTACAACAGTATTCGTAGAAAATATTAAATGTATGTTGCAGGTCTTTCCCGGTACTAGATAGTAGAACGGTGTCGTCTGCATATAACAGTACCAAGAGTTGTAAGTAAAGGAAACTTCCATCCATTAACTGTGAGGGATGGTCAATACGTAATCCCTTACACTTTTTATTACTCAGAAAATTCTCTAAGTCGTTCAGGTACAACGCAAAAAGTATCGGCGATAAATTTTCGCCTTGCCTGACCCCAGTGCGGCTCGCTATAGAGCCAGACATTTGTCCGTCAACAGAAACAATAGATTTTATGTCGCTATACATATTTTTAATTACTCGAAGTACCTTTCCATCTATATGTGTGTCAAACAATTTCTTCCACAGAGCTGCTCTCCAGACCTTATCAAACGCCTTCGAGAAATCAATAGAGGCACAGTACAAATTATGTTTGTTCGCCCGTAATAGCTCCCTTATGACCCTGAGTGAAAACAAGTGATCAACCGTAGAATAACCTCCTCTGAATCCTGCTTGTGTTTCACTTAATAAGTTATTCTCCTTCAGAAAAATAGATATCCTTGCACTAAGAACACTGGTGAATAACTTGGATATATTACTCAGTAACGTAATTTTACGGTAACTGTGAGGTTGATGAGGGGGCCCTTTCATTTTATATATGGGTTTAATAACTCCAACTGTCCATTCGGTTGGGAAAATACCAGTGTTTAGTATTATGTTAAAGAGTTTCAAATAGATCTTACTAAAGTGGGGGAAGGTTGATTTAATAAACTCGTTACTTATCCCGTCGAGTCCCGGGGCTTTTCTATTTTTCAACCTTTTGACTGCTCTTTCTATCTCGTCAACTGTAATATAATCGTTAAGTACCGTTTTATCAATATTTTCAGCCGATCTTACCGTTCGGCTAGGTGGGCTGTCATCGCTGTTTACCTCAGCTACATAGTTAGAGGGTGTGTCATTTTCTAATTTGTTATAATAATCATAAAACTCAGTTACGGATGGCATTTTATTTTCGCTTTTCTTTTTGTCCAATAGTTTATATATCTTCCAGAACTCTTTACTATTATGTTTTTGGACGCGTCGTAATTTGTCCCTCAATTGGTTATTGTAACATAGTTTACTATTTTGAAGAGCGGCTTTGTATTTACGTCTATATTCTAGTAACGTATTTTTATTTTCTATGGTGGGGTTCAGTCTAAAAAATTTCCTGGAACGCCTCAAATTAGTTCTGGCCCCAAGACAGTCCTTACTGAACCATGCCTTCCTATTCATGTGGTTCACTTGCGTTTTATGTCGTTTACCACCTGTTGGATTGCTTTTCGATTTTATGCCAAACGTTGTTTCACCAGCCCGCAAATATATATGACACAAATTTTGGTTTATTTCATCGATTTCTTGTTGGGTAAGACTGCTTACTCCCAGAGAAAAAAGTTTATTCTCTAGTTATATTATATCGGAGTTATTTATGTTTTCTTGGAACTGGCTTATTTTTGGGGGATCCCATCGGATTGACACTCTATCTGTGCTTGCCATGCAGATGTTAACACAAGTTCTAACGGGATTTCTTCTATTATAATCGCAGTCGGAGGTGATACCGTTATCTGGTGTCATTGATTGCTCTGTATTACAAACAGAGTCAGTTGTTTGATCAACATGACAATCAATAGTGAAAACAATCGGACAATGGACATCAGAGAATAATTCACTGAACTCTTCAACCATGAAATCGGTCAAGCACCGGCTGAATTGGGGGGGTACAGATCAGGTAATCTATGATGCTTACGCCTTTACAGGTGAAAGCACCAATATCTCTGTCCTGTCCAAATCTTCCATTGACAATAATGAGGTTGTTAGCGTTACACACTTCAGCCAACTTTCTCCCAAAATTATTTGTCATTATATCCATGGTTTTCCTTTCGTTTGCTATGCCGTGGGACTCGGGGTAGGCAATTTGTCCACGCACGTCATTAGATAACTCATTGAGTTGTCCAATCCGAGAGTTAAAATCGCCCATAATTGCTATGGAGCTAGTTCTATTGAGTTCATCTATAATCGAAATATGTAGGTCGTCATGTTGATTTCCCGTGTCATATCTCGATCCTTCAAATGGTAAATATACGTTTCCGAAAAGAAGCTCGTTTTTTCCGGATCTAAATTGTATCCACTGGATAATTTCATCGTCATCAGATAGGACCGAGAAAAACCTTTTGAGTGACTGCTTAACCGCCGTGCATAATAATAACACTTTGGCCAGCCGCTGATTTGTCGCGGTTAATATACCGCCCGATCTGACCTTCGTTAACTTATGTCGAATTTTCGGTTTAAAAACGTGGAAGCCGTCAATATCTATTATATCTACCTCGTCAGTCTTTATTTCTTGGAAACAAAGAACATCAAAGGCTGAGATAAAATCAAGAAATTCGGGGTCTCTAAGTTTCGACATGAGCCCACACACATTTAGGGACAGAAATCTTAAGTTTAACCTTCTCCGGCAATCCTAGTTGTTGTGGTCTAAATCGCCTCTATTTGCAAGGGTGGATGGGTGGTGTAGCACACGGTAGGGTGGTGGTGTTGAAGGGAAGAACTGATTATTATTTATATACAACCGGTCTGCAACCACTTTAACCCTGTTCCCTTTTGCCTTAGCATCTTTAGATATAGGTAAGATAACAGATTTTCTATAGTCTGCAACTGGCTTTGGAAAATGTTCACTCACAAAAAAGTTTGTGCCTTTCAGTATATACGAGCGGTTCCGGACACACTCTCTGTGTTTATAGTAAGTAAATTTGGCTACAATAGGTCTGATTTTATTTGGTGTTTTTTTGCCTAGTCTGTGAACACGTTCGAAATAAACAGGCCTATCAATTTTCATTGTTTCTTTAATAAAGTCAGTGAGAATCTCTTCCGAAGTTATTTTATCGGTCTCTATCTCACGTATTCCTGAAAAAAACAAGATTGTCCCGCATGGACTGCATCTGTAGGTCAATGAGGGATTCACTGACCGAAGCATTGTCTTTCTGAACTGCTGACAAGCATTCACGAACATGATTCTCATTGCCCTTCAAACAGTTTACAGCTGATCCCATGCTTGCATTATTGATTTTTAGTTCAGCTATTTCGGCTTTATTACTAATACACTCTTGTTCAACTGAACAGACTCTTTCACCTAGATTTACCACAGATCTTTCTATGCTGCTCAGTTTTTCATGCACAAGCTTGAATTCTGACTTGATCTCGTCCACAACACCTAATTTAACAGTAATTTTTCTCAGTAAATCATGTATTTTGCTCAGCTCAGATGAGCACCGAGAACATGTCGAGAAGTGACTTTTGTCGAATGGCCCTGGCTCGCTGCCTCCCCTACAGTTCTCATCAAAATAAACATCTGGTTTCTCGTAATCGAGTTCATGAAACGGCAGTTTCTCACTCTGGTGAATTATCGCCAAATTGTTATTAAAGTTCATACTCACATCCCTGGATGATTGACTCCCCAATTCCCGATATTCCTGCTCTGGGTCATCGTTACTCACAATTCGCAAGCTGTCTGCGACAGTTGAAGGCAGGTCTTTAAGGCCAGGTGATCTTAATCGTGGTGACAATGGGAACCCATCAATGTCCGCCATTAATTCCCTTGATCTTGCTACTGGCGGTGTGAGTTCCTTCGAAGCTTTCCTTTTATTATTCGGCTCCATTGTTATAAATTTTCAAGAAATCTTTTCACACTTCAAATATAGCATCTATTTACATCCCTTTCATCACATTATAGTACAAGTATTATACAAATATTAGTTTCTAAATCACAATTTTTTGAGGGAGGTAAAAATCAACCGTTCACTCCACCACGGACATGCGCATGCTCTCTGGTGGGAGTAAAAAAATCATTCTCGCGTGATGTGGTGGTGTGGTTAATAGCTGCCCAACAAATTGATCCTCGAATTGAATTGAGGGTCCATTGTCGACATTGACAACAAATCCGAAACGAATCTGAATCAGCGCCAAACAATTTTCGTGAAATCACTTGTAATTTTACCAATGTACCCTGCAGGCGTTTGCTTGTGGCTTGCGTGTTCCACAGGGAGCATGAGAATCTGAGTGCTGAGATCGCAAGTTACATTGCACAACTGTACTTATAAAGTGGGGCGCCATATTCTGCGCTCTGCTTTATAAGAAATGTTGTTAATGTACATGGTAAGGCCGACAAACATGCCAATGAGCTGAAAATGCAGCAGGCAGCTACTTTTTTCATTTCTGAAGCACGATTCCGCTGGTAATTGACAAGTGTTTGCAAACGTCCCTTTTGGAATCAAAACACGATTTACCCATTGGAAAATATATGAATGAGGAAATGAATCCGATGTTTATCCCGAATGAGGCCATCGATATTGACATCGTGTCGAATCTTCGAAGTTTGATCTCCGATCGTGGAATGTGTCTGGGGGTTCATGTTTTCACTTATCACCAGTTACAAAGATTTTTAAACAAACGAAATAACATTTGATGATTATTTGTAGATATTTATAAAAAGAATAATAATACATGTCAAAAACTTTCATAAATTGTACAACAGATTTATAAGTTAACCCTTTACCTAACATGAAAAGCAGACGTCACTTGCAAAAAACATTCTTGAATAACTAATTTTTTTTATTTTTTGTCTCAAAGATATAGGTTATGACCCCTCATTAGAACGAGCTCGTTCCAATGAGGGGTCATAACCTATGTTTTTGGGACAAAAAAACTGAAAAAATAATGAAAATTAATTGTCGATTTTTGAGAATAGCGCTGGCTGGTTTGGGCGGTACGTTAGGTAAAGGGTTAATAAATTGTACAACAGATTTAGAGCTTAAAATAATTATTTCCATCAACTACTTAAATATGATTGTACTATCTATTTAAAACAGTTAAAGATCGTGTAAAGACAACGTCTTTATTTACTGATTAAAAAATGGGATGAAAGCCTAAAAGGTAAACGGATGGGGAATGACATGAAAGAAAGTGTCAATTTTATAGTTGGGAGATCGAGAATGCGCCGATGGGAGAAATTATTAGACACTTTTTGACTGAATGCTGGGAAATTAGGGGGGAGGGTGCGGAGGAATAGCCCGGCGGCAGATTGGGTTTATGTAGACCTCTTCGTTAAACTGCACCAAATCAGCCGAAGGTCGAATTATTATTATTATTTGGTTGAAGAGAGATAAGGTAATTCTTAATTTAAATAAATTTTCTTTATTTTTGATACAAATCCTGCCGTTGATACAAAATGCCTCTTTTTAAGATTCACCAATTTTGACGACTATTTTTATCCGCGACTGATATTGGGGTGGGATGGGGAAATTGAACCCGAGAGGGGAATGGTGGGTATTTGACTCAGACGGGGCTTGGCGAGTGTCTTGGTCAAATATCTTTCTCAAGGCTGAGATTCCTCCATCACACCACAGCACTCGAGGTGGAGTTTTGTCTCATCACACCCCACATAACGTCTTCGAAATGAAAATACTGCTTTTTGGATAAAGAATGACTATTTTACTATTTGTGATAGATTGCTGGTACAGAAGATGGAATTGCATAGTCAGAGAAAAAGCATCGAAAAGTTCCGTAGAAACCAAAGGTATAAAGTGAGAACGGCTGCTGGAGGTGGGTATTTCTCGAGGTAAACACTTCGATGGTTTGGTTATCTCCCATGATATGCTCTTGTTTGAGATTAACTCTATTGTTGTCATTTATTAAAGTTACTTCGTACCGGCTGAACGCGTGATATTAGATTTCTGAACATTGGTAGTTCTTTTATCTGAACGTATTGTTGAGCACTGTCTCTTTAATGGATCTACCAAATTTACCACACTGAGATCGCCGTAAAAAGAAGAAAGCGAGGAAAGTGAATTCTTTCCTGCTTAATCCACAGCTACCTAATATTTCTTTTGTTCTCCGTCATGAAAACAAGCCCTATAAAATCACACCAAGTACGGTTTTGATGAGAACAGCTATGTAAAACAGTACCAGTATCTGGATATTGGGACGGTTTTGAAACAGTCCCAATAAGTAGATATTTGTAAGATTGTCACGGTACTGTAATCATAACCATTCAAAAGTAAAGATGCTGTAAAGGAGGTGTGAAAAACTTTCTAACACATGAATTATCGACAAGCTTTTCTCGACAGAGCTACTGAATTGAGTGTACATCGTGTCCAAATTATAATGTACTTTTTAATTTTTTGTTGCTTTTAATAACCAACAGCCCTGCTAACCTAAAAAGGACTCCTGTGGAAACCTCGGAAGTGAAGCAGTGCTTGTTTGCTGTCGTAAATAAGTTCAGTTTTACTGGTAAAATAGGACCTGGTCACCAGTGCCCGGGGTAGAAGTCCCCTAAAATGGGCAGCATGGGTGTAAACGATTGGCTAAACTTGCTTTACACCTTTTTTGCGGTCACAATTAGCCATAGCTGCAGAAAAGTGACCTTAAACACCAGTAAATAAATAAATAACCTAAAAAAACGCTCTTTTTCAAATATTAAGACGGCAATCAGGCACCACCACCCGCCACCCCTGAGGGAAAACGAACCTCTTCTTCAGATAAAAAAAGAATTCTTCTTCCAAATGCTTTAAAAATGAACGATTATTAAATTTATCTGCCGCACTTTCGATGAAGGATTGAATAAGTGTTCCACCCTTGAGCTGAGACATTATATTAGCGGGAGAACAAATTACATCATGATGTGAGTTCACTTCGAAGCCACAGATCTGTTCACAATATCTAAACTCCTGATGCGTGCCATAACTTCAATAGACTTTTTAGCAAGCAAACAATGGGTTATGCCCATATTGTTTTTCGGGGGTAGAGCAAGCAAAAAGTGTTTTAAAATGTGATTTTACTCGTGTCAAACTTTCTAAAATATAATTTTTTTGACTTTTGTTAACATTGAGGGACTGTGGATTAAATCATATATATCACTATTTTGTGTACTATATGGGTAAATATTTGTACACTTGTGCAGGTGTCCTCCAAAAGTTGGACTCGGCTTCGCCTCGTCCAAAATGTCTCCGTACACCTGCAGAACTGTACAATTGTTTACCCATATAGTACACAAAATAGTGATATATCTCTTGCTTGTTTTATTTTCTAACTCGGAATTTCGTGAGATGATTTCACGGGAGTTTTTCGTGAAGTGTTGTTTGAGTGAATGATCACTGTTTTTAAACGAATACCGGTGTTAGCTCCCAACAACAATGAAGCGAGTTTGAAGCAGCTGCTATTTCGGAGACGCCACTCGTGGGCTGTGGATTAAATCACATATATCACTATTTTGTGTACTATATTGCCTTTGGATGGCCTGCGTGATAAAGAGAAGCCTGGTTTTGAAGAGTACCTTGATGGCACCTTGGGGGGGGGGGGGGGGGTAACTGTTGTTCAAGCTGAGGTCGCGATCCCTGGAGCTGAGGGGAAAAACTGGGAAAAACAGTGAAAAGGAGTGCCAGATGTGTAACTTGGGCGTGGTGGAGACCCTGGAACACTTTCGTCTAGAATGCCCAAAGTATCAGTCTAAAAGAATGAGATTCACTGGGAGTATAATGGGGAAGTGGGATGGGAAAATGAAGGACATGTGGTTAGGGGGAGTCTCAGAGGAGAGGGTTAATATGCTAATCGGTGAGATTGGGAAGAATGGGGCAAGGGATGTCACTAAGCAGTTAGTCTCCGAGTGTTGGGACGAGAGGAGAAGCGTGGGAATAGGGAGGCAGTTGGGAGTTCAGGGGTAACCATGGCCTTCTCGTCCGAGAACCGCGACAAATCAGCGGCTGGCCAAAGTGTTATTATTATTATGGGTAAATAATTGTACACTTGTGCAGGTGTCCTCAGATATTTGGATTCGGCTTCACCTCGTCCAAAATATCTCCGTACACCTGCACAACTACAATTATTTACCCACATAGTACACAAAATAGTGATTTTTCTATTACTTGTTTTATTTTCACAAACATGCCGATGGCGATGAGCTGAAAATGCAACAGGAAGCTATTTTTTTTAATTTCTGAGGCACGATTCCGCTGGTAGTTGACAAGTGTTTGCAAACGTCCCTTTTGGAATCAAAACACGATTTATCCATTTAAAAATATATGAATGAGGAAATCGATCCGATGTCTATCCCGAATGAGGCCATCGATATTGACATCGTATCGAATCTTCGAAGTTTGACCTACCGAACGTGGAATGTGTCTGGGGGGGGGGGGGGGGGGTGGGGGGGGGGGGGTCATGTTTTCACTTATCACCCGTTACAAACGAAATAACACTTAATGATTATTTGTAGATATTTATAAAAATAATAATAATACATGTAAAGAACTTCAACCCTTTACCTAACATGAAAAGCAGACGACAGTAGTAAAAAAAAATTTTGAATAACTCATTTTTTTCATTTTTTGGTCTCAAAAACATAGAATATGACCCCCTCATTGGGACGAGCTCGATGAGCTCGTTCCAACGAGGGGTCATAACCTATGTTTTGAGATAAAACAATGAAAACATAATGAACATTAATTATCGATTTTTAAAAATAGCGCTGGCCGGTTTTGGCCGTTACGTTGGGTAAAGGGTTAATAAATTGTACAACAGATTTAGAGCTTAAAATAACTATTTCCACCAACTACTAAAATATGATTGTGCTTTCTATTTAAAACAATTAAAGTTCGTGTAAAGACAACGCCATTATTTGCTGATGGAAAAATTGGATGAAAGCCTGAAAGGTAAGTGAATGGGGAAGGACATGAACGAAAGTGTCAATTTTATAGCTGGAAGATCGAGAATGCGCCGATAGAAGGAATTATTACCAATTCTTTGTGCGTTACCAACACATTAACAGTAATTCACATAGATGGTAAGAAAGCCCAACAGACTTATAAATAGACGTGCATATTTTCCAGCTGGTCGATAATGGCTATTTATAGCCGTTATCGACCGGGGACCGGAGTCAAATATGATGTCATGACCTATTTCCGGAAGCGTTGTTTATGTTTACAGTTTGCAGACGACAAACGTCAATATAAGTAATAAGAAGGCCAATTATTGGAGCATCATGCAGTCAGTTACGTTAAATAAGTGCACGATAAACTATAACATAAACAAGAACAACTGAACAGCTGACGACGGTGGTCAAGAAGATTTTGTAAATTTATCTTTAATAAATGTTGTTACTGTTAATTTTCTTGTGAATATCTAACGGGTAACCCAAGTAATCCTACTGGTACTTCTGTGTCTGAATGCAAAGTACCGCAGAGCGATATTGATAATAATAATAATAACAAGATTTTCTTGAGCGTTTGGCTCCATTATCGGACCGCTATCAGTGATTAGCAGCCCTACGGTCATTAGCGGCCCGAGGCTATCGCCTCGGGCCGCTAATGAACACTGGGCTGCTAATCACTGATAGCGGTCCTATAATGTAGCCCAACGCCCTCGAAAATCTTGTTATTGTATAATTATTACCACTTTGCAGGGCGTTTCCTACTGCATTAATGTCGATTTAACGGGCAATCATATCCTCTATTGCTCGGTAGTCACGTGATAGGAGGGCCGCTAATGGAAAACAAAATTCATTATCGTCCCTCTTGTCACGTGACGTCTTTTAGAATTGAAAATTTAGAAATGAGGCGAGAACTCGCAAGGAAAAGTTGATGCTTTCGCCATGTTGCGGTCTTGTTGATCGACAACAACAGAAACAAATAACACGTGGCCATGTTGTCAGTTGTAGCCATTTTCCATGGCAACTGATTCGTCATCTTTATTGCGTGCATTACCTCCCTCGCTGGAAGTGGAAGACGGAATTTTTTTAAACTCTCTCATCGTCTCGATTACAAATTACGTAGTGGTAATAATAGTAATAACATGATTGTTGTCGGGCATAATGGTTCGTGAGCGGCCCTGCATCGATGTTGAACAACCCCTTGGGCTTATTAACGGCCCTCGACTTCGTCTCGGGCCTTTAATAAACCCTCGGGCTGTTCAACATCGATGCAGGGCCGCTCACGAACCATAATGCCCTCCAAAATCATGTTATTGTTTAATTATGAAACACTTTTTGACTTAGTACTGGGAAATTAGGGGGAGAATGGAGAGGAATAGCCCGGCAGGGGACTAGGTTAGTGTAGGCTTCTTCGTTAGAGGACCGCAACAAATCATCAGGAAGGCCGAAGAATAATAATTATTATTTGATGCATAAAGGGGAATAGGTATTTCCATCATTTTGTTTTTGATACAAACCGTGCCGTTGATATCAAATGCCTCTCTTTTCAAGATTCACCATGAGTGGTATTGGGGTGGGATGGGGAAATTTAACCGCCGGGTGGGGGGGGGGGGGGGGGGTATTTGACTAAGACGGGGGTTGGCCAGTGCCTGGGTCAAGTTATCTTTCCCGAGGGGAGGGGGGTTCTCCCATCACACCACACCACACCACTCAAGGGCGATTTTCCTCCCATCGCACCCCACATTACCTCATATAAATGAAGATAAACTTTGTGATAAACTTTGACTATTTTACTATTTGTTCATAGATTGCTCGTAGAGAAGAATAAATTGCATAATCAGAGAGAAAGCGTGGAAAAGTTCCGTAGAAACCAAAGGTATATACAACGAAAACAGTTGTTAGCTCGCAACAAAAAGTTAATATATTGACGTGAGTTCGAAGCAGCTGATATTCCAGTGACGTCACTTTTGTAATCACATCATTCGACGTATGGTGGAAGAAAAAAATCATTCTTGCGTGATGTGGTGGTGAGTTTGATAGTTGCGACACTTGAAGTGAAGTGAGACACTCTGTTTGAATACAAAGTGCATAAGATATTGAAATCATTAAATAATCAAATGATGATGGTCACGTGGGTGGGTAAAATAGATCTGTCTTACCCAGATATTTCAGTCATGACAGGCGTTTCTCAATAGGAAGGTGGTGGGAGAAAAATGTGTGATGTTTATAATGGTTTGTCTATTTGAAGCAAAATGAGTCCGGTCGAAAAACAATACAAGTAAGGTTGTGTGGGGGGTGCTTTCGATTGTATCTACATGAATGAAAGTTTCACAATTGGCGAAAGGTTACAAACCAGAATCAGATTTTCTTGCTTCTGTTAGTATATGTGTGTATTGCCAGGCGGAGGGTTCGGATCCTGGCGAGGGATCAGAAACCAACATTCCAAATTCCTTGAATGCAACAAGGCGCCGTCTGCAATTAAGGATGGCGCCTTGTTGCACTGCTGGGGCGATACGTCTGTGGGGATCTTCTTCACAGGACCGAGGAGAAGCAAAGTATAATTCTTGCTTTAAATCATTAATGTGGGTGTAGGATTAACCCTTTACCCAATGCAGACGGTATCAAATTTTTTTTATTTCAAGTATTATTCTTTTCAAATATTTTCACAATTTTTCAACAAAACCGTTTCAAGTGACCTCTCATTGCAAAGGGCTCGTTCCAATGAGGATTCACGTGATATGGTTTTATTGACATTCTTGGAAAAATATTACTTTTTCAACTGCTCAATTTTTATATAACGCGGTCGGATGCATCGATTCGCTAGTTGAAGGGTTACATGTCTTTTCCAAATACGTCCAAAAACTTTATTTTCAGGCAAATAAAAAGGTACTACTGTTGTAGAAACATCATATTCTATTTGTGTTAGATAAAGAGTTAACAATAAGGCGCTGAGGTTTACCGTGGGGACCCAAATTTAATAAATTTTTATGCAGACATTTCTTTGAAAAATTGTTCCCAAGAACTAATGCTCAAAATTGTCTGGTGTTCGGAAAACAGTATGCTTAGGAGCAAGAGTTTGAAGTTTGTTCAAATGATATTCTTGGCTTCACATTCTGTGAAAATCAGACTATTTCCCAGCAAAAAACTTCTTCAGTGCAAGAATATTTGAGTATTTAATGTGAATTCACGGGGAAGGAATTCAAATTTGTTCAGTTCAAAGCCCCAGTTGCAAAGTTTGGATCACTGTGCAGCCTAAACTCTGATGGAATATTTTCTAAAGAAATCGCTTTTCAACCTTCGAGACTTTTCTGTTTGTTTCTACGTCTCGTGGTCTATCTCATTAGCTCACAATCTTTCTGTCTCTGTCCCTCCCGATGCCCCCTTTTCACTCTCTCGTCCCTTCTCTCTCTCTCTCTCTCTCTCTCGCTCTCTCTGTCTCTCTCTCTCTCTCTCTCTCTCTCTCTCTCTCTCTCTCTCTCTCTCTCTCTCTTCAAAATCAGTGAACAGATATTTGACCGTAATATGAAGCGATGTTTCTGCGAGTCGAAAATTTAGATTTTCTGAAATGGAGTCAATACCTGCAGAACAACATCGAAATTTGTTAGGGTCAAAATAGGGTAGTTTCTTCAATAAAATTATTCTCAAAAGGCAGTACACACAAATTGTTTTGAAATTTGGTGTGCAACATGTCCAGTAGAATGAGATTTCAATTTGTTCAGACCACCAATTTTCAACCTACCCTATACAAACGGTTTATAACTTCGTACGCACTGAGAACTGAGGCCTAAACATATACAATATATAGAAAAATCGTTCGAAGAACAGTGATAAAATATTGCTTAATCTTCTTCTCATGGCACTTGCATGCGCCTCTCAATCCAAAAAAAATAAGAAGAGGGTAACAAACGCTCCCACTGGTTCAACATCCAGTTTAAGGTGAGTGATTAAGGCTTCAAGGAATCTCTCCATTTGCGATAGTGACAGCAGCTTATCTCCAAAACAAAATTTAGCATTAGATGAGGCTCTCCGTGGCTGACGAAGTGATTGGGAGTCCATAGAGACGCCAGTACCTCTTCGTTTCATGTGTGTTTTCTATGTCATTACAACATTAATGGCTACAGAACTTGTCCATATATAATTTGACCCTTTCCACCCGATGTGCATAAATTTGTGCTGAATAAAAAAATGTTATCAGACGAGAATACGATATAAAGAGCAAAAAATCTGAAGCGAGGCTCTGTAATAATTTTATCCAACAGCTCTGTCGAGCTGTTGGATGAAATTATTACCGAACTTCTCAAGGTGGATTTGCACACTTCGCCATTGACAGTATTGATTGAAAGGATACCTTCCAGGGCGCCAATGTTGAAATGCTTAATTCTATATTTCCAAACTACAGACGCGGGGGAGGGGGCGGTGATGGGGCGGGAGGGAGGGGGGTAGTTCTGATAGATCCGTCTATGTACATGAAATTGCTCATTGACATAGTCGTCGTTCTGTGAGCTCTAGAGTAAGGATTCTTAAATTAGGAATATACATCATGTCTAAATGGTAAAAATCTAATTATGTCATTGGAAGATGCACCACCTTTTAAGTCATTATACTGGAATCGGAAGTTAATATATGATGACAACAGTTCTTGCACAGAATTATGATGCTCTTTGATATACACACTGTCGTTGTTTATGTCAAACTGTTTCAACCAGTAGTTTTCGATTCTATGACAGTGGATAGGACAATGGTTCACGAAAAATTGGCATACGTCTCAAATCCTTGAAGATAGGTTTTAACAACTTCGTGACAGTATTTGTATTGTTCCTAAAAAGACAGCAAGATTAACTTTTTAGTCCATCTATCAAACGAAACAAGCATTTTGAATGAACAAATGTAAACGTTGATGAGCAGTAGATACTTGGGGCAGTGAATCGGTATAACCCTTTACCTGACGTAACGGTCAAAACCGACAAGCGCTATTCCCCAAATGACGATACTGGTCCGTTGATTTCTACCGTTTTAAAGGGTAGCCAATTCCTATTACATTATCAAAAACCTTCATCACCAACAAGATCACTTCGAAAACATGAAACGTATTCACCCCACTTACGAAGCAGGAATATAAAAGTGAACACCGAAAATGACGAAAATCAACTGGTAGTTGATAAAATCAAAGAGATTTCAACATAACAAATCGGATTGTCACGGTGATTCGTCTAACAGTTTCAGATCCCGTTTCAGTACTTTTAGTTATTTTTTCGGGTTGTGTCCGGTAATTTGACCAACCCCGATTGAATCGAACGCACCCTCTGAACACAATCTCAATATAATAGAGGTCATTGTCATCATAGAATCCAAGATGGCGACATCCAACAAACAAATGGACGATGGAAACACGTGATATGCTGATAACACGCCCTGTGCGTGTATTGTAGCACCATGTATCACTTTGGTAATGGCATTATAAAATGGCTATTCGAGAGCGCAATCATGACAACCTACGTGAAACTTACAATGCACCGTAAAATGACGTCCCTTCGGAGGTCTTTCGCAGAATTCCACGAAATTGGTATGTCAGGGTACATGATATACCACTGTCGTATATCAGATCGTCACGTACTGCGGTGATAATCAGTTGATTTAATCGGTTATTGTCCTAGATAACAATCAACCAATCGTTTTTTAAGTTTCGTGCATAAATTATTCAGAAGTGGGAAATGTTTCATAAAAGATACGATTTATTTCTCAACAATATTTCTGCTAATATTATAGTGTTTAGGGAAGGGTATATAATGAAACAGCACGCCTTAATGTTAATGAGAAAGAGGTCCTCCTAGGTGAACGTATACCCATACACCAGCTTTCTAGTACATTAGCTACTAGCAACTGACAAGAAAAACTTCTTTTTGGCCCAACGAAGAGCTCCAAAAAGAATGAGAAGGTAAAAGTATCTTACCATAGATGTAACTATTTGCTCTCTGATGGTTCGAGTATATATAATCTCTGGCGCTATGCCAACTTCATGATCCACTTTGATTCTGCCTATAATATTTCGTAGAAGACAGCAAATCCCAGATTTCTCAGCACCATTCCTACAAAATAAACTTATTTTTGAAACAAAAATTTGAAAGAATTTCATTTGAAAATGATTAATAATATATCGTTTTAAATTAATTGTGCATATGAAGTATAAATTATTATAAAATAATTTGGACTGACATTATCTAGTAGAGTGCTAAATCATTTTTGATCGACAAAATGTTTCCACTTGTTTTTGCCTTGTTAAATTTTATGGGAGAGTGTTAGGCACTCTCCCATCAATTGTAACAAGGCAAATCCATGCAGACAAAATAATTGCACTGCACAAAAAGTAGGAAGCACCTCTGCTGAATATGAAGACTTCAAGATGTGGTATCTGTACTTCACTTCAGAAAAAGCCCAAATAAGGGCTTCCGGCACACTACCAGTTAATTATATTAAAGGGCATTTCTACCACTGTGACGTTTCCCCGAACAATAGTTATGTTTTGGCTGTAAATCGCGATGCCTCCACTCATGATACTGTTATATAAGCTACTCCAACAGTACGTCAATGAATGCCACTTTCACTTACCCACACGATGCTGGTATTGAACGTACAGTACAGTCGCCGCGAACTGGTGGTAAACCACGAGTGGGCAGTGATGTCAACGCATGAGTTTACCAGGTAAAGAAAATCATCATCAACAAAATTTTAATTAAATTTTTGATGATTAATCCTACATTTAGTTTTTGGAATCTAATATTATTGCGTTCGTGGAAGTATTGCCCCCACCCGTGGAAAGTGACCAATCCACGGTGTCCGTAGTGTAAATAACAAATCAATGTTAGAATAGATGTAATAATATTTATACCATGATTACCTATTCTACTATATATGAAGAGCCTATGACATAAATTTTAGCTTCACACACCAACCGTGGTAAACACGCCAGCAATGGGATTTCACTTGTTAAAATTTACACCTACAGTAGAACTACATCCAAGCTGACCTTTGGTGACGTCGATCTGAATACGAACTTGTCTAAGTGTATTGCACGTCGCCCCACGAAGAGTAAAATGAAAGTGGCAATTATTTATTACGTTTCTAAATGGGTTTACCCCGTAAGACACCAAAACGTAACAAACACGCATTGTCTCATATTAACAAAGCACCCATAACTCGAAATGGTACGTTAGTAAGCTATTAAAATAAAAAAGGCCCCGTTTCATTTTCAGTTTCGTTTCGGCGATAAAATTTACAGCGGAAGTACCGCCCACCGATGCTCGTGTAAACAAAAACAGATTCGCACGTATGTACGTCTGGTGCTCAATAAAATCGAGAGAAAATAATAGCGACTCTTAATAATCTGACGATCATGGTATAAATAACACATGCCCATACTCGTGGTGAGAATTTGGTACACCAAGCTACTATGGGTATATTCTATATATAACCCCACATTTTTGTTACTGGTGTGATTATTCTTCACCAGTTTTGATCTGGATAACCGATTCGACTTATCTTTCGTTCCTCGTCTGCAGACTAATATAAGTCTTTTTAATCAACTGGGCCATGTTAATTACTCAGTCGCAATCCCGTAGAAATTGTCTGTACAACGACTCTGTAGAATCTCACGTAGAAAAGGAAATACAGCAGCAATGGCTTTCAAATGTTATTAGTCTGTGTGAAACACACAGACTATTGTTTTTGTACGGTTTCTTTCTTCTTCTTCTTCTCCTGTATTCTGTCTACTAATCACTTCTTTGTCCACACGATAACTCGAACACGAATTGTCCTATCTCGTGATTTTTTGGCACACTGACAGAGAGTCAGAAGTTCTCGGCACCTAATTTTTTCAGATTCCTGGGGCATTAGGGGTGTCCATGGCGTGTTCTGAAAGTGGGTCACATCCATATCTCAGACATGGTATTACATATGGACCTGGGACCGAAACCAAATGAGTCGACACTCAATGGACGTTCAAAATAAGGGTCAAGGTCACTGAGGTCACCGAAGGGTCATTGAGCGCATTTTTCAGAATTGCTGGAAATCACATTTTCGAACCCCGAATGCATTCCCGAAGTCCATACATGCATTTTTACATAAAAAAGTGGGCATGGTAAAAATGTTTGAAAGTGGGTCGCGGCCATATCTCAAGTATGGTTTGACGAATGGACTTGGGACTATCACCAAATGAGTCGACATTCAATGGAGGCTCAAAACGTGGATCAACGTCACTGATGTCGCCCAGGTGTTATTGAGTGCATTTTTCAGAATTGCTGGAAATCACATTTTTGAACCCTTAATGCATTCCCAAAGTCCGTACATATATTTTGATTTTAAAAAAGTGGGCCTGGACAAAAATTTTGAAAGTGGGTCACGCTCATATCTCAAGCATGGCATGACGAATGGACCTGGGATCAACAACAAATGAGTCGACACTCAATGGGGGAGGGTCAAAATATGGATCAAGGCCACTGAGGTCACCTGTGGTTATTCGGTGCATTTTCAGAATTGCAGGAAATCACATTTTTTGACCTCTTAACGCATTCCCGAGGTTCATACATACATTTTACACGAAAAAAGTGTGCTTGGTCAAAAATTTTGAAAGTGGGTCACACTCATATCTCAATCATGGTATGATGTATAGACTTTGGATTAACACCAAATGAGGTGGCACTCGATAGAGGTTCTCAATATGGGTCAAGGTGACAGAGGTCACCCAGAGATGATTGAGTGCATTTTACAGAATTGCTGGAAATCACATTTTTGGACCCCTAATGCATTCCCTTGATCGAACCCTTTGAATGTTGTGTGCACCTATATGCCTATTCTGGTTTCGTGGAAAAAATGAATGAATACATTTAAATACTGTTAACAAAAACATATTTCTGATTTCTTTAAAACTATTTTCCCCGAAAATAAGCCTCGAAAGGTATTTCAATTACATTCATAGAAGGGGCGTCGTGGCTCAGTTGGTAGAGTTGATGTCTACAAACCGAGAGGTCCTCGGTTCGAATCCCAGCTGTGGCAACTGTGTTGTGTTCTTGGCAAGACACTTTACTCCCATTGCCCACGTGGAGACACAGTGGCATTGTGCACTAACGCGTACTGCACATCGATGTACTTCAACCAATGCTACCCCTGCTTGTGTGGAGTTAGTATGTTGGGGAGCCTGACAGTTGCTCGCCGTTGGTCGGTGGTTCTCTCTGGGTACCCCGGCTTACTCCACTCGTAACGCTGTCCGACACAAGGTAGCATTGGCTGTCAAAATTGTCGTTAAACCCAATAAATAAATAACATTCATAGAAGGCATGTCTTGATGGTGACGTTGCAATATTTCTGTCTTCTATGAACTATTTGTCAACATGATAACCCGAATACAATCAATCCTATTTTAATGGTCTGTTATATTGATAGACTGTACTGCGAGATGAGTTCATTGAAGCAATAGCCATTATTTAATACTAAATACTTTAGAGAATCTCCCATAAACAAAGGAGTCAGAGACAAAGCTTTAACTGTTACACAGAATAGCATTGTATATTTATTTAATACCATCTTACAAAATTGATTCTGAAACCATGTTGAATAAAGAAGCCTTCACACTTCAAAGCATTTTAAAATTTTATTTATTCAGGATCGACAGGTTTTGGGATGGAGTGGTATGTGACTTTCTCGAAACACCTGTCACAATTATAAAGTAATGAAATGGAATATTTGAATGGTGTGTTTTTAAGTCTCTTAATACTTCAATATAAGTACAAACACCATTCATATAACTCATGGTTAAAGAATGTTTTTATGCTTTCCTTTCTGACACCTTTAAGGATGTACCTTCAAAGTTAGTCATTCTCATTTACCCAACATAACGGCGAAAAACCAGCCAGCGTTATTCATAGAAATTTCCATTCAATTTTCATTATTTTTTCATTCTTACTTGAAAAACATTGCTTATGACCCCCCATTGGAATGAGCTCGTTTTAAAGGGTTAAACTGGAGTATCTAAAGGGATTATTTTAATCCTCTCAATATCTTAATATGGGTCCCCAAACTTTTACTTTGCAGTGCAGGAATAATGATAACACTTTCTGTTCTCACAATGTTGCTCTTAGCACGCATGGGCATCGATGGGACCTCGATATTTTGCCAATGCCAATAAGTCTTCAGATAAGTCCTTGGGGGTCTTTAAGGCCTTTTTACGTCTACATTCCAACATTACTGAATTCTTTTACTCGCAATATATTTTCCTGAGCTATCATGTACCTTAACATTTTCTAGCTAATATGAATATTTGCTATCATCTACAAATATGGCAGATCCGGAGTTGGTGGAGCCAATGTGTTTGAAGTGGTTTACGCTCATACTTCAGGCTTGGTATGAGCTATAGACATGGGACCTATATCGAATGAGTTGAAACTTGCTGGATGTTCAAAATGCGGTCCACCTCAATGCGGCCAATGGACGTCATCAGGTGTTTATTTTCCAGAACTATTAGGAATTGCATTTTATAACAAAAAATGAAATTCTGAAGATTATCCATGTATCCCATCATTCAAATAATTGCCAGTAATGCCAATTTCTGATTCCTTGGCCGAATCCTTTAACTGGTGTGCACATGTATGCCTTTTCTGGTTTCTTATAAAAATGTTCTGATTCCTGTATGAATATCTGTAAATGCTGTTAACGAAAATCCATTTCTGATTTCTTTAAACAATATTTTACTCCAGAAAATAAGCCTCCATATATTCTCTTTCTGTATAGTTTTTTCCTGATACTTTGACCCTTTTCATACCGACTTCAATTTACTGGATGCAGTAAATTCTGTTTCTCTAGTTTTTATTTCTTTTTTTTAATCAGACACGATTTCGAAATATTGTTTGTATAAAACCTCAATCTATTGGTGTGATCGTGTAGCGATTAGCTCGCGATCTGATTGATATATGTTATCGCCACCATTTGTTAAACTAGAAACTTGTATCAAGCCTGACAGTGTTCATATAAGGCATTGCATCGAGCCCTTTAGGGCAAGTCGCGATACGTGACAGGAGAACCATCGAGGTTTGATACAAATTTCTCGGACAACAGTGGTGATGCCAAATTTATCGTACCATCTAGGAAACCCAGTTGGTGGTAATAACCAATTTTTATTTAATGCTCAGGCATCAATTCACGCGGAAAAATTAAGTCATATTCCCCTGTCGGTCGGCAAAACGAAATATCAAAATGATATTTAGAAATCGATATTTCATCGTAGGTTCGGATGACGAATCACATGTACTTTAAACGAGTCAGCACATCAGTAATGAATTCCAGAGTCCCAAATACAAACGAATTCGAATAATTGATAGTGACAGTGACTAAATCAATTCATTAAATCAGCGGTTTCAAAGTTTGACTTTCTCATTCACCTTTCAGCGAAAAGCCGAAATCACTTTCAAATTTCTTCAGTTCAACTTCACACGTCTTCAGTGCATTGAGTTAAAAAAAAATAAAATGACGTGTCTTGTTATTGAAAATAAGAAAGTGGTATTTTTTGTTATTGTTCTATTTCTTCGAAACACATTGCGATTATTTCAATTCGCCAGCCTTGGTAAATCGTAAAGTTAGGGGAGAAATAAGACGGGACTACTTTTTGTGCGGATATTCACACATTCCAATGGTTGGAGTTTGGTTGTTGTAATTTTTGTATGGACGCCGGTTCGGCACATAAATTTTGCGCCTTAATGGCAAATAAAGGCCACAAATTGGAGAGTTTGTAGTCGTAGAGCATTAAATAAAAAGAAAATTCACGAAAATTTGTGGCTACAAGAATATGAGGATCTTCACTCGCGACTGCGTCGCTCGTGAAGATCCTCATATTTCTTTGTAGCCACTCACGAGATATTTTCGGTATTCATCAAATTTTCGTGAATATCCTCTATATCTTACAATATGCCTCCCGTTCGTAACGTGTCCGCATATATTTTGAATTGATTTTTATGAGTGAAGATCATAATAACTTCATGGTATTACACTCTTGAGTTGTGTATGACGTTATCACCATTCAGTGGTCCACTTGTACTAGAACCACCGAAGTTTAGAGTTTAGTGAAGTAGTGTTTCAGCTTTGTGTTTCTTTGTTTTATTTTTCATCATTAACAAGTGGTATGCCTATATAAATAGAGGATATTCACGAAAATTTGATGAATACCGAAAATATCTCGTGAGTGGCTACAAAGAAATATGAGGATCTTCACCAGCGACGCTCTACGACTACAAACTCTCCAATTTGTGGCCTTTATTTGCCATTAAGGCGCAAAATTTATGTGCCGAACCGGCGTCCATACAAAAATTACAACAACCAAACTCCAACCATTGGAATGTGTGAATATCCGCACAAAAAGTAGTCCCGTCTTATTTCTCCCCTAACTTTACGATTTACCAAGGCTGGCGAATTGAAATAATCGCAATGTGTTTCGAAGAAATAGAACAATAACAAAAAACACCACTTTCTTATTTTCAATAACAAGACACGTCATTTTATTTTTTTGGAACTCAATGCACTGAAGACGTGTGAAGTTGAACTGACGAAATTTGAAAGTGATTTCGGCTTTTCGCTGGAAGGTGAATGAGAAAGTCAAACTTTGAAACCGCTGATTTAATGAATTGATTTAGTCACTGTCACTATCAATTATTCGAATTCGTTTGTATTTGGCACTCTGGAATTCATTACTGATGTGCTGACTCTGTGATGATTGCATGTAAATGTTTATCGGCCCATTAAACGTGCTGCCACTGAACATCGAAGACAGTGGAAATGAACCTACGATGAAATATCGATTTCTAAATATCATTTTGATATTTCGTTTTGCCGACCGACAGGGGAATATGACTTAATTTTTCAGCGTGAATTGATGCCTGAGCATTAAATAAAAACTATTATTATGGCTTGTTCTTTACGTCGCAATTCCAAGAGTTATATTTACCTTGTTTTCACACTTAAACGATAGTGAAAAAGTATTTCAAACAACATCACAGTCATCCGCCAGCAAGATTAGTTTTGTTTATTCTTTCGTCACGATTTAAAAACCCCTCAAATGTCAAGGTCATGGAGTCACCATTTATTTACCTTTACACCTATTACAGAAGGTTACAAATTATAATGAAATATAGCCTTATCATTGCGACTGACCCATTACAAGTGAAATAAACTTTAACCCTTTACCTAACGTAACGGCCAAAACCGGCCAGCGCTATTCTCAAAAATCGCCAATTAACTTTCATTATTTTTTTCATTTTTTGTCTCAAAAACATAGGTTATGACCCCTCGTTGGAACGAGGTCGTCGAGCTCGTTCCAACGAGGGGTCATAACCTATGTTTTTGAGACAAAAAATGAAAAAAATTAGTTATTCAAGAATTATGTTTGCAAGTGTCGTCTGCTTTTCGTGTTAGGTAAAGGGTTAACACGGAAATGTTTGTTTCTTCATTCCAGTATTTGTTTCCACCATACGGGAAACTCCACTATTGACACTGAAGTTCGTGGAGCTTTTGTGCTTGGAAACTCAGTACTGTAATCACAAATGTGGTCTCTTTCGCGACCAGATCACGACGTATTAACACCATTTGGTAGAGAGTTTCCTAAATAAAATACTGTAGAAAAGTAAACGAAAATATCATCTCAGATTCAATGTTATCGCATTTATTTCTCCACCCAACCACGACTCGGAACCAATGCTATACTTTTTTTACAATTGTATTTTCCAGAACTGTATTTTCTGCCTATGAATATGAATGGTCAAAATGAATCATTAGTATTCTAAAAGATGTGGCAATTTATTGCCACGTCTTTTAACCCTTTACCCAACGAATCGGACGCAACTCCCGTGTAATATGCAAATTCAGCAGTTGAAATAATATTATTTTTCAAAAAATTTCAACAAAACCATATCATGTGACCATTTTGATATCGTCTGCGTTGGGTAAAGGGGTTAAAACACTTATTGTCACGTGTTTTAAAATACTAATGATTTGTTTCTACTACTTCCAGCCATAGATATAAAATACATATCTAGAAAATACAATATAAATGGTTTATAGTATTATCTCCTGGTTGAAAGTCACTGTTCGGTTTTGTGGTAAGGGTACTATACATTCTGGACTACCCTACTTTTATCTCTCAATACATTTTCACACACGCTGAAATGCATGAAGTGTGTGTGTTGGGATCATCCAACAATCTGAACTGCCTCTTGATAAGGCATAGATCTGGGTAAGATCATGCACTTTACGCACGTCACCTAATTAAATGAACATGCACTTAATCACGGTGCTAAATATTTCACCAACAGATAGTCTCGTACCACCACATGTTACATGTGTCATATAACAGAAAAAAAAACGAATTAGCACATGACCATTAAACTTCGAACGAACCTAGTCGTGGAAATTATTGAGTCTTAAACCAAAGAGTTTCTGAACAAGCCTAAAAAGCTCAAGGCCACGAGTGCTTACTACAATACCTTTCTCTCTCGTTGGTTCCTGATTTGGAATAGTTTCGCCAAAGTAAATTACTGCATGCGATGGGTCCGCGTTGAAATGACCTTAACACAGAAATGGGGAAAAATCGCAATTCACAATCAACAGGGTGTTTTGTCCTTTCAGCAAATCGGTGAGTACTTAAGCTTTTGCTAAGGATTTTAGAATTTTGATGGAAACAAAGCAGCAACGTTTACATGGAAATGTATTGTTGACTACTCTATTTCTCAAATTTAAACGACAATTAGGTACCCGACTGCATGCGTGTAATAACTGCGAAGGGATAGTCAGTCAGGTGGTGGCTGACAGTTGACAAACTTTCAGTGTGTGAATATCATGAAATTTGGCATCTGGATTTAAAATTCTGGAGATGCTACTGTCGATAATCGAAAACTGATGAGCGTGCACACAAGTAAATATTACATGCTATACTATGTATACATTACATGCAATGCAAAAGTATTCTCCCATCTGCGACAGCTGTTTGTGCTTTCTCTATTTCTTCAAGTAGTGAGAGGAAGGAACTCGCAGATGTTGGCACTTGTTGTTCATTTGGCCAACAATTGAAGACAATCTGGTTGATGATAAACTGCTGATCACCCATCTGACAACAGACAGATACAAACAAAAGTATATGACATAAAGAAGTGTTAAATGAACCCTACTCTCATATATAATTTTGATTAGTAGTTTAGTTTTATATATTAAAATTTCATATTATATTAATCATCCATTCCTATAATATGACTGAAACACGAGTATCAAGTCCAATTTAACCAGTTAGTCATAATTGTGTTGTCCCTCTACCGGAACCTGCCCGTGCATTTATACTAGAGCCCCCACATCTTGAAAAAACGAAAGTTCAGACTCAATATTCTCGACTTGTTCAACTCCGGACTCAACTGAGGTTTTCAGACAAATCGATATTTTGAAGAACCTAAAGTAAAAACCTAGCAGAGCTGAACGCTACCATTATGTTTAGTGATTGTTTCCCCGATACAGTACAGTGGAACCCTGTTATTTGAATAGCCACTTTTTCAATGAAAATTATTCAATTAACAGGTGTATTCAATTAACAGGGATTGTGTAACTTTCCTGTATTCTAGAGATAAACTTATCATTTATTCTATTATATCTTGTTCCACAAAGCTCATGGAGCGCTGTCGAACAAGATATAATAGATTAAATATCTGTATTCGATCTACTGAGGCCAAATAGGTCTATTAACAAAGGAAAACTGGGGAGAGACAGGGTAATTTCTCGACAGGTTGCATTATTTCTTATTCAATTAACAGGCGTTCACTGTATAACCTATATTCAATTAACAGGTCAAATTTGCACTGGTGGTATGGTAAATGATTTTGTGTTTAGAAATTATATTCAATTAACAGGGTTATTCAGTTAAGAAATATCCAATTAAGTGGGCTTCACTGTATTGTGATTACAAAAGTGGTATTTTTTCTGGATCATCTCGCGAATACACTTACACATCAGTAGGTAGAGATTTCGTATTTTTTGCGAAATCAAAACCTAATCACAAAAAGCAAACGGAAATAGCATACCGAATTCAATGATCACGCATTTATTTCTGACAATTCAGACTGCGGGACTACTGAAAGAGAAGCGGAAAGATAACTGCGACCGGATCGTGACTCGGCCACAGAACTGTGAATGTTGATAATTCCTTGATATAAGTTAACCTTTACCCCATCCCACGCCAAACGGTACGGGAGAATTTTTGTGTTAAGAGAATTCATCGGTCGGTTAGCGAACAGTACAATGAACGGCACATATCTGACGAGGACCGTAGAATTGTTATCCTATAACGTTATAGAGTTGTTCGATTCACCTTTAACTGAACCTACCCACAAATGCAAAATGATTCATCTAACTGTTGTAGCTAGTATTGTGTTTAAGGGTCTTTCTCGGGAAATCAGGGTTGGAATGGGTAAGTCACCTTTTAAGAAGACTCAAGACCTAATGTCGAAACTTGTGTCTGCGTTTGATTTCGAATGTAAGTTTGTTTTTTTACTCTGGATTTCCGACTTGAGTAAAACTCTGTCTTGAATCCACGTTGAACTTAAGTCAGAATTAAGTTTTTTATAATAAAATAGCCCGTCAGTCACAGTAAAAGAGCACGACACTTCTTTCCTTGGCTAATAAGTGAAGCGTTTTGAACCAAACGAGTCAACAAGGTATAGTATTTTATAATATAGTGAATTAGAGCTGTGGTTGAGTTCATCGGTACACCTCTACTACAGTTCGGCCGCCGTGGACAAGTCATTTTCCACGAGTGAGCAATATTTCCACGCACCCAATAATATCAGATTCCAAAAACTAATTATAGGAATAATCATCAAACATTTAATTAATGAAGCACCTGGTACAACTCGGAGCTCCATTAATTAAACTTTTGATGATTTTGATTACCTAGTAAACTCATGTGTGGATATCACTGCCCACGCCTGGATTACGACTTGTCCACGGCGACTGTGCTGTTCAATCATGACTTATTGTGTTCTACTCACATTATCCTGCCTTGTGACGAAATAATCGTATAACAAACATAGTTATAACCCTATTTCTTTTGTACAAAGTACAGTACGTGGAGAGTGGATTGTAACTAAATCACCCGCGGAGTGGAGTTGCCACCCAAGCTATAACTTTCAAATTTTGTACATATCGACAAAAAACACAAGCAATGTTTCAGCCAATGGACCTCCGGGTTTAACCCGGAGGTCCATTGGCTGAAACTTTGCTGGTGCTGATTATGCTTTGCAACAAATTTGCAATTATTGCCCGAGTGGAATCTCCACTCTGCGGGTGATTTAGTAATAATACACTCTCCACGTACTGTAAATGTAGACTATGCGGATCAACTATTTTTATCTATAAATGTTTAAGACGTTAGTTATTGTCGAAATTTTCATCAAATCAAGTTATTGTTTATGAAAGTAAAGAAAATTTGTTTGCATAAAATAGCAGATTAGGAGCTAATCTTGATCCAGGAAAGCCTAAAAACCGAGGGAATGGCGGTTGATATTCTCGTTCGTGTACATGTGTCATCTTCATCGTCTCTTCAGTATGTAACATTTATATATTTTTCTTTCTTTACTATTTATATCCATTGAAGGCGAGGCATCCATCTTAGTTGATTGGTTTGATTTGGGTGAGCTTGTTATTCTCGATTGAGATACACATATTTTGGGGGACAAAAAAAATATTGCTAGCAAGCTGCGAGGGAATAAATGTGTTCATTTGCAAATGAAACAAAATACTGCATTTTGATTGGCTGAGAGGTACGGTGTAACTTGCAATCCACAGTGGCTTTTTTACACCGTGTTTAACCACGGTGTAAAAACAAGAATATACAAGAGAAAGTTATATGAGTAAAAAAGTACCCATTTTTAATTATTAATTCGTACCTTCTGCTCGTTTATATTAGAACAAAAATAAAAATACAGGAAATGTAATATTTATGTGCAATAAAATATTACAGATATGGGTGTCATTGGAACTGGCTCAATGAGCCAGTTCCAATGACACCCATATATGTAATATCAATATGCGTCTGGTTTTATTTAAGAAACTTGCAAAGTACAAATGTTCTGTCAGTTTTTGCCCACAATATAGGTTAACCCTTTACCTAACATTAAAAGCAGACGACACTTGCAAAAAAAATTCTTAAATAACTTATTTTTTTTCATTTTTTGTCTCAAAAACATAGGTTATGACCCCTCATTGGAACGAGCTCGACGAGCTCGTTCCAATGAGGGGTCATAACCTATGTTTTTGAGACAAAAAATGAAAAAAATAATGAAAATTAATTGGCGATTTTTGAGAATAGCGCTGGCCGGTTTTGGCCGTTACGTTGGGTAAAGGGTTAAAGTAGTAAGTACACCAAAATTCTTGGAAATAAATCCGTTTTTCTTGTGTTTTCTATGGTGTATGGGAATTTACACCGGTTTGGGAACGAATACACCCTTCGGCTTCGCCTCAGGGTTTATGAGTCCCCAAACCGGTGTAAATTCCCATACACTCTGGAAAACACAAGGATAACTAATAGTGTTATGTCTTTTCCACATAATTCGGGTCTGGCGAACTTACTTCGCCCTCCGGATACAACGAATATCGAAAGAGCAAACGCATTTCTGTGTCCTTATAACTTCGCTTCGCTTTTACAGTTGTACAGTTTAGACAAAACTGTAATCAAAGTTTGCGTGTTTCGCATTGGATACGGAACGTACCTGAATTAATTATTGCCTTTCGTTCACCACTCGGGCGACCCAAACTGGAGGTATCAATGCGGAACGCTGGGGTTGGGGTGGTGGGGGAAGTTAATGATTAGCACATTATCGTCCCACTTGCACCGCACCTACTTTTGAAAGGGCCAAAAAAGATTTCTTTGATGCAAGTCGACCCGAAAGACCCTTTCTTTGTCAAATACGTTCGGTATAGCACTAAACACTGCTAAAGTGACCACAACACATCCGATGAGGTTTCTAAGAACCATATACAATGGACGCAACACGAGCGGCGGGCGCAGTGCAATCAAATAATAAATAACTTAGTTTCCATTTGAGTTTCAAACCTCCCATAAAGAGAGTACGATTTTAACCCCCTATCCAAAATGTCAACAATACCATATTATACTACCGATCATTGGAACGAAATCGAAGCGCACGTTTCACTGAGGTTGTCACATGATATGGCTTTGTTAAGATTTGTTGAAAAATCATTTATTTGCAACTGCAGATTTAATATAGCATACGGGCGGATGCTGCCGACTCCTTCGGTAAAGAGCTTAACTGAGTAAATGATCAAGGAGGAAAAAAACAAAACAATTGAGATCAATTCTGACAAAGTGATTTGTTGCGTCAAAATTCAAGTCTTTGATTTTATGATATTCCCGTTTGGTCGTAATACGCATTGATCACAGTACATCCAATATTTATGTTTGTTCCACAGCAAGACTCAACATTAATCCTTTAACCAACGCAGACGATTTCAAAATTTATTCATTTTTTAAATTTTTTCAAAAAATTTCAACAAAACCATATCATGTGACCCCTCTTTGGAACGAGCTCGACGATAGTATTTTGTTAAAAAATTTCTAAAAATAATATTTTTTCAGCTGCTGAATTTGCATATTACGCGGTCGGATGCGTGCGATTCGTTGGGTAAAGGGTTAATGTATCATACGAATTCGAAATTGCACATTCAGAAAGAAGTCAATTATCATTTTATCGCTTCGCTCACAACGTTCTTACTACGTCAGTTGTGTAAAAACACCGCTGGATATAAACCGGGTTTAACGTGTAAAAAATCAGCCAAAAATTAGATATTTACCATCTTGGGATGAGAAAGGCGCACTTTTCGGATGGTGTACTCTTTTTGGGTATTTTCGGATATACATTCAACAACAAAGTTTCCTGCTTTTCTCATCTTGTCTATGGTCGGCCAATATACTCCTACAGTCTACAAAATATAACATTTGACTATCTGTTACTATTTGAATATTCGTAAGCAAAGCTTGATGTTTTTTCCAGAAATGTGGATTATTTGAAACCGTCTGTACGAAGCGGCTGCTGAATAGAATTACCATGATTAGCACCCCTTACTAATATCGATATGAAAATCGACTTTAGATGAAGTTGTCTCCTTTGACATTATTAGACGAGTGAGATAGAAGCAAGTAATGTGTTGTTAAAACACAATAGAAAATCGAGCCAAGTTTCCTTTTGTTACTTTCAATAAAATAAAACAACAGCTCTCTGAGCCGTCTTTTGTTTTCGCTTTTTAAAAATAACAAAATGAATCTTGGCTTGTATGGCAAGCTCATTGGACGAAACTAGTTCAGTATCACACCTCCCAACACTAGGTGACTACCTTGGTAAGGTCTAGCGAATGCGTTTTTACAGTAATTAGCAAGTTTTTATTCTTCCAAGAAACAAATTAGCCAATCTCACGTCCTAGACTTTTGTATTAATGGAAAGAACAATGTCTGTAGTATATATCACGGTGCACACTGTTGATATAGTAAAGAGAATAAAGTTACAGAATATTAAAAGATTATGAAAAGGCCGTTTTCTTATTTTTAAGTGAGTTTTGAACAGAGATAGTTAAACTCTGACACTGATTGTAAAAGCCACCTTCTGTATTTTTATACTACTCTATGGGAAAATGACTGATGTTTGTTAAATGATGTGCAAATCAATGATACGAATTCGATAACATTTCGAAATTTCATTTTTTATATGAAATTTCCATACCCTTAGTGTTAAATATACTGGCTTCTTAGGGAAATTAAGAGGATGTAATTTGGGGTTTTTACTTTCACAGTTTGGGCGCCGGATTGCTACGGTTTTGAACCGTGGTAAATCCGGCGAGTTTTGGCCACGGTAGACAATTTCTACGGTGACAATAGAGTGTGCCTACGGCGTCTACGGAAGACCTAAGGAAAGGCTAAGTATGTACTAAGGTTGTGCTAAGGAAGTTACAAGGATTCGCCAAGGATTTTTACGGTTATGCGACGGTTTTCCTACGGTTATTCTACGGCACCACCGGAAGCGCTACGGACAAGCCACGGTTTGTCCCGGCTATTCACGGTCATGCTACGGTGTACGGATATGCTATGGTTCTGCAACGGTTCAACTACGGTCTCTACGGATATATTACGGTCATTGCACGGTAACATAATCGTAGACAACACCTGGACACAACCGTAGCATATCCGTAGTCTATCCGCAGGCCTGGCATTTTGAAAAATGCAGGAGGGCAAAAAATCGCTCTCCTCAATCAGCTTAGGAGAGCAATTAGCTTTACACAGCATGTTAAGTATCCAGTTGAACAAACTCATTGAAACTTAAACCAACAGACTACATCAGTGATTTTATTAACTTTACTAAGGTAAAGCGAAATCTCTTAGACATCTAGATGTCTCACTCAACAACCGAACACACACTTGACAAGACCTGTGTGTGTACCCAGACCTGTTGTCCTAGAAAGTCATACGCCTACCACTACCACCTTCAACCCCTCAAGGGGGGTTGAAGGTGGTAGTGGTAGGCGTATGACTTTCTAGGACAACATGTCTGCTTGAATCTACAGCCACATCCTGGTGCAAGTGCTTCAAGTGACAGGATAGTAGTAATGGTAGTATATTATAGTGTCAATATTCCTTGAATAATTACCCCTCAAACTGTGATGTCAGTTGTTGAACTTGAAACTGACAGAAAAAAGAAATATTGCTGTGACCCATTTTGCTTCAAATGATTGCAACTGTGTTTGGGTATGGTTGCAGCCATTACCTTTTACCACAAAACCACTTTCAAAATGAAATTACGTGATGTTATGTGACTTCGAAGTTAAAATACATTTTTGCTTTACAACAAAAATTTAATGTGACCATAATACATGAAATCTCAATCATCTCAGACGAAAATATTTAGGAGGGCAATTTTTCGCTCTCCTTAATTCTTTCAGGAGGGCAGTAAGGAGAGCTAAAAAATCGCTCTCCTGAAATTGCCAAGCCTGTATCCGGCGTTTTACGTGGTCAATTGGGACCCAATTTCTGACTATAGTTGATGCCCGATCGGCTACGGATATGGTACGGTTGTGTCCCGGTATCTACGGTTTTCTTCGGTCACTTACGGTTGGTGACGGAAAAAAATGAAATTTTCAAACATTTTGAAAATCGCTCCACGGATAAAAAGGCAGTGGAAGCTGGAACACCACATCCATATCTACAGGTCCGGATGGATTTACCAGGGACAATCACGGATTAAAACCGTGAGCTTTCGGCACCCCGAACCGTGAAATGATTATGATTTCATATTTTTCAGTTTATGTCTAAACGCATTTACAAAAAAAATGTATCTTCGGTAGAAAACATTATTCAAAGTGCTGTAAGGCATAAGCTCATTTTGCTAATTATTGAATTAATTATGACGTTCGTGGCGTTACAGCGTCTCAAATACTGGCTCTCCGTTTTGGTCTGGTACACTTTCTCCAGAATGTGATAAATCACCTCCTTAATATTTACGGGGATTTTTTAAATGTTTTGTCTCAGTTCCTCTTCCTTGCTTGCAAAGGTGCTAGTTTATACATGATAGTATACGACTGATAGCCACTGCAGGACTATATGTAATAAATCATTTATCATTCGGGTATTGTTTGAGTGCGAGACACTTCACCTTTCTTTAAAATAGGCGCTCGAAAATCTATTTCCAATCCTCTAACATTAACAGTCGAATATACTATTTTCTCATCAGATTCCACAAATGTTTGGGCGTCCAGTCACACACTCCTAACGTCAGACTATAAAACTTCCCAAAATACTAGGTTGTGTGATATCAGTTTATTCAAACTGTTTGCCAAATATCTGTCAAACTGAGAAGAGAAAAATGATGTCCTTGTACAATCAGCACAAGTATTTATTCCATATAGTTATAACGTGTGTGTTACGAGATTTGTTAAGGCTATTTAAATGATGAGTGACTAATTTCGTCCATGACAACGACATTCCACTCTTCTTCTAATAGTGATTGAAAAACGGTATTGATCTAACGGGATGTTGGTTATATTTCATGTTCTGTTACAAACAAATACATACCACATAACAAACTGTAGGAGGGAACGCGCTGATCTCGTACCAGTGAGCGTTGATGAACGAATTTATTGAGGCAAAAAAATGAAAATGTTAAATTATTCAATACAGATATTTTTTCTTTGTAAATGCTGTATGCCATTCGTGTTGGATGAACAAATAGCGGCCAAACACGACGGACGTATTGTATGGACGGCCACGAAAGGACAGGGGGTAGGTCAGGTATAGGAGTCATGACCGACATTTCCGACCCAAACTAGTTCTCTATGGAATCTGACAGATGGTGGTGTGGGTGCAGATAGATATGATATGTTTGTGGTCTGCCAGTGTTAGCCACACTCTCATCTGCAATTAGGGTCAAGTGATGATAGTACTGTGGTATTAATTGCTTCTCGGCTGTGTTGGTAACATGAGGTTTTAAGAAAGATACGTGTTAATGAATTACTGATTCGTTCGTATATTGTATGAATACATGAACTTTAGCTAGTCTTAAAGATTGTGTATATTATGAGGAACATATTACCGTTTATGATCTCCAGTAGCTCCAAGCCTTTCTCCTTTTTCAATTGAAAATCACATTATCGGCAAAACTACGTGACGCAATTAAAATGCTCGTTAGGTGAAAGTAAAAAATACCTTGTCCAGTTCACTGTCGTTGTCCATCATCACCACAGTGTGGCAATTGTGTTCGTAAAACAACCGATAGAAGTCGAGGACTGTGTTTGGTAAGGGAGTTTGTGTGAGAACCATGTCATACTTGTCAACCAAAGACTGCAATAAAGAAATCGTAAGAAATAAATTGCAGAAAGGTAGATCATTAAAAGCGTCGGACTTTCAAAGAGGGCGAAGGTGAATTCTCTTCACTTTTGCCCAAGTGATGATAACTTGAGACAAACCACCTACCTCTCGACAACTCTGTATTGCTGGAACGTCAGCGAAAAACATCGCAACTCAACTACCCCCCCCCCCCCCCCGCCCTCCTTCCTCACCTCATGGTGGTGTCGGACTAATTAAGGTGGTAACATTTGATAGTGTGAAGGGTGAAAGCTGGCACTTCATAAAACATCAAACGAAAGCATTGCTCGAAAAACAGTAATACGGTATCAAGTTTCCTTTATCAGCACTTGTTTGTTGTCAATATTAACAAAAATACTCTGTAAATCATCGTCAGTTGGTATTGTACTGAAAAATATGTACACCACCTACATATTCGAGGCTTCAACATATCGTCCCTTAAGTAGAAGTAGTGCTGAAGCAGGGGAGTAGCCTTATCAGGAGAAGAGTGCTCGAGGTTTGCAATAGAAACTGGAGAGCTGGAATTAGGACCAACAGCTTTTTAGATTGTCTATATAAAAAAGATGCGCCAACTTTTGAGGAATACCTAGATGGATTGTGCGAGGATTATTGTTGTTCAAAGTGAAATCCAGGTCTCTGGAGCTGAGGGTGAGAATCGAGAAAACCGAAAAATGAGCGTCCGAAATGTGTAACTTGGGAGTGACGGGAATCCTGGAACATTTCATTCTAGAATTTCCCAAATATTTGTACTGTAGAACAAGACTCTTTGGGACACAAATGGAAAAAATGGGAGGCAATATGTTGGATAAGTGGATGGGAAATGACAGGGAAATGACCACTTGTATAGTACGGGTGATCGCGAAAGCACCAATAGGAGGAATTATGAAACGGTTTTTGACTTAATGCTGGGAGATTAGGATGGAGGGTGCGGAGGAATAACCCGGCAGTGGACGATGTAGGCATTCCCGTAAGAGGACCGCGACAAATCGGCGGAAAGCCAAAGAATTTTTAAGTGCAAAAAGGTGCTACCTGTAGTTCTAAAACGGACGATATGCTCATTATAAGAACATCGGTTATTATGACAAAATGGAAAAAGGTTTTGATTGGATATTGTCTGTTTATAGCAACAGTTGCCCCCACCGCTAGAAGCTCCCCTCCCACCCCACCACAAGATGACCGTAGATACGTGTGACAGTCGTGATTATTATGATCATAGAAACACAGACTCATGTGCCATAACTTCTTTTTGTTTACCTAATAATAGTTATTAGAAACATAGTCGATTCAAGCTGGGTGAGTGTGTTAAACATATTAGTTGAATACACGAAATCAGTAACCAAAATAATTAATTTACCCAAGATGATGAGGGTAGTAAATTCTGTCGGGAACCGAGCTTTGTCGTTGCTGGGGGAAATAGATCCACGCCGTGTATTCAGCCAAAACTTAAGGAGTGTCGTCTGAACCCGTGCGTGAATGTATGTCTCACCGTAACGAACTCGCCGATTTTCGTTTTTGTTGGGGTGATTCTTATCCTGAAGGGGTCAATGACTTTTCCTCGAAAAGCATAATCAACAGGGGTTCACTGAAAACAATTTTAATACACACACACATATATATATTCAAAAACGAATATGGTAATTTGTGACTTACATTAAATCTAATGAATCAGAAAACAAAACGTCAATCACCCCTATCCGCATAGTTTTTGAGTCACTTGCGGGCCCGAATTTTCTGGTCGCTGGTCTTTCCTCCTTCTTTGGTCGCCTCTTCTGTTCACTCATTCACTGCCGTCGCACGGCCACTAAAGTATTGTCACTTCTTCTGACGTCTTTGCTCTAACATGTGACGGAATGTCACGCTACCACTGCCGGCGCACTGCCATTAACGTATTGTCACTTTGCTATATCGACTTCCCTCTAACGAGTGACGAAATGTCCCTCTTACACTGCCGTCGTACGGGCACTAGCTCATTGTCACTTTACTGGACGCTCTTCACTCAAGCAGTCGCCACCAATGGTTAAACGCTCCCCTCCATTTATCTCAGAATAATGTTCATACAGGCAAAGCCTACTCTGCCAACGTATGACCTGTCTTCCACAACACGTTCGCCGTCTTCCTAAATACCAATAGCTCCGTGAGCTCGTGCTTCCTATTTCTGATCGTACACTCAGATATGGCCACCGACTTGACCCGCTACTGTTCCTATTCTAAATATGAGCTCTGTGGCTCCCTAACATTACAACGTGCCTATACTATCGCACCGATGCGGCACCTTCTCTAACCTATAGCATGCGACATCCCCATCTCTCCTCCTGTGACCCACATCCTTACACCCTTCAGACTGGAATGCCTGGAATGAATTTTTTTAGAACCCCCCCCCCCCCCCCCCCACCCTCGATTCTTATTTCGATAGCCAGAACAATAAATCTCACTTTTATAGTTTCTCTTGAATTTGACCACTTAGATCTTAATTTAATATTCGCGTTTAAGTTCCTTTGAAAGTCTCGCATTTCGGAATATCCTGACATTCGGTGACAGGCTAGATGCGTAATACGGATGTGTGTTCAGAATCTGTGGGATGCACTGTTTTTACAACAATTACCTATTAACTGGCCATAATTACTTCGATAATGACTGCAGAAGAACACTGAACTTCCCTCGCTTTAATCTCTTATCATACCTCCCATTATGGCGTTAAACAGAAATGCCGTAATGGACAGGGGAGGGATGGTGGGGGGGGGGGGGGGGGGCACTAAACATTTGCAAGACGTGACGTCCTATTTTTTATTCGGCTCATTTTTTGCACCCACACACCCACCCACTACGTGCAAATTTTCTACTACTGTTCTCAGACACCCACCCCCCCCCCCCTCACTCTCCCATTAAAATCCAAAATAAACTTATAAACTTAGTAGGTACAGCTGTCTTTAGGGGGTTTTCCTAATGTTCTTAAACTGGTACCACCAATTTAAACCTCTGTGGTCTGCTGTGGGCCTTAATCTACAAATGACAAGCTGTTCATTATCAGACTTGGCCAGAGCAGGTATACATAATATACGGGAACAAATTTTCATTTGAATTGTTCCCAAAATTTTGTCTGCACATTTTCTACATTTCGAACAAGACACCCACCCCCTACTAACGTGTGACATTTTCCCACATTAAGCCCAATATTCTCACATATAAAGCCCCCTGACGTTGTATTTATGTTAAGAGTGTGATGCACAACATCATCTTTAAGGTTTGAAACACAAATGATGGTATACATTAGCTGACATTTTGATATATTTTTAAAAAATTCAAAAAATTGCACAAGTTGGAAATGCACATTTTTGGCGCACTCAAGAGACCCACCCACCCCCACGTCACGTTTTGCAAATTTTTGGTGCCCCCCCCCCCCCCCCCCCCTGTAATGGACATAACATTGCACGCTTAATTAGCAGCGCTTGAATTATTGCTGGTCTGCTTAAGTGACAAATCGGTTTTCGGGTCCCCTCATATACCTATCTTTACGCTTCACATTCAGACCGAGTGAGAAAGATTATCAAAGATATATACACTTTTAAACAACAAAATCGAAACTTCAAGCTATGACAAATTCTACCATTTTGAAGGCGAACTAGATTTTTTGATTTACAGGCATGTTAAAGGTAACCTAATGAACATATTGTATGTGGAAGTGTTCTGGAATACAATGCCGAAAGTCTGGTTTTAATATCTTGTTGAGTGCCAAGCTTATTAGAAAAGTAAAGACCGTAAGTCGTAATGTGACTAGCGGCATGGGTTAACGTTATTACAGAACTGAAAGCGTTCTGCGAAACGCATTCAGTTGTTCCAAGTGTCAAAAATAAATATGACAGCTGAAGGTCTTTGATTTTATCGTTGACGACTAAAATATTTCAGAGGTCGTCTGTCAAGATCATACACCGATGGTTATTGCTAGTTCATTTTACCACCCATCAAGGGCATTGCATATGTTGATAGAATGGTTTGTGCAGAAATATGTGACCTTAAACACCAATAAATAAATAGAACGGTCATAGAATTATTACTGCTAAAGGGAAGCAAGAAATGTTCTTGACGTTGACAGATTCTTGTTCTTTCTCATTATTACAGATCCATACGGTGTAGAATCTAATTATGCATGCTGAGTGACTGATGAATTGACAGTAGTAGTAGGAGAGCGATGAAACGGGCCTCATTGGAAGGATCTCATGCAGGATCTCATATGTGACGTCATAGTCACGTGACCTGGTGTCGATGTTAAAACACGGAATCCAAATTTTACGGACTCGAATAGGAATCCCATTTTACAGAATCCCTTTTTCGAAAACGGCTATGGTTATGGAATCCCTTTTTCTGAAGTGAGTCTAAGAGTCGTTCGAGGAGTCACTCGAACGAGCAATTGCTCGTTAGCTCATTTGCTCGATGGGATTCGAGTCGTTCGAGCAGCATGTCGAGTCACTCCATCAAGCAATTACTCGATAGCTCATTTAAGAAAAAAAGGGGTTCTCCAGAAGGCATCCCAATTTCGGAACCCCTTTTTGGAAAACATATGGTCTTCGGCACCCCTTTTTCTGAAATGAGTCTAAGAGTCGTTCGAGGAGTCACTCGAACGAGCAATTACTCTATAGCTCATTTGCTCGATGAGCTTCATACGTCACATATGAGATCCCCCATGAGATCCCCCCAATGTGGCACGTTTCATCGCTCTTCTACTACTGACAGTGGTAACAGGGTTGCCGGAAATGCTTCATGGCAGGTGGGGGTCAGATCCGGGAAAAGAGCATTTACTCGCACTAGCAGCTCTGCCATATCATGCCAAGTCATGCATGTCTCGAAGCCCGAAGGCCCAAGATGAGGAGTTTGAGAGGAGGTGTCCCAACTTCTAACGGGATTGGGCTCCTCATCCCAAACTCCCCCACTGGATTTTGAAAGCTCCCAGAATGGGTTTTACTTTACTTCAAGAATAAATCATTGAAAAAAATTGAGTGACGTACCTGGGAAGGGAACTGTCTGCCCCCTCTCGCCCTGTGGTCTGAAGGCAGGGAGGGCAGCTGCCCCCCTCCTCCCCGTGCCTTCGGCGTCTCTGGGTGGCAATTTCCTTCGTAATCACCGAATGGAATGCGCTTTTACATCAATATTTTGTTGCGTTGACATCGAATTTAACCATCTGAGTTTGACTTGTTTGTCGAAACGTTTGTATCAGAAACACATAATAAAAAAACGGTGCTGGCTGAGTAATTGTTTGGTATATACGCGCACGGCGTTTATGTCACACGCGACTCTGGGAAAAACTATTGCGGTCTTGGTCCGTGTCACCCATCATGATCGCTGAAGATTAATGCAATTACTTTATTTTTCGTTTGGAGCTTTGCACTTGATTGACAAAGACTGGAATCATATAATATAATAATATTAATAATAACATCGTGACCGCCCTCTGATTTGTCGCAATTCTCAGGTGAGAATGACTTGATTAACGATATGCTTTTAAATGCCTCGCTATCACCACGTCTCTTATGTCCTCCTAGCATCCGGAAACGAACTGCTCGATTACACCCCGTACCCCATTCTTACCAATCTCTCCGATAGGCATACTAACCATCCTCTTTGTGTCACCAACAAACCACATGTCCTTCATTCTTCGGACTCCCGCGTTGTGCCCTTGGGCAAGGCACTTAACCCCGAATGTCTTCAACCAATCTAACCCTGCATGTACTGCAGTGCGGAGTTATGATGTTGGGGAGCTGGCAGCTGCTCGTCGTTGCTCTCGGTGGTTCTCTCCGGGTACTCTGGTTTCCTCCACCCGTAAAAGTGTCACGGTCATGATTAGCCATTGTGTATAAGTATATGACTTTAAACACCAATAAATAAATAAATAAATACTTTATTCTCCCATTACTCTTCCCCATTATACTCTCAGAGAATCTTATTCTGCTAGTCAGGTATTTTTAGACTTTCTAATATACTGCGTTGCAGGGTGCCCACAACTCCTAACTTCCACATTTGGCATTCCCTTCGACTCTCCTTTCCAATTTTTCTCTTAAACTGAAGCGATCGCGACCTTAGATTGAACAGTAGTGACCCCAATCCCAATCCAACCTCCACCCCACCACAAATAAAAATGGGGGCATTAATGTGTATCATCTTCGGTTCAAGCTTTTATCTTTCTTCTCGTTTTGATAATCTTTATCAGTCAGTTGACAATTGGTGTGAAGATTCGCGTGTCGGTTGAACATTATCTCCAGGCCACACACCTCAGACCATGTTACCGTTAATTCATCACAATAACTTATAATATTCATGTAAAACAAAAAAGCAGACCAGATAACATAAGTGTTCTCAGATAGTACGTCCCCTGAGTTCCAATGTGTTCTATGTGCCAGTAGGTACATAGAACACATTTGAACTCAGGGAACGAGTAGTCTATTTTTATATTCTTTCATCTCACAACAACTTATTTCATTAAGTACTTACAAACAATGTTCTGTTAGAAAAAAGAGGGAAGTTAGAAGGTGTTGGACTTTTTTGTATTATTTATTTGTGGTATTCTTCTTCAGGTTTTTTGAGAAATATATTTGATAAACAGCAGCATTGACTCATTTATTTTTATTCTAATAATTTGAATGTTGTTGTCAGTTTTGATATTTGCAATACAAACTTGAAATTACACTGATTACAGTTTAAAAATCGAGAACAAGAACTCGGTCATATAGACTTTACTCACCGGCACAAATACTGCGTTGATATAGTCATTTTCCAGATTCTCCAACTGTGATAAAAATGGTCGGTGCTGATCGACTGAAAGTGGTGAGAATAAAAAAGTAAATAGCATGAATGGAATTGCTTACTATAATACATTAACCCTTTACCCAACGTAACGGAAAAAAACCGGCCAGCGCTATTCTCAAAAATCGCCAATTAATTTTCAATATTTTTTCATTTTTTGTCTCAAAAACATCGGTTATGACCCCCTCGTTGAAACAAGCTCGCCGAGCTCGTTCCAACGAGGGGTCATAACCTATGTTTTTGAGACAAAAAATGAAAGAAAGTAGTTATTCAAGAATTTTTTTGAAAGTGTTCGTCCGCTTTTCATGTTAGGTAAAGGGTTAACACCATCGCACTAAAGGCATTGCATGGCATTTATGTAGGTCTTGTCAGTTACTGCTGCACTTAACGACTGACATTTTACTTTACTTCTTCCACACCAGGCACCTCCTCTAGTACTGCACTAATATATATCGAGCATACATGAAGCGAAACATCATCAATAACATATGTTTTCGTCATGAATGAGCTCGCACCAACATATACCTATATATCATAACTAGTTTCAGAAAAAGCGAAAGGTCTAGAGCATGGAGCTATGTTTGGATATTTTCAGAAGGTTCTTATTTTCGCACAACTATGCCACTTGATGAGACATTCAGACAAAGAGTCTACAATATAAATACACCACCACCGGCGATAGGGCTTTTTCATTCACGGAACTACAATTATTAACCCTTTACCCAACGTAACGGCCAAAACCGGCCAGTGCTATTATCAAAAATCGCCAATTAATTTTCATTATTTTTTGTTTCAAAAACATAAGTTATGACCCCTCATTGGAACGAACTCGTCGAGCTCGTTCCAATGAGGGGTCATAACATATGTTTTTGAAACAAAAATGAAAAAATAGTTATTCAGGAATGTATTTTGCAAGTGTCGTCTGTTTTTCATGTTAGGTAAAGGGTTAAAACGCTCTTCCAAATCCAATAACGGTGCGTCCTCCATTAACATCATTCACGAAATGTTAGTATGTTGTAGAACTAAAACAATTAGGAGATAGTTGGATTTGGATTTTTTTTTCTCGATTTATCGCTGTTTAGATGTTTCTAAAAATGTGTTGCTGTCTTGGGAAATTCTCAGCCGTTATACCTGAAAGCTGACGTGACGTCATAGATGATCATATATTCAAAAATAAAAATGCGCCGGATTTTTTTTTAAACTTTATTATGTAGCGGAGCTCAAAAATTTAAAATATAGCTGTTTTATTTTTCAATTTGATGCCATTTTGATGTTTTTATGCCACTTTGACGTTTAGCCAATTTTTGACGTATTTCAATAAAAAGGAGCAACAAGGTATGCTTTATTCAGATTCAGATTCTTTTTTCACGGTATACATATATGTAAACTGGTTACAAGTAAATATATTGCACAAATGTAATGAGTAGTATACCGTGGGAAGTGGCATAGCCAGATTGGCTGTCTACCTGCCACCCCCCTGGAAAATGGGGTGATTGCAAACAGACTGTGACTAGATGAATGAACCGAGAACCAGTTATGTGACACAGGATGGAGAATGGCGATCGAATCATTTCTGTTCTGGGACTGGAGGTGTTTGGTGCTTCATATACGCCAGCGAAAAGTTGGTGCTTCAATGTTGGCAAGACTCAAACTGCTTATAGGACTCCCTCCAGTACTCATCATAACACTTGAGGGCGGTTAGAAGTCCCAGCGTGAAGTTCGTATCGTTTAGACTGCGACAGAGGTATGTCTTGATGTTTGGGTGTGGGGTTTACGCTAGCTGCATCATGATCGTAGGGTGGCGAATGTTATGGTTTATTTGTTTAGACTGTTGTTTGCAAGTTCTTAATTGTGTACATATATTATTTTACATATCACAACTGTAAGGAGGAAGCGCAACATGTTGCACAAGACGAGGATTCCAGATGAAGACGCAGAGCATGACTTTGGCAATTTCCAAGTTTACGAAGTGCAATCAGGTCTGTAGGGATTATTGCAGCGGACATAACTGGAATATGAGGAAATGAATGTGGAAGATAAATTGTTCTTAAGCATGCTTCTGTCGCTAATATTGCGAGTTGTGTCGTCCAGAGCGTCCCATAGTTTCAGGAATGTGTATAAAGGAAGTTTAGCCAGAGTTTGGGTTCGTGTTTTTTCTGTGTATAGGAGGCCAGACTGTCTGGTTGTCCTACCAGATGGATTGTCAATAATTTTAAATAGATCATTGAAAGAAACCGGTAATCTGCCGTTTTGCCAGTCAAACACGAACAGTAGTGCATATAGCTTAAACAAATCATCATCCTTGAGTATTTGATTTTCCTTAAACAGGGGATCTGTATGAGAATTGTACTTTTTGTTATTAATTATTCGTAATCATCGCTTTTGCATGCCAGCTAGTTTTTTGATAGTTCTTGAGTTGCCCCATGCCTGGATTTCGTGTACCAAATGGCTATGTATGAGGGCATAATACAATGTTTTCAGAGCTCCGTGAGGGAGGATATTTTTAACTTTGTTACGACTATAGTTTGCGCGTTATTTGAGCGCCTTAGTAGTGCGACAGACGCCTTCTCCTCGTTATTGGAGCGTTTGGGGTTCGCTTTGGATGACTTCTGGAAATTCGCTTTGCGGTTTCAAAACTATCCAGTTATTATTATTATTTTACCACGACATTGCCGTTTGTCGAAGCCAGCTTTTAAGGCTGTCCGACACACATGTCACCGAGTTTGCATCCACCTGTCACTGTTTTATGCCAGTACGGAGATCGTTGAACAGTTGAGCTATTGGACAACTGCTCTCTGCCCGACCGGGCGTACCTCGGTTTCTTCACACCAGCCTTCGACCTTCGGGCTCATGCTGATATGAAGTTACCTCGGGATGATATCCCGGCTGATATGAAACTAAACATGTGATAACATTTAATTATCACCATTATTTTGGGGTACAAAATGTTGTATCGGAGCCTGGCTCTTGTTCTGTGGCCATATCTCGAGGAGTATAGATATAACTTTGAAGCAAGAACGAGACTCTGATACAGCATTTTCTACATAGATAAAATGGTGATGGTAGATTTATCTTACAATTATCAAGGGTAATAATTTCATTAACCCCTTTACTTAACGAATCGACCTCATTACCCCACGTAATATACAAATTGAGCAGTTGAAGAAAACATTACGTTTCCACACATTTCTACTAAACTGTATCATGTGACCCTTGATTGGAACGAGCGTGACGCGCTCGTTCCAATGAAGGTTCACATGACATGGTCCTGTTGAAATACTTGGAATGTTGTTAAAAAAAATAAAATATTACTTATTAATAATAAATCCTGATTTTGGTTGCGTTGAGAAAAAGGTTAACTAGCATATTATTTTCAGATTTTATTTTCATACTCATAAAAAAAATCTTGTTTCTTCGAGTGAAGCTGTACGCGGCTGCCTTGAAATTTTGTGACCCTTGGATAAACTCTTTGGACGTGTGCAACGTTCACATTCCGAAAAGACTGTACGTTGGATCAGCATAACTGCATGTTTTCCAGCGCGAATGCTTCCACTAATTCAGACACAAAGTCATAGAAACAATGTGGTTCCATAATTTTGTAATTATACTTTTCAAAAGTGTATTTTTTTCTCTTTTTGTATAGCAAACCGTTTCGAAAGCTGTGATGTTCTATAAATAGTAACGTAAACAAAACGTAACTAGACACGCTGTCATCTGATGCAGTTGCAAGATACAGATTTTGAACCAGAGTCCACGGATCTACGCTGCATTCCTTTAATTGGTGACACAATACACACTTATTGTAAGATAAAATTATTTTTCACGTATATGTATCTTCACCGCAATTCAGTTAAAGTGAGTGTGCATGATGTTTCGAGATGGCACAGTGTGTACTTCTTCCAACAATTGACTAGCGTCATGGTAGGAAAGCTCTCAATCAGACCACATTTTCACAACTGAAGTGAAGTGACAAAAATAAGCGACCCACAAAATAGTGATAATAACTTGGTTATGTGTACCCGCTATCACAAAGCTAGCTTTTTCTTGCAGAAAGGTGGAATTAAAAAAAATCCTGATTAGCTGAGTTATTTCAAACACGACCTCATTGCTAATGTTCAAATTGCGAATTGGTTCCTTATTGGACTTGAATTCTGTTCAGTTCGTTGTGAATCCGTGACGTTCAGCATCTACAAATCTATAGTTAATAGGTACATACCATTTCGTGTGTACCATATATTTGTAATTAGCAAAAGGTACTTGTAAAACAATTGATGAAATTGACTTTAACCCTTTACCCAACGAATCGCCCGCATCCGCCCGCGTAATATGCAAATTCAGCAGCTGAAAAAATATTATTTTTCGAAAAATTTCAACAAAACCATTTCATGTGACCCCTCTTTGGAACGAGCTCGTCGAGCTCGTTCCAAGGAGGGGTCACATGATATGGTTTTGTTGAAATTTTTTGAAAAAAATTAAAAAACGATATTTAAAATAATAAATTTTGAAATCGTCTGCGTTGGGTAAAGGGTTAAGAAATAGCTGATCTGATAGGGTCCTGTGAGACATACATTTCCGATTGGAGTCAAATCGCGAAAAGATTCACTTTTATTATTCGAATCGAACCTCGAATCGAATCAGTAGCGTTTAAAGATGACCTGTTGGAGGTTGGAGTGCTATAAACCTGATTCGTTTCAACTGCGTGGATAAAATCCCGACTGAAAAAATAATCCAACTACCTTGATGATGGAGTTGCAATATAACCCTGTAAGAATTATAGTTCGTCGTCTTGCTTGGACGCTAAACTTGCATTTAACAGTGGAAGGACAAGTGATATGAAATTAGTACGGCTGGTAGCACGAGTGCAGATGTTATTTATGTTAACCCTTTACCCAACGGATCGTTTGCATCCGCCCGCATAATATGCAAATTCAGCAGTTGAAAAAATATTATTTTTCAAAACATTCAACAAAACCATATCATGTGACCCCTCGTTGGAACGAGCTCGTCGAGCTTGTTCCAACGAGGGGTCACATGATATGGTTTTGTTGAAATTTTTTGAAAAATTAAAAAAAAATGGCATTTAAAATAATAAATTTTGATATCGTCTGCGTTGGGTAAAGGTTAATGTTGCTGAAGTCACACTTCATCTTTTATTTTAATATCATTTACGTACGATTTCCATACAGTCCGTTTTGTAAGACTATGAAGCTAACTGATACCAAACTATATTCCCATGAAAAAGATTCGAGAGGAAACGAATCGGACAGCCGATTTCGAATCGAATCTCAAGCTTCGCAGGGTCTTAGAACCTGAAACACGGATACTTCGGATACTCTTGACGTTTCAAGACTGTAGAGGTCGTCTGAAACAGTATAAAACAAAGAAATCTTGAAAAAGCACAACAAACGTTTGTTTTTCTTGAAGCCAACAATAATAAACAATTCGTCTTTACGTAAAGACCGAAATGACTGAAATAATTAGCAGTAGAAATACTGGAAGTTTCCTTTTCGGGAAATCGCAGTTGTTGCCAAACCTATCAATCTCGATGTAACTTTGCAGTACACTGATGGCGAATTGCCATTAAAACACCCACAGGGGGAATTTCTACCATGGTGAAATCTCTTATGCTGCGGGGAACGTGTAGACCTCACAAACAAATTTCCGCGAATGGATCTTCGGCTGGGTCTTTTTTTGTGGTGATTTAAATAATATATTTTAACATTTTACCAAACATGCCTAAAAGACGACACTTCCACAAAGTTTTGAATAAGGAACTTTTTTACCTACAAATCATAACTCATGACTTCTCGTTAGGATGAGCTAGACGAGCCAGTTCCATAATGGATAATAAATATATAAAGGAATAATTGATGAAACAAAAAATAAATTGCAATTTTTCATGAATGGCACTAACCATATATGGCCATTGCGTTGGGGGTAAAGAGCGGAGAATGGGAGATACTGTCTGGTTGAAACATTCACTTCGCGAGTTCTTCCATTGAAATATACTCTCAATGCGCAGTATTATCATATGAGCTCAAACTTGATATGATAAATCAGATCATATGGCAATTATTTATCAGATATGATTTTCTTTCCCAGTATTGTCAGGCTCGACTGATATGGCTTCAAACTCGGCTGATAGAGCGCAGATCTCGGCTGATATGTACCAAGCTAGAGATGTAAGCCCCCCCCCCTCCCTGATACGTCACCAGATGCAGCGAATTTGTTTAGCTTGAAACCGTTCGGAGTTTTTCGTCGAAGGCAGTCAGGAAAATTGGCGTTATCTGGCAAAAGGGAGTACTTTGAATCTGAGTATGTGTATGGTGGGGAATTAGTGATGTCAATAAGTAAGGATGAGATGGGTGAAGAGAAGAACGATGAGAGTTGTACAGAAAATCCAACGCAAACTCTGATTCAGGGTCGTAAGGTTGGATTCGTGGAAGTGGAATAATCCGGTACGTTCTGGTAGCTGAACTTGGAGAGGACTCGGCAGCCTTTGTGAAAATACTGAAGAAAAATACCCCTGCTAAACACTGTGTAACAAATCTGAAAGCATTTTATAATTGTATTTTTAGGGGGCGGCGTGTTTAATAAATAATGAGATTATTACTTGGGTAGTTTCATATCAGCCGAGATGTCAGCCCTTGGTAACTTCACATCAGATATGAAGTTACATCCGGCTGATATGTCGACGATATGAAGCTAATCAAGTAATAACCAATCAAAACTTTACATGTGTGCGTTTCAACAAAGATTATTCTGGAGAAACTGTAATGGAAAGAAGTTGCATTGGTCGGTTATGCATAAAGATTTACAGAGAAAGGGACACAAAACATACCGTCGCGTGGGAACCACAGGTTCTATCTTCCGCTTGAAGATAAAACATTATGCTTCTCATGCGACGTTATGTCTCCACGGTATTTAATGTGAAGGTACAGACTCAAAATATCAACGTGGTGTATTTGTAGACTTTAGAGTAGGTCTGTCGAGTTAGATTCCCCTTCCTTTTACGTTAATCGTGTTTACTGTGAGAAAAGCAGAAAGTAAAGACTGATCCACACTTGTATCCCATGTGATAAAATAAGTTAGAGATGTCTATTTTTATTCTTATTTATCTTTCCATTTACTATTGTAACTGGGAGATTATTGTTAGGTCTTGTTTACAGGATCGCGGTGGCTCAATGGTTACGGCATGAGCTTTTAAACGAAAGGTTCACAGTTCGTTCCCCGCCAGGTGTGACTGTGTTATGTCCTTGGGCAAGGCACTTAAGCCAATGCTAACCCTGTTTCTATGGAGTTAATATGCTGGGGAGTCTGTCAGTTGCTCGCCGTTACTCGATGGTTCTCTCCGGTTACTCCGGCTTCCCCCACCTGTAAAACTGTCCGACACAAGTTGACCCTGTCTGTCGAAAGTGTCGTCAAACACCAATAAATAAATATGTTTTGTATATCCCTTACCAAATACGACTTGCAATAGACGACAACCGAAAAATGTTTTTTTAATAATTGAAAATCTTCATTTTTCGATTCCAGAATAAAGTTTATGATCCCTCATTGAAAATGGTTCCCGGGAGCAATGAGCTATGTTTAGAATTGAAAATAATAAAAAAAACAACTAAATACCACTTTTCAAAGAAACGCGAGGGTCGGATTACGCAAAATCAGCATCTCGGGCTATATCGTGACGATAAAACCCGTGTCATTATTGTCCATTAAATAAAATGGGGTCGATGAAATCTGGATAGAATATGAGGAATAAAAAAAGTAATGGAAACAGTGATGAGAAATTGATACCATTTTTTACTGTGTAAATGAACCTGTTGAATAGATATGAACAGACGAGAGTTTGAAAGAATAAAAACAGTTTAACATTTGGCTGAGTTTCCTGAGGTATGACAAAAGTATATGGGAGTTCGTGTTGCAAAATAAGCCTCTGAAAGACAATGCAGTAATGTTCTGCAGTCTGACTGGAGAGAATCAGATTTGGCTATCAACTGAGCTGAAAGGTTTAGTTCGCGAGATGATGATCAGTAATTGAATTTCTATTTACAAGATCTCTCCCAAATAAAGGGGAAATTTCCTTGGGACTGGCTTAAAATCTAACAGGCAGGAGTCGCCACTGATATCGGTATTTGTGATTGTTGTCACCAGTTAACGAAATTATGTTTTTGTATTATAACGGGACTGAATGAGATGTTGCATAATTTCTATATAAGTTGAGGTGGTATGATGTCCGAGTGTCTTCATGCTATTTTAGTTTTCAAGGAACATTCTGATGGAACGGGGTACAATGTTGGTTCTGGATACTGATACTGACGTAGTTTCCCATGTCTCAAGGGAAATTGACGCTTAGATATGGTACGAAAAATCAATAGACCTTATCATGTATCGGCAACAAGTTGCAACAGTACTTTGATCAGGATCTGATCAGGTAGAAATTCCCTGCCCGCTGTCCATTAGACAACATTGTAAGGCCCCAACTGTCGAACGGCAAATGCGAGAACAATAAATTGCAGGAGTCATTATAGTCTTGTTCATCATTCCAACTTGATATTTTATTCATGAACCTTAACCCACCGCTGAAAGCGGACAGTGCTTGATCGCGCTTCTCAATCAATCAATCAATCAATAATTTTATTTCATAAATAAACCACCGTTAAGTGGTACAGATGGTGAAAATAACAACAAAAAATATAACATAGCCTACGGTCGAAGTTTCCAAAGCACCCCCACCCCCGCCGGATTTATTAATTTCTCCTTTTGTTCTTTTAAAAATGTATTTAAGGGTGTCTTCGAGCACAAACAGAACGGCGCATGGCTATTTTTTTCATCCCGGCCAACCTGACTGTGATCCAAGTATTATTTTGTATATTTCTCTGATAACGTTCATACGGGGGTGCATTGTTAGAAGAAGAGACCGCAAGCGCATTACTCTTGGAATAGAAAGACAAAGCTTGTTCGTTTAAAGTAATAGCACTAAAAGGTCCCCAACTAATCAATAATTTATATACAAATATTTCGCGGCTTGGGCAAATCATCTCCTAAACTGCAGGGTCAGCTACCCGGAATAAACTTATATACTGTTCTGAAACTGACTACATGTGGACACTTACCTGCTAAAATATTCAGAAACCTGTTCTTATTCAAGTTCTTTGGATCGCGGGAAGCTTTAAACTCCTCTATTCCTCTGCTGTGTGTCATGCTATTCACCAGCTGTAACAACAAACATAATTTCCGTGAACAAGAGATGAACCGTCCGAAAGTTCAGTTTCATTATGGCAGCTTCGTTTTTTGTGAGGGGGGGGGGGGGGGGGCGTGTGGTTATCAATATAAATGACGGTGCTCTCAATATTCACAGAGACTGCAAATTCCAAGTAGATCCCCAAGAAAAAATAGCATGCAAAAGTCTCCCGAAACACGAATATCTCAGAAGATAGTATAATTTATTGTATGAATATGTGAATTATCGCAAATTATCTAAAAGATATTTCTCGATATCCATCGACTTGATGGATACCGAGGAATACTCCTTAGTAGCTTCTTAAATGACGTCACGCCTCGGCGCTTGACGTCGCCTTGAACGTTGCCTTAAAAGAACGATCACCAGATCTTTGTTACTGCCTTGAAACTGCTTGCAGTCGAATTGGACTGAATAATGCGCTGCAAAATGCCACGCAGCATTTAATAAAAAGAAAATCTACGCTATTTTAGTGAATATCGGGAATTATTTCAATTCGAGTGGACCTGAAAGTTTTATTTTTCACGAGAGCTTTGAGCATTTCCACACTGATGAGATGATATTAGTTATCCTTGTGTTTTCCAGGGTGTAAGGAAATTTACACCGCTTTGGGAACTCATACACCCTGAGCCGAAGGGTGTATGAGTTCCCAAACCGGTTTAAATTCCCATACATCCTGGGAAACACAAGGATAACGGATTCATTTCCAAGAAATGTGGTGTACTTAATACTTTAATCTCCATTGTCAGCAAAAACTGACAGAAAATTTGTACTTTGCAACTTTCTTAAATAAAACCAGACAAATATGGTTGTCACTGGAACTGGCTCAATGAGCCAGTTCCAGTGACATTCATATTTGTAATATTTTATTGCATATAAATATTAAATTTCCTGTATTTTTATTTTTGTTCTAACATAACCGAACAGAAGATATGAATTAATAATTAAAAATGGGTACTTTTTTAATCATATAGCTTGCTCATGTATATTCTTATTTTCACATCGTGGTCAATCACGTGGATTGCAAGTTACACCGTACCTCTCAGCCAATCAAAATGCAGTTTTTTGTTTCATTTGGAAATAACTCTCAATATTCACTAAAACAGCGTAGATATCCCCTATATTTTCAAAAATCTACTGATCATCCAGCGGCATACTGTGCCATCGAAGGTGACTTTTATCCAGATTTGTGAGAATTTTTCGGGCTATTCCCAAGGATTCAAATGTATTTATTGCGCTTGATAGAATATCTCTTTTATCATAACATGTGCAACTGACGATGATCGGGCTTAGATATCCGTTCATGACACAAACTTATTTTATATACTACTCAAAGTTTGCTAAGCACCAAATATTTGACACATCATTGTGAAATTTGCTTGTAACATATTTGCGATATTTTTGGTGGATATGATTGAGGAATGTATTGAGATGGTCCCCAGTGTTCACATTAGGTCTCTTGACAGGCTTTCTTTTCGTGACAGTCATGTAAAGCATGTACTCCTTGATTTTCATGATGTTTTCGTGTTCTGTCTACATGTACATGACATGTGTAGGGTATTCAATGTTCATTTCAACACAAACCCTTGTGATTTACTGATTGAATATGACAAATGCAAATGTAAGAAGGCATTTGTCTGAAGCAGAAGTGTGGCGGGCTGTAGGGATGGTTGAGCAATGGGCTACTCATCGTCAGGTTGGTGAAGCCCTTGGTGTGTACCATATGGTGATCATCAGAGCCTGGGCAAGATTTTCAACAGTATGGCACACAGTACGACGGCATTGTGGTTGCAGAGACAGGGCAACATCTGCAGCTGAAGACAGGTTTTTGATCATTCACGCCCGTAGGAACCGCTTTACCACAGCAATTCAGCTTCGCAGTGACCTCCAGAATGCATCTAGGGTGGGGTAACTGTTTCGACGCAAAGTATCCGGGCAAGGTTGCACGAAGGTCGTCTCCGATCGAGAAGCTCATGTATTGTCCTTTTCACAGATAGGTCAAGGTACTACCTAGATCACACAGATAGGCGTTCTAGGGTATGGGGAAGGCCAGGAGAGCGATTCCATGCCGCCAACATTGCTGAGCATGACCGCTATGGTGGAGGGATAATCATGGTCTGCATCATTCAACAGGGATGGGCGTACAGAGCTCTGTGTACTTGGACGTGGTACATTGACTGCACAGCGGTAAATTGGTGAGATCCTGGATGTCTATGTCAGATTGTATGCAGGTAAAGTGGGTGATAGATTCATTCTGGTAGACGATAATGCCAGTCCTCATGTTGCCCATGCTATCTGGGAGTTCGACAGAGTGTGGGAATTGAGCGTATGGACTGGCCAGCAAGATTCCATGACCTCAATCCAATAGAACATGTCTGGAATGAGTTGCAGCTTGCAATTTCAGCCCGTCCAGTCCAGCCAAGAAGTGTCCAGTAGCTTGGTGCCATTGACTGCAAGCGTTATATTAATGAGATCCTGGATGTCTACGTCAGATTGCATGCAGGTGCAGTGCGTGATAAATTCATTCTGATGGACGTTCTAGGGTATGGAGAAGACCAGGAGAGCGATTCCATGCTGCCAACATTGCTGGGGCGGCATCAGCAGGGATTGGCGTACAGAGCTCTGTGTCCTTGAACGTGGTACATTGACCTCACAGCGGTATATTGATGAGATCCTGGGTGTCCACGTCAGATTGTATGCAGGTGCAGTGGACGATAATGCCCGTCCTCATGTTGCCCATGCTGTCGGGGAGTACCGACAGAGGGAGGGGATTGAGCGTATGGACTGACCAGCAAGATCCCCTGACCTCAATTCAATCGAACATGTCTGGAATGAGTTGCAGCTTGCAATTTCAGCCCGTCCAGTCCAGCCAAGAAATGTCCAGGAGCTTGGTGTTATGCTGGTCCAAGAATAGAACAACATCCCACAAAGGACCACCAGGAATTTGATTGGGAGCATGGGAAGGCGTTGGCAAGCATTAATTAACAGTAATGGGTCTCATACTCGATACTGAACCCATACGAGTTCGCTCCGTCAACTTTTTGACAAATTGAAAAATTTCCTCTTTTACCAATAATATCCATTTTTCATGGTTATAATAATAATTTAATAATAATGTTAAAGCCTAGAACCCACACACGGTGCTCAATGGCTGTACAATAATTGCATACATACATATACACACATACACATACATTCTCTCACAGATACATTGAAACATGGATCACTGTTATCATTTATCGGTGCCCAACGCCACATCTGCAACCGAGGCTATATCGTGGCGATAAGCGACAGAACCTAAAAGTAAAAGGGTATTGAATTAAAACAAAATAAAACAAAAACAAAACAAACTACAACTTTACCAAAACAAGTATGTGAGTGTAACTTGACGAGTAGCGAGGCAATCGTCACTGACTCAGTCACACCCACGCACCTGGTAATATCAGTTTATGACCAAAATTAAAAGACCACTGAAGACACGGGCTGACCAGATTGAGTTGACCCGATGAACTAAGAGACCTCGCTGGTTTGTGGATGGTAAGCAGATCGGACAGGTAGGATGGTGCGGACCCCGAGATACACTTAAACACCAAAAGGACAATTTTAAATTGAATTCTTTGCTTAACGGGTAGCCAGTGTAACTCAGAGAGTACTGGTGTTATATGGCAGTACGTTTTAGTTCTGGTTATGACCCGTGCAGCACAGTTTTGGATGTGTTGCAGATTTTCAAGAATAGATGTTTTAGAGCCAATCAGAAGAGAGTTGCAGTAGTCGAGGCGACTGGTAACAAAGGCGTGGATAAGCTGTTGTGACGTCTGCGTATCAATGAAGGATCGAATTTTGCTAATATTTCTGAGATGAAAAAATGCATTGCGAGAGACATGTTTGATATGTTCATCAGCAGCCAAATTTCCATCCATGAAATAACCTAAGTTTCGAGCACAGCTACTGGGTTTTATAGGAGAACCTCCAATATTGAGGGACCGTTTGGATATTTTTGAAAGTTGATGAGGTAGACCTGTATATATTACTTCTGTCTTGTCATCGTCCAATTTAAGAAAGTTTTTAGTCATCCATGCCTTGATATCTGAAATACAGTGTTCAATCTTACTGCATTCTTCAGACTGAAAGGCGTGAGTAAAACTAATATACAGCTGTGTGTCATCTGCGTAAAAATGAAAGTCAAGGCCATTGCTTCGGATAATGTCACCGAAAGGTAAGACATAGACGGTGTACAGTAGGGGACCCAACACCGATCCTCGAGGGACGCCAAAACGTAGTGTGACCTTGTTTGACGACTCACTGCCAATTAGGACACTCTGTGTGCGATCATTAAGGTACGACGAAAACCAATTAAGTGCTCGGTCAGTAAGGCCTATTCTCACTGCCAGTCTTTCAATAAGTATGTTATGGTCTGTGGTGTCAACAGCGGCGCTTAAATTCAACAAAACAAGACATGTTAGGTTGTGCCTGTCCGTGGATAGGGGGATATCATTTTGGACCCTTAGAAGCGCCGTTTCTGTACTGTAATTAGATCTGTATGCAGATTGGTTAACTTCGGCTAGGCCGTGGGCTGCCAAATGAGAATTCAGCTGAGAAGCCACCGCACGCTCAATAATCTTTGATAGGAATGGAAGATTAGAGACCGGTCGGTAGTTTTTCAGAATCTCTGGGTCAAGACTTAGTGTTAGCTTTTTGAGAAGAGGTTTTACTAAAGCGTGTTTCATGGTTGTCGGAAAGACGCCAGAGTGGAGGGAGGCATTGGCCAGTTTCAAGATCTGTGTAGTTAACTCCGAAAGAGATGCTTTTAACAACCAAGTTGGAATGATATATAGCATGCATTGCTTAGATGGTGCTTTGGATATTAACCTCTGGATATCTGTTGTAGCCAAAGGATTGAATTGGGACAACTGTGCAACAGCTTTAACACAGGTGCATGGCATGTCGGCCATCTGTCGAAGATCGGATTGTGAACTTGTATCAAGCGAAGCTTTGATAGTCTCAATTTTTTTCAGAAAAGAAAGAAGAAAATCTATTCGCAAGGTCTTTGGATGACGAATGCTCTGGGAGTACGGTTGTCTTTTGACGATACAGAAGCTTCTCAAGAACGACAGACAGGGCATTAGGGGAATTAACATTAGCTGACAATAAGTCCGAAAAGTAGTTCTGTTATCATATTCAAAAGCTAAAAGTAATGTCAAACACAAACAATTTCTGTACTTAAATCATTAGAGATATAATTAAATAAAAAATATACACTTTCATTACAATATTTCAACTAAAACGTAAAACAGGTAGTTGGATATACTTGGTGCTTAGTAAACTTTGAGTAGTATATTATTACCCTCCAGGAAGGATATCGTTGCAAAACTTTAGAATGTTCAGCTGTCCAGTCTCGCATGGTACGATGCTTTCACCGAAGGTTCGGAAAATCAACACATATGTTCGTTGACACTTACAAAAAGTACTTCCGGTTTACTTAAAACTAAGTGGTCATGCAGAATTATATTAGTTTTTCACACTTTTGCATTCCTCAACCGGGCGAACTAGGATATTTTAGAATCAGTACGGCGGTAGGACTGAACAGTCACCACGCAACGCTAGGAAGAGAGGCGTAGGAGTAATTAATGGACATGCCGTAGATCAAATACACTTATTTATGTTTTGTGGACCTTGTTTATTTAACCATTGTCATATGTGTTACGTCTTAATTAAGTGATTATCAGAAAGACAATAAAGTGGCAAACATCCAATCCCGTACTTAGTGTAGCTCCCGATATTGGTACAGGCAAAACGTCCAGCCGTACCCGTTCCTTCACTAAAGCTAAGAACAGAAAAAAGTGTTGCTAAACTGCATAATAATGTAACATGGCTCGATAATGAAATCTATGTTTAACAATATAGTTTGTGGGTTGTGTATATCACACATTTGCAGGGACTGCACAGGTGCCTATTGCAGGAAATGTAAAAGCTTGTTTTTTGTTGCATCTTACATGCCAAATACACAAAGGGCATAAACACATTTGTCGTTATATGATTTATTTCTTCTAATACAACGTTTTGGTTTAAAGTGTTCGAGGTTGTCATTATTGATCAAATGTTTGCTTAGCAGTATTTTATAAAAGTGAAGATTCAGGTGAGAATATATAACATAACCACATTGATTACTGTGTTATTTTACTTCTGATAATTTGGTAACCAGCTGCAACTACTTCAACATTATGAATTCGGAAATTATGTATGTACCTCGAATTGGTCTTCAAGATCACTCTGTCCTGTTTGGGGATTTCTTTTCAGAAGGTTAGTATAAACCCGAATAAACGATTCCACATTTAGTCTCAGTTTGTTGTAAAGTGTTCCCTCCAAAGCACATTCGTGAACTAACTGATACTGCTCCTGAAACGATTATCAAATAAAACAAATGACATGCTGACACTATAAAACAATACGTCCATCATGCTACATGAGAACTTGCAAATTTCTAGCGGAATGCATATTACTTTTTTCACTGTTTTAAACTACCTTCAACAAACAATATGGTTTGTCTGGAAATAACTATTAAGAGAGACAGTTTAGGAATTTTTCACGCTGAAACCCGCTAACTCGTATATCACAATGAATGGCTATTTTTTCAAGTTTAATGTTTGTCCGTGAAAAGAGTTTCCGACCACCCCCCTCCCCCCCCCCCCCCCCCGCCGGTGGAGGAGCTTATCGAGATCGTTCCAATGAAGGGTCCACGAGCTACGCTTTGTGGGCAAATATTAAATTGTTTAGTTATTTTAGAAAACGTTTCGCTAATGTCGTGTGCTTGCTGTCAAGATCTCAAACCAGTAATCAAATTATGTCAGAAATTCGGCGCTATTACGGCCTGGAACCAGTCAAAGGTTCAAATAGTTCACCACCTATGCTATGATTCACATGCCAGGAATTGTTCAATTGGTCGGAAAGGCGAACCTACGGTTCGCCTTTCCGACCATCTAAAATATTCCAGAAGATTGAGTTTATAAAAAATACCATAAACAATTCCTTTGAATCAACTCAAGAAATGTTTCCAATTGAGAATTGATTTGACAGAAACAGAACAGAATACCATGAGGAATGTTTGTTAAATCAAGAGTCACCTAGTGTCAGACAGTTTTATAGGCGGAGAAAGACGGAATACCCGGGGAGAACCACCGATCAACAGCAAGTTGCTGTTAGACTCCCCAACATATCGACTTCGCACAAGCAGGATTAGATTGGTTGAAGACAAGTGTTTCACTGACGTTCAGTACACCTTAGAGCACAGCGTAACCGTGCTCCAACGTGGGAAATAGGGGTGAAGTGTAGCGCTCAAGGACACAACGCAGTTACCCCTGACGGGTATCGAATCGTGGCCCTTTCGGTGTAATGTTCAATGTCATAACCGCTGAGCCACCACGCTCCCTGTTAAATCAATACGACTGGAGACGTGCTACAGCTGTAGTTTATGATTACGCTACGTGAGTTTCACTATTTGTGTTAATATCTTGATGTTTCAAGGTAGTTTAAATGTGTATTGATTGGAATGTCTATAACTGGAGCACAAAATTATCTGTATATTTTCGTGGGTAAAGAACATTTCGTTACTTGAACGTTAGTCTGCGAGCAACACCCACGAAATGTGGGTAAACAAAGCCCATAACAATGTCGAGTTCCACACACAATTAAACTGGTGGCCAGAGAGCCTGGCTAGTCACGTAAGCTAAATAGTTAAAAAGTTATGTCTAAAGAGTTGAAAAGTGATAGTTTATTTTAAGAATCGAATTTTATAAGGTTTTGCAAGTCTTTCACCAGTTTTTCACCCCTACTTTTACGCCTATCCTTGCTATCTTGGCGCAGAATATATGGGTTGACTCATTACGGCAACACCGGAGACCCTTTTATCTTTCCAATCATGACAAAGTGACGTGTATTTCTGTGCAAATGGGACGTCAACTTTACAGCCCTAACCTGTAAGACGACATGTGTGTACAACAGCAACTCTAAAACAGAATGTGTCAGAGAGTGAACATTTATGGCTGGTTAATCAATTTATTATCGCCTACTGTTTCGGAATAGCGCAATTAGTCACTCGACATACACCCACTTGGATGGATATCAAGGGTGAAATAAATTACAACTTATTCTTGAATATGATACACATCGTTGGTAGCGATTTCATAATTAACATATCTTACCAAAGTAACACAAGTACTTAACACTCATATAATTACCCCATGGAAATGAGCAGGTTTCGAAGAGTCTCTAAGTGAAAAACCCCCTAGAGAGAATAAACAAATCAACCGACAAGAAAAAGAAGAAAAGAAAAGAAAAACAAACAAACAAAAAACCCAGACCAGACCGGTTTGACCAGGTGCCAAAAACGTGGTATCTAAAACCTGGGTCTCAAGGTACCGTTGTCCCCAGTACGTCCAACACCTTCCAGACGGTGCAATAAATTGTCTCATTTCCATTAACAATGGTGGGTTTGCTTGTCTTTTAGGTCCTTCACGCGTCTTATGAATCAGCAGATGTCATATTCTGGGCGCATTCTTCAGTGTCTTATGTGTATCTAGACGACATTTTCCAGTCATACAAAACTTCATCTTCTGGAGAACTATGTTCATCCTCTTATGTAGCTTCTTCAGTCGTTGTGTCTTCCAGTGTTATAAGAATCCTGATCCAGAGACAGAGACCGAATGTCGACTAGCTTGTCAGTATGATTCACCTTAACAAGTCCATTCACAATCAAATTCCAAACTTCTGGCTCTCACAAGAATTTCTCCTAGCCTCTCTTAACCCTTATCGGATTATTACAGTATGCAAGGAATCCGCAATGCGGAACTACGCTGATTTCAAAAATTCTGCAGATTCGATGCCTTTGGTCAGAGAAACAGCAACGCTGCATTTCATTATCATTTCATTCATGAAACGGGTCTGCTTCCAACCAGAAAGGCACTTAGCTCAGCTTATGTGCTTTTTCTTTGCTTTCTCTTCTCCTGGCTATTTTTTCTATTGCAGGCGTTAAAATCAGTGCTTGTATGATGTCATTGATTTCGTTCGGTTCTACTTTCTGACCTATTTTTATACTAGTTGCTACCGATTTCTGCCTCACGTGATTTTATTTGGGCATTTCTCTGTCGTCTGTCAACTCTTTCTATCACGGCTTCCTGTACGTTAAGAGAAGCAAAAATGAAGTTGGGACAGGAATTGTAGCTATATTAGTGTACTTTTTTAACGTGCATTCTTTATCTTCCTTAGTTCATACGGCAGTTTTGTTCTTAAGGAAGATGGGGGTGGGAATACTATATATTCCTTTATATATTCCTTTCTTCTATTCAATTCAATTCAATTCAATTTTTATTTCACAGTATACAAATACAAATACAAATAAAATATTAGAAGAGAGTTACAAGATCATGAATAGTTGTGTAAATGCATACTGTGGGGAATGACATAGTCTAGTGACTGTCTTCCTGTCATCCCCAAGACAATAAAAGGTGACTAAAGTAGAATAGCATATTTTAGATTTAAGTAAACTAAATACAGACAGCAGGTAGTTATTGTTTTTACTTTACATGTAGCATGATTTTGGTTGGGATTAGTTATTATTTTCCCATCGTGGATCAAATTCTGGAAAGTTCCAACTCAGCTTGTTTTGGCCTGATAATTAACCTTGTTTCTGAATTTGACAGAATAAATATATTCTCCTCAATAACCAGTTCCATGTCCGTATGTCAATAGGGTGATGTATGGTCGTAAAAAACATTCATGACCGTCCGATACCAATAGGTTTAACTAGCAAAAACAGTCAGGGCATCTTGGGTTGGTGCAGCTAACATTGGCATTATATGAGTTTATGAATTGGTCAATTAATGTTTTTTTAAATGACATTCGTGTGAGGGTTTTTATCGTTGTATCTAAGTCGTTCCACAATTTAGGAAAAGAGAAGTACGGAAGCGCGGCTGAGAACTGGGTACGCGGTTTGTGTGTGATTAGATCACCACACTGCCTTGTATTCATACCAGATGGATTCTCGTATACTTGAAATGTATTATCAAAACTGACGGGGAGGTTGTTGTGGGACCAGTCATACATGAATAGAAGAGAATGTAATTTGTGGAGATCGCTAAATTTAAGAATTTTTAAACGTTTGAAAAGGGGGTCCGTATGTGAGTTGAATTTTTTGTTCGCTATAATACGCATAGCCTTTTTTTGCAAGTTCAGTATTTGTTTAGTTGCAGGTGAGTTTCCCCATGTTTGAATCCCATATATTAAGTGGCTTTGAATTAGTGTGAAGTAGAGTATACGTAAGGTCTTGGGTGGCAAATGTTTTTTGCTCTATTAAGGATATAAATTGCCCTTGACAGTTTCGTACAGAGTGCTGTTACGTGATGGTTAAATTTAAGGTTCTCATCCAAGTTAATTCCTAGGAATTTTATGAATTTGTGTTGATGATTATTTCCTGCTGTTATTAAGTTTGTATTATTTAATGTAATTTGGGTTTGTGCGTTGCTATAGTTGTAATTATCATTTTGGGGATGGAGAAGTAGAGCTTTGGTTTTATTTACGTTTAATGATAATTTGTTTGCTAAGCACCAGTCATTGATTTTTGACAGTTCAGTATTCGCCTTCTCTGTCAGCACGTTAAGGTCGTCCCCAGATGCGTAGTCTGTTGTGTCATCCGCAAATGACAGGATATTCATGTCCGTCGCTTCACAAATGTCATTGATATACAGTACAAACATAAGAGGACCAAGTACAGAACCCTGTGGTACACCCGTAATAACATTCAGTAAGTCTGATGATTCACTCATGAATTGTACATATTGGGATCTCTCGGAAAGATAATCCTGAAACCACGAATTAGCTATTCCTCTAATGCTGTAATGGTCAAGTTTTCTGATGAGTATTTCGTGGTCAATCGTATCGAATGCTTTTGAAAAATCTAAAAAAATGGGCAGTGTACAATCTTTAGTTGCTCTGTTATTCATTATGGAAACATGAGTGATGAGATGCAATATTGGATGGAATGTTGAGTGTCCCTTTCTAAAGCCGAACTGATAGTTGTAAATAACGTTATTTACGTCCAGGAATTTTGTTAGTCTTTTATGCATTAACTTCTCTAGAATTTTAGAGAAAGAGGGGAGGATACTTATTGGACGATAATTGTTGAATGACTGTTTATCTCCTGATTTGAAAATTGTATTACTTTTGCGACTTTCCTTTTGGATGGTACAGTTCCAGTTGAGAATGAGGTATTGATAGCATGTGTTAAAGGGAAGGCAATTTCATGTATAATGTCTTTCAATAGTTTCGGAGAAATGTTGTCCTGACCAGCAGAAGTTTTTCTGGGAAGACTTTTTACTGAGGATATGACTTCTTCGGTGGTTGTAGGTGATATGAAAAAAGAGTCGGAGACGTTGTTTTTTAGGTAGTCACAGAATCGATGTGTGGAGCCAGTCATGTTGTCAGTTACTCGAGTTCCGATGTTAATAAAGTAGTTGTTAAATTTTTCAGCAATTTGGATGGGGTCAGTGAGCTCAACATTATCTTCAATAAATGATGATGGTAGCGGCGGAGGAAGATTTGACTTGTTTATTGCCTTGCAGATAATTTCCCAGGTTTTCTTAACGTTTCCCCTGTTTTCTGAGATCACTTGATTATAATAATTAGTTTTAAGTTTACGTTTGAGTTGGTTAAATATTTGACAATAAGTTTTATATTTTGTGATATTGTCATTGGTCGGGAACCTGTACTTTTTTGCAAGTAGTTTGTGTTTATTTAAGGAGGACTGTAAGAGACCATAAGTCATCCATGGTTCTCGTTTTATATATTTTTGGGGGGTCTTTATAGTTACCAGCGGAAAGGCTTTATGTAACGCGGTTTGTAAAAAATTCTCATAAGCTTCATTGGCACGAGGCTCTTGGCATACAGTGTTAAAGTCAGATTCAGATAGTAACTGTTTAAATGCGTTGATATTCCGTGTGCTGAATATTCTCTTAGGCTGGTATGTGTTATCCTTGGGGCAGGAGCTTTTGATATTTTCGATACAGAATGTGGCGAAATGATCGCTTACATCAGTAATGATTATTCCAGAGGTATTTAAATTTAGTTTATTACAGAAGATGTGGTCAATTATAGTTGCCGAATGACTTGTAACTCTCGTAGGTTTCGTTATCAAGGCCGTAAACCCATTGCTGAACAGAGTTTCTAGGTATTGATTGGTTTTCTGGTGTTGGTTAAAATAGAGTAGATCTATGTTGAAATCGCCCATCAGGTAGGCTGTTTTTCTTTCAGTGTTGATTTGATCTAGTAAGTTAGAATATTCAGTTAAGAGTACGTCCAGATTGGCTTTTGGGGCAGTATTAGGGCGATAAATGATTCCTACGATTGATTTGTTTTTCCAGTAAGTTCTACGAATAGTGATTCAAACACATGGGGAATGAAAATGCTCAAGTCGTTCCTAACTTGGAATGGCATAAAATCTTTAACAAAGACACCAACCCCACCTCTACCATCATCATCGGCAGAACGAGAACGCAGAACAAGCGGATGATAACCGTCTAGGGTGTAGGAGATATTTTCTTTCACACTGAAAGTTTCAGTGATACCAGTGATGTCAAAGAAATTTTGTTTGTTTGGAGATCGCCGAGCAGATTCTGCAGTTGTTCGAAGTTAGCATTTAGGCTCCTGCAATTAATGTTAAGTAAAGCGAGATATTTAACACATGTGCCTACTGTTGACGAAAACGTTTCTGGAGTGTAGTATTTACAATTGTTCCTATCGTCAGTTAGTGGAGTAATAGGATCATCTTCAGAAACACTGTTAATTTCAAGGTTGAATTGTGTAACAAAGTCAAAGGCTGAGTCGTTTTGAATTTCTTCAAGTGAGACTAAATTGGTGATTACAAAATCTGACAATGGTGGAAACAAAGGGTTTCAATAGCACAAGTGCTCTACTCTGCTGTCTGATATAGTGTGGCTTAAGGTACAGTCGGGCAGTTTAGAACAAGGGCACATCCGTATGATGATGTAGGTGGCCTTGGTAGACAGGTGTTTTCTGTATGTCCGGCGGTTGAGTAGATTAGATTAGTTGTAGAAAATCAAGTTTATATAGCTAATTAATATATTTTTTCTCACTTATCGTGGATTGATTGAAGAAGATGGAGGAAGGAAAAAGTCTAGAAAATGAAGACGAAGAGATATAGTTTCTCATAATAGGGGGCATTACATTATGACTAAGCACGTACTGGATTTTCAGTTTGTGCTCAAACTGCATCATGGCTGCTCTGCAGCAGCCATACCCCAGTCCGAGAACAAAGGGTAACTCCAACAGTTTGTGTAAAATACTTATAAAATATGTGAGGTATTTGCTCAAGGTATGGGGAACTGAATTTACATTCTTGAGGGAGGTGTGCAGACTTATGGATTGGGATGTTTGGATATACACCCGAAAACGAAGTGATATAGTTTCTCATAATATAATTATATTATGACTAAGCACGTACTGGATTTTCAGTTTGTGCTCAAACTGCACCATGGCTGCTCCCTTGTTGAGGGACATGTGCAGAATTATGGATTGGGATGTTTAGATATACACCCGAAAACGAAGTGATATAGTTTCTCATAATAGGCGCCATTACATTAAGACTAAGCTCGTACTGGATTTTCAGTTTGTGCTCAAACTGCTTCATGGCTGCTCTGCAGAAGCCATGCCCCAGTCTGAGAACAAACGGTAACTCCAGCAGTTTGTGTAAAATACGTATAAAATACGTGAGGTATTTGACCAAGGTATGAGGAACTGAATATCCATTGTTGAGGGAGATGTGCAGACTTATGAATTGGGATGTTTGGTTATACACCCGAAAACGAAGTGATATAGTTTCTCATAATAGGGGCATTACAGTGTGTTTTGCATTTCGTATGAAAAGTGTGTGAGTGGGGGAGGAGCTGGTGGCAATAAACCATAGGATGTGAAATAGAAAACCATAATAATATCACTGAAACAGAAGGAAATTTTCAAAGATATAACTTAACGAGCATGAATGAAAGAAGGAATGGACGAATCTGTGAATGAACGAATGTAGAAAAGAATAAATAGATATCAACAAATCAACATTCGTCATTGATTCCCATTCAAATGCTGGTAGTGGAAAACGTAATGTGGGCAACATGTAACATACCCAAACTATTATTTGGGTGAAAGAGTTTTACCTTCAATGAGTCGAGGAATATTCCATTGTTGAGGGAGATGTGCCGAATTTTGGATTGGGATGTTTAGATATACACCCAAAAACGAAGTGATATCGTTTCTCATAGTAGGGGGCATTACATTATGACTAAGCACGTACTGAATTTTCAGTTTGTGCTCAAATTGCACCATGGCTGCTCTGCAGCAGCCATGCTCCAGTCCGAGAACAAACGGAAACTCCAGCAGTTTGTGTAAAATACGTATAAAATACGTGAGGTATTTGACCAAGATATGGGGAACTGAATTTCCATTGTTGAGGGAGATGTGCAGACTTATGGATTGGGATGTTTGGATATACACCCGAAAACGAAGTGATATAATTTCTCATAATATGGGGCATTACATTATGACTAAGCACGAACTGGATTTTCGGCTTGTGCTCCAACTGCATCATAGCTGCTCTGCAGCAGCCATGCCCCAGTCTGAGAACAAGCGGTAACTCCAGCAGTTTGTGTAAAATACGTATAAAATACGTGAGGTATATGACCAAGGTATGGGGAACTGAATTTCCATTGTTGAGGGAGGTGTGCCTGACTTATGGATTGGGATGTTTGGATATACACCCGAAAAATGAAGTGATATAGTTTCTCATAATTGGGAGCATTACAGTATGACTAAGCACGTACTGGATTTTCAGCTTGTGCTCAAACTGCATCATGGCTGCTTTGCAGCAGCCATGCCCCAGTCTGAGAACAAGCCGTAACTCCAGCAGTTTGTGTAAAATACGTATAAAATACGTGAGGTATTTGAGCAAGGTATGGGGAACTGTATTTCCATTGCTGAGGAAGGTGTGCAGACTTATGGATTGAGATGTTTGGATATACACCCAAAAACGAAGTGATATAGTTTCTCATAATAGGGGGCATTACATTATGACTAAGCACGTACTGGATTTTCAGTTTGTGTTCAAACTGCACTATGGCTGCTCTTCAGCAGCCATGCCCCAGTCTGATAACAAACGGTAACTCCAGCAGTTTGTGTGAAATACGTATAAATACGTGAGGTATTTGACCAAGGTGTGGGAAACTGAATTTCCATTGTTAATGGAGATGTGCAGATTTATGGATTGGGATGTTTGGATGTACACCCGAAAACGAAGTGATACAGTTTCACATAATAGGGGGCATTACATTATGACTAAGCACGTACTGGATTTTCAGTTTGTGCTCAAACTGCATCATGGCTGCTCTGCAGCAGCCATGCCCCAGTCTGAGAACAAACGGTAACTCCAGCAGTTTGTATAAAATACGTATAAAATACGTGAGGTATTTGACCAAGGTATGGGGAACTGAATTTCCATTGTTGAGGGAGGTGGGCAGACTTATGGATTGGGATGTTTGGTTATACACCCGAAAACGAAGTGATATACATGTAGTTTCTCATAATAGGGGCATTACAGTGTGTGTTGCATTGCGTATTAAAAAGAAGTGAGGGGGGGGGGGGGGGGGAGAGAGAGCTGGTGGCAATAAACCATAGGATGTGAAATAAAAAAACATAATAATATCTTTGAGACAGAAGGAAATTTTCAAAGATATAACTTAACGAGCATGAATGAAAGAAGGAGGGGACGAATCGGTGAATGAACGAATGTGGGAAAGAATAAATGGATGTCAACAAATCAACATTCTTCATTGATTCCCATTCAAATGCTGGTAGTGGAAAACGTAATGTAGGCAACATGTAACTCATCCAAACTATTATTTGGGTGAAAAAGTTTTACCTACAATGAGTCGAGGAATATTCCATTGTTGAGGGAGATGTGCAGAATTATGGATTGGGATGTTTAGATATACACCCGAAAACGAAGTGATATAGTTTCTCGTATTAGGGGGCATTACATTATGACTAAGGATATACTGGATTTTCAGTTTGTGCTCAAACTGCTTTATGGCTGCTCTGCAGCAGCCATGCCCCAGTCTGAGTACAAACGGTAACTCCAGCAGTTTGTGTAAAATACGTATAAAATACGTGAGGTATTTGACCAAGGTATGGGGAACTGAATTTCCATTGTTGAGGGAGATGTGCTGACTTATGGATTGAGATGTTTGGATAAACACCCGAAAACGAAGTAATATAGTTTCTCATAATAGAGGGCATTACATTATGACTAAGCACGTACTGGATTTTCAGTTTGTGCTCAAACTGCTTCATGGCTGCTCTGCAACAGCCATGCCCCAGTCTGAGAACAAACGGTAACTCCAGCAGTTCGTGTAAAATACGTATAAAATACGTGAGGTATTTCTCATGAAAAGGGGCATTACATTATGACTAAGTACGTACTGAATTTTCAGTTTGTGCCCAAACTGCACCATGGCTGCTCTGCAGCAGCCATACCCCAGTCCGAGAACAAAGGGTAACTCCAACAGTTTGTGTAAAATACTTATAAAATATGTGAGGTATTTGCTCAAGGTATGGGGAACTGAATTTACATTCTTGAGGGAGGTGTGCAGACTTATGGATTGGGATGTTTGGATATACACCCGAAAACGAAGTGATATAGTTTCTCATAATATAATTATATTATGACTAAGCACGTACTGGATTTTCAGTTTGTGCGCAAACTGCATCATGGCTGCTCAGCAGCAGCCCTGACCCAGTCTGAGAACAAACGGCAACTCCAGCAGTTTGTGTAAAGTACGTATAAAATACGTAAGGTATTTATTATATAATATATTTATATTATGACTAAGCACGTACTGGATTTTCAGTTTGTGCTCAAACTGCATCATGGCTGCTCAGCTGCAGCCTTGACCCAGTCTGAGAACGAACGGCAACTCCAGCAGTTTGTGTAAAATACGTATAAAATACGTGAGGTATTTGACCAAGATATGGGGAACTGAATTTCCATTGTTGCGGGAGGGGGGCAGACTTATGGATTGGGATGTTTGATTATACACCCGAAAACGAAGTGATAAAGTTGCTCATAATAGGGGCATTACAGTGTGTGTTGAATTGCATATGAAAAGTGTGTGAGTGGGGGAGGAGCTGGTGGCAATAAACCATAGGATGTGGAGTAGAAAACAATAATAATATCTTTGAAACAGAAGGAAGTTTTAAAAGATGTAACTTAACGAGCATGAATGAAAGAAGGTATGGACGAATCGGTGAATGAACGAGTGTAGGAAAGAATAAATGGATGTCAACAAGTCAACATTCTTCATTGATTGCCATTCAAATGCTGGTAGTGGAAAACGTAATGTGGGTAACATGTAACTCACACAAACTATTATTTGGGTGAAAAAGTTTTACCTTCAGTGAGTCGAGGGATATTCACAGGCAGTGCCAAGTATTGTCCAAAGTGGAATATGTCCACGGCAGTATAAAAACTGATCACATGGCCTTTTTTATCAGTGTCGCTTCAAACTGATTAATAAGTAGGTAAAAGAATGATACTTTCACTGGGTTGAGGAATGACACAGGCAATGACTATTGACCGATAAACACTATTTTCACTGCAGACTAAGAATATCCTGACCGTTTTTTTTTATCAGTTTCGGTCTGTCCCCTGCTGTTTTGATGGCGAAGATTCTCCCGTCCGTTGTCCAAAAGGAAACTATAGAGCGGTTCTTTCGTAAAGAATTCAATTTGGAGATTATTTGGCCCCTTCCTGACGTTAATGATTCGGTGATAAATAGTTTGTCACTGTTATTTTTTAGCGTTCGCTTTGCCGAGAATACTGCTTGACGATGCCGATACGAGACGAATCTGCAGATCACACTACACGTTCTAGTTGAGGAGCTAGAAGACGCTTTAACTTTCCCTAATACATGGGAGCGACTAATGTCTTCTTTCTTTATGGGAACATTTATTTTCGATTTGCATATATTTACAATCATATCATCGGTCATTGTGTTGATTTGAGAGGTATTTGTGGTGTCTACTGGGATGTTATGAAAAACAAGGCAGTTTCGACGACTATATTGTTCCTGCTCGACCATTCTCTCCTCCAGTGAATGGATTTTGGAATCTGATGAATTGATTTTCTTTGTCAACTCTTGGTTTTCTTTTCTGAGATTTTCGTTTTCCGCGATTAGAGCCACAATATCATTTTTTAAAGGCTTGATATGATGGCCCAAAAAAGATTCCAGTTTGTTTTCGATCGCATTTGGAATAACGTTTTGGGAAAATACACTGAATTGTGTTTCCATCTCACACTTGAAACGCTCAAATAAAACGTCCATTTTATTGTCCATTGCTTTGTCTTGGTGCGACGACATATGGTCGGCAATATCTTCCAGAAAAGATTTTTGGCTAACAGTTTGTCTTACAACCTCCGCCACGTTATGAATCACAGAGATATTTTCAGGTATTAAGCCACTATCCGAATCAACATCTGTGTCACAGTCGTAGACCAGACTTGTTGGTGTAGTTTGGATGTCTTCACGCCTCCTGCTTGGTCTGGACTCCAGTGGTGAAATCATCTCAGCAGTTCTCTTTCGTTCTTGTGAGTGGAAGAATGTTCTGTCACTGAGATCAAGATCACTGGAGCTTCGGGGAAAAATTGGGAGAGATGAAGAAAAGGGATGCCAAATGTGCCACTCTGGAGTAGTGGAGACCCTGGAACATTTTCTCTTGGAATGCCCACAGTATATACCTCATAGAATAAAATTTACTGGAAGAATAATGCAGAAGTGGGGTGAAGAAACAAAGGATAGATGGCTGAAGGGGGACACGAGGGAGAGGGTAGGAATGCTTATTGAAGAAATTGAAAAAGAGGAAGTGAGGGATACTATTAAGCAGTTTATATCTGAATGCTGGGAGGAGAGGAGGGGAAGAGGGGGTGGGGTGCAGGGGGAATGATGGCCTTCTCTTATGAGGACCGCGACAAATCAGCGGCTGGCCAAAGAGTTATTATTATTACTTGATTTCTGTTTTGTGCTACTTGTATTCATCCTGACCATAGGTGTGAACATTTGGTTTAACAATAGTGAACTGAACTGAAGTCAGCTGATCCTTCGTGTTTGTTAGGGTGGTACCCAGCAAATCCTCAGTAATCACCAAACTCACTAATTTTCCGTTACAAAAATCAACTGAACTGGTATTTTTTAAGACACTCTTCCTAGAAAAATATGAATTTTTTAGTTAATGTCATAGCCGGCTTTGGACAAAGTCTGAATCCTGTTATTAGATAGTTTAAAGATAGCTATGCTTTAGATAAACGAGAAAACTCCCGGAGCACACCAAGCCCGACTTCACCTGCCTGCCGCCATCTTTTCGTTTTCATGCCCTCATCCTGGTAAGATTAAAGGACTTTTCCAGGAATAGTCTTGTGACCGTTGTTTCTTTAGTACATGCAATCGTCAATTGAAATCTCAGACATGATGTCTTAGAATTTAATTTGGTCACCTAAACACTAAGGTATGATCAGCTATTTTTCTTACATGTTATAGCCCTCCTCACTTTGAAAGGATTTGTTTACTCACAATACTCCATTTGTGTCCTTCTCGAGAGTATGACTCTTACATCTAAGTTATTGTGGTGGCGCTCGATTTTAGTTTAGTCTACATGTTGGAAAAGTAACCCAGAAAAAGTTAAAAGTTTGTTTTTCAGGCCCTCTCACGTGGTCCTTTTAGCTGTCACATGTTCTCTTTTTATACCTAATGCAAACTGTACAAAAATGAAAATGACATGGTTTATGTATGATATTTTACCCAAGTTGATAACATTGATAAACTTGTCCTTCAAGTGCAACAAAGCATTGTAATGCTTTAGCATTGCAAAAACCTTCTTGCACTCAAGGGACGAAATATACCACTACCCATGCTATTATGAAGGTTACATGTGTGAGGCCTAAAACATAGAGCAAACCAAGAACATGAGCTTTTGGTGGCAAAGAAATAATTACAAAAATAAGAAATAAAATAAAAAACACCCGCTCACTTGCAATTTTACAAAAAATGGCCTGAGAAACAATATAACATCTACGATGCGGGATTAATCAAATATTTGTTTTACTTCTCTCGCATTTTGTTCTCATTATCCTCTTCAATAATGATCTGAGTAACAATTATTATAAACCTACCATGCTTCATTGATTAGGGAATACATTTTATTATTGTAGATTCGAATAACTCATATTCATATTTTATACGTTATGTTCGGTTCATATTATTATGCTCATGCTATCATTTTCATCAGTTTCGCTGAAAATGATGAATTGGCTGGTTCTAGTATATACTAGAGTGTAAGACCATGGCAGACTATAGCTCTGACCTCTGGTGGTATTCCACTATAAACACACGTATTTATTTGACTACGCTCTCCTCATCTTCTCTTTTGTTCAATCGGCACTTTGCCGCCTGATTACTAGAATGGCATATGTCCCCTATAGGACAAAGGACATTCTTGCACTCATGTGACAACTTGCGTTACTTTGGTAAGTTTTGAAGAAATTAAAATGTCATACCAAATTTTATTTCTTAATACACCTACTTTAAACAGTATTTATTTCAGATCAGATATGTTTGCAAAGAACAACATTGAATATTTACAAAAGTATAGGTAAACTGACGTGGATTCAGCAGTAAGCTTGAAGCTTATACAAGGCTGTCTCCAAACATGAATAAACAAACTAGTCTTTATGTGAATGCTCATTTATATATGTAATAAGGATTTAGTAAAAGGCGAATAGACATAATAGGGTAGTTGGATTTGAGAGGTAGGAAGACGGATGGATGACCTGAGGAGGAAGTATGACCATTTGTTTAGTGGCGTGCATAATGGTCGGGTAACTATTTATTTTACAGGTATGGTTTGCCGATAGGTTGACTGGTTAAGTTCGAGATCATTTTGCGTGGTCAGCATTTGTCATCAGTGTTAGATTATTACAAACCATTGGAGAATTCACTCTCCAATAATATGTAGTAAAGCTAATAACTTAGAAGAATTAATTTTTATCATCTTAGGACTTACTATAAAACATGAGCAGATAATATGAAAACTTTAGTGTGGCACACCACTTATCCCTAAGGTCAACGCGCGCGGAGGCGTTTGCTTTGGAGGATGAACTGTCGAACCCTTCCGAATATAGACTTGATGATTTCTGGACTATAAGATTCACAACCATTATTGTCGTAATAGGATGGGGAATGGAACGTAATGTTTGTAGTCTAATTTGGGTGTACGAAGGGCAATGGAAGAAGAAGTGGTAGGAGGTTTCGCGCTCCCCACATTCACACAGTGAAGTTCCCGAGAGAAAATTGCCATGCAGGTCATGATTGAGATTGCTGCAATTTAGTCGCAAGCGTGAGTGTAGTATTTTGGCATAAGGTGAAGTGTGTGGTGATAGTAGACGTTTGGTACTCGTTGTCTGTTGCGGTTCAGATAGGTCTTAAAGTTTGATAATGGAGAGTTTTCTCTTATTTCAGATGGAATACTATTCCAAAGCCGCGTGGTAGATGGGAGTAATGACATGTGGTGTACGTTTGTTCGACTGGGCGGATAAATAAGATTTTCACGACGGAGGTTGTAGTTATGGGTTTCTGAGGAAGAGGGAGGGATTGAATTGGACATATAAGCAGGAACCAGGTCGTGATACATTTTGAAATACTGAATGAGCTTATGGTTTTGTCTTCTTGTTTCGAGAGTTTGCCAGCCAGTTTCGAGGTAGAGACGACATTTATTTGTGCTTTTAGTACCCCGTGTCACCAGACGTGCTGCTTCGACCTGTAGTTTTCAAGCTCATTTACATCCCCCACAGTACAGTTATCCCAGGCGGTGTCAGCGTATTCGAGTACTGAGCGAACAAGAGCAAAATAAATTTTCTCGAGGCTTTTTCGATCTAGTCTAAACTTGAAGCGACGTAGGATATCTATTCGCTTCCAGGCTTTCTTTATTATTTCTACGGTATGGACAGTACACGTTCCTCGGTTGTCAAACGTCAGTCCAAGGTGTTTATGATACGTGACCTCTTTGATCACAGTATTAAACATTTTTAGAGGCGGATGGCTTAGTTGGTGACATTTACGAGTGATTAAAAGAGTTTCCGTTTTAGCTGGGTTAAAGTTGACGAGCCATCTATCAGACAATTCCTCCAGTCGTTGGAGATCGGGGGCAATGATTTCAGCAGCTCTGTTGGGGTCCTCAACAATTAAATAAAGTATTGTATCATCTGCAAAAAGACGAATATTACTTGTAATATTTTCAACGATATCGTTTATGTAAATCGAAGCAAGGGTCCAAGGATAGAACCTTGAGGCACTCCGGCTAAGATTGGTCTCCATGATGATGAGACCGAGTTAAGAACAACGTGCTGCATTCTGCCACACAAGTATGATTCAAACCAATTTAGGAGGGGGCCGGTGATGACCATTTGTTCGAGTTTGAATAGGAGACCTTTGTGCCAGACTTTATCAAAGGCTTTGCTAACGTCACAGAATACCACTCGTGTTTCTTTGCCTTCGTCGAGCGGTGAGCTGAAGGAGCTATAAATATCGGTTAGCTGTAGGATAGTTGAGTCGGATGGAAGGAATCCGGACTGAAGGGGAGTGAGAATCATATGAGTTTGCAGAAAATGTAATACTTTATTGAAGACACATTTCTCGAAAACTTTGCTCAAACAACTCAACTTATTGGACGGTAGTTTTGAGTAAAGTGGCCATCAACGTGTTTGAAAAGTGGGGTTACATTACCGCGCTTCCATTCGTCTGGAAAAAACGATTCGTTTAGCATCATGTTGAATAGGGTCGTTAGGGGATCGCACAGACTGGCGGAACATTTCTTGAGGAGGTGAGGACTAACATCGTCAGGACCACCGGCTTTGGACACATTAAGGGACTGAAGCGCTTTCAGTGTATCATCGGGTGTGATAAAGATATTATCAAGTTCAGTATGGTGAGGATTATTGTTTGGCGGTGGGAGATTTTGGGAGAGATCGTCAACTGAGGAGATATTGCAAACGTATTCGTTGAACAGTTCCGCTTTCTCATGATTGGATGTGATGGATTTGTTGTCATCCTCAAGCACGGGAATGGTTTGTCTTTTGCTGGAGATGAGGTGTTTGAGTGTTTTCCACCATTTGGATGCACCTACTGAAGAGGAGTTAAGTTTGTCATTTATTTTGGTTTCATAGGTTTTTTGGATTTCCGAATTTCTGTGACAGTTTCGTTGCGTTTAAGACGATATTTTTCCCAGGACAGTGGGGTGTTTTTGTTTTGGCTTCACAGTATAGGCATTTTCTCTGGCGGATTAGTTTTCTAATATTGTTGTGCATCCAGGGTGGTTGATTAGCGCTGAAAGTGATTATTTTGTTGGGAATAAATTTTACAGCGTATTGGTCTATTATATTGGTCAACTTTGCTACACAGTCAGGAAGGGGAGTCTCGAGCCAAATATTATTCCAATTGGTGTTCTTCAATTCCCTGTTAAGTCCCCCTCGTCATCGCCTGCACTATAGTACCAGATTTTTCGTTTAAAGGTTTTTGGTTCCTTCTTTGGGACTTTAAGAGACAACGTGACTGGGCAGTGGCATCTTACCAGTTCCTCAAAGAAGGGGTCCATTACTTCTACACTACAGGTATAGGTCAGTGTTTGGTCGTTTACAAGCATGAGATCGATTACAGAATTTGAGTTCTCGGTAAAGTGAGTTGGCTCCTCTACCAGTTCAGTGAGGTTATACTCGTTAAGACGTTGGTGCAGCGTTCCGTCTTGCCTTCTATGTTGATTGTCGTTAAAGTCCCGAGTTACAATTATGTTAGGTATGTTAGTATCTAGTGCTTTTTCAAGTGAGAGAGAAATTAGGTTCCATACCTCATTAGTAGATTGGGGTGGTCGATAGATAACACCAAGCAGAAATGAGGTATTATTGGGGAAGATTTGGGCCCAAAGACTTTCAAGACCATTTATGTTCAAATCACGGCGTTGTTTGAAGCAGAAGTTTTTTTTAAGATATATTGCCACTCCTCCGCCCCTAATTACACTATCTTTTCTCAAGGAAGGAAAGAAATCTGGCAACTCAATGTCGGTTTCGGGAACGTCAACGTCCAGCCGTGTCTCAGTGAAGGCACACACATCATGGGGGAGAACTTCACAGCTAAGAACGTCAATATTTGGTTTTAAGCTTTGATTATTAAGATGGAGAAATGAAATGCCCTTATAAGACTCAGTAGCATCTGAGATTGTGGAGGAGGAGGTGGAAGTGTCAGGAGTGTGTAGGGGTGCTAGATGATCAGGACCTGGATTTGTTTCTATATCACCTGAAAATAATACACAATTGTAAGAGCCATAGTGCAGTACCAATAGCCACATAGCAAAGGGCAGCGTAGCAGTTGGAGAAAATGGAGTTAAACTTGAAATGTCTACATGTAGCCGGTGTTGCGCGCATAGAGGGTGCTGATTGGATTAGGTCAGGGTGGTGGGGCAGGAGGGTTAATACGTTATTAGTGTTATGCAGGATAATTGAAAGGATTTTATGGGGTTCAGCAGTATGTGTTAGAGTCAGCATAGCGCGTAGTCCATTGGTTCCATGTGTGAGGAATAAAATGGCAAGGAGATACGTATGAGGATCCAGCTGCCTCTTGTGCTGCACACCACACATTGCCGTGCTTGAGAAAAGACCCGCTTGTATTCGTTAACTAACTATATCATACATTGAGCTAACTTGTGATGGAGTTTTTTTTCGTAGAGCGAGCCTTGTCACCTGCACGGCAAACATACGTCTGGCAATTTCCCTTGGGTCATATGAACTAGCAGAGAGGAGAGAATTATGTAGAGAAAGGCATAGATGGAGGAAGTATTGAAGGATCTGTAGTTTTTCAAAATTGAGTGGTAAAATAGAAAAAATAAAAAAAGGAAAGAGTTTTCCCTACATGAAGAAGAGAAAAATACATATATACATACACAAGTCCCTAAAAGTGACTCTCTTGGCACCAGAGTTATATTTTATGTGCGTATTAGGAGGAGAGGTGGGATACTTTTCTATAGGATACATGGCGGGAACCTGGTTAATCTTAAATAACAAAATATTTTCTTCTCTTGCTACAAGAACAGAGCTCCAACCCTCTCATTGGAACGAGGAAATACACTTACCAAAGTAACACGACATATTGCCCTCCTGGTAATAAAATATAAAACCATTATATTTACATGTGCCTCCTCCCCGCTCTCAAATATATATGCGTATGGTGTCCGCGTTAATTTCGAACAGTGGTTGCACATGTCTGGAGGGTATTGGACAATGGGTCATTTCGCAATCTGGTTTCTTGGGACACCAGGTTATGGGTGCCGTTTGTGGAACCCGGTCAATCCGGTCTGGTGGGTATTTTGTCTTTTTGACGTTTCCTGCTCTCCAATTGGAGACAATTTTTACTAAAGCGATACCCAGTCCCGATCCGGTCGATATGCACTGTCAGTTTTTGTAGTAGCTGTACTGTAGTTAAGCACACTGGAGAGATAAATTATCTCTGCTACTACAATGTCCCATATCACTATCATCTACATGTCGACAGACGTGCTGGCTACGTGTTTCTAGGGCACATCCTCTCTATCGATGCTGTGCGCTTAACTGATACACACGAGTTGCAGAATCACCTGACATTTGGAACACTTTCCAATTTACTCCAACGTGATATATTTTGCAAATAAACTGTAGTTAAACCCGATCGGGTGTCCTTACCCATGTTTGAATCATGCCAACCCTCTGTTCTCGTAATAGTTGAAGGCACCTGGCTGGGTTTACTGTTCCGGTATCCTGTCCTTGGTCTATTAGATAGTCCATTGCAATGAAAGCCCCAGTTCTTCCAATACCAGCGCTATAAAAGAAATTATCATAAGTACTTGCATGTATACATATAACGGATTTTAGGCGAATGATATATCACACGTAGGACTCTTTTGCATGTGTTACGTATTGTTGTTGTGATCTCATCCGAAAACTGTTCAGGATTGTATTTCGTTTTCTATAATGAATATTCAGACTCAACATTCCCAATCCATACGCTATAACATATGGAAAGATACTGGGATCAAAAAGAAACTAGTCATTTGTGCAAACAGAGATTTTCACAAAAACGGCATGGTATTCTACATAGAGAACCTCACCCAAAAGTTCCCCATTATTGTGGGCACCGTCCGTTGAAATTCATGCATGTTGTAAACCTAGGTGCAAAGCCACCTACACGTAGACTAAACATTACAAACCGGATAGCGCGAGACTGGTGATTGTTAACTGCTTTTGAGGTTTACAGTCAATGCCATCTGAGGTTTACAGTCAACGCTTTTCTCTCGTTTCGTTTTTCTTGTTTTTCCTCCACGTTTGTTTTATCTTCGTTCACTGTTTCTTGTGTTGGACCGCTCTCTCCTTGGTTTGCATGGTGTTCCGTTTCTTGTACGCTGCTGGTGGATAGGCCTGCTCAAGTCAAGGAATCTCTTATGTCTAAAATAAGTATAATTTCAGCCCATTCGACCATTTTTTTCTCTCTAAATTAGGTCACTGTTTTGACCAACGATTTCTTGAGTAACTTTCCTATGAATTTTTCGTAGCCCCTCGAACCCGTAAGACCGCTTAACTGTTCAGGTACATGGCAGCTAAGTGACTGTGTGGGGAAGACCATTCAATGTTTTTAACGTTCAGCGGCAAGGAAATATTTATTAAATATACTATTAAAAAAAGCAGGGGATATCCAAACTAATGTTGATATTTTTGGAAAATGGTATTGGAGAGGCGTGATTGGACGCATAAATGTGTCACCAAGTTTAGTGTGGATCATGAATGTCATCGGCCCACGAAAAGGTCGTGCAGGTCTTTCGTACGAGCGCCGCGTTAATGTCTGCGGGGTACGTTTTGAATTTCTGATTTGTACTGGACGGGCTTTTCATGAGGTCTCATCGTTCTTTTCTTGGCATAAACTCGTTCATCAATAGTTTCTGGTCGAAACGTAACTTTTGAGGTATGAGAACAGTGACACGTGACGCAGGTTTACGTGCCGATGGCATTTAGGAAGCTGGCAACAGAGACTGCTGTGGCTCAAATTCTCAACGTTACTCAACCGGTGATTAGCAGTTTGTGGTCACGCTACCGTCATTCAAGCAATGTTGATGATAAACGTCGGTCAGGTCGTCCAAGGGCGACAACTGCTAACCAGGATGGTTTCATCCTAACCACAGCCTTACGTAACCGTCATCAACATGCCTGAGAAATGGGACAGCAGCTGCACCGAGCGACAGGTGTGTGAGTCAGTGGTTAGAATAATTCCACGTTTGATTGAACGTCACATCGCAGAAAGCGTAATTGGTGTGGAGCACGACGGTGCGGGGACAATCGTCGGTGGAGAAACGTCATGTTTTCAGATGAATGGAGGTTCACTCTCGACGTCCACGTCAGGCGAAACAGAGTGTGGGGGTGGCAGAATGAACGGTACCATGACGAAACCGTTAGGAAGCACAATCGTTTTGGTGGTGGATCGGTTGTGGTGTGGGTAGGCATAACCATTACAAGTAAAACAGCATTACAAGTCATCCAAGGTGTGTCACAGGGCAGTACTAATGTGGCAACATGTTAGCAGCTCATGTGGTGCCATTTGCGCGACGTCACGGCCGTCGATTCATTTTTTCCAAGATGACAATGCAAGAGCACACTGGGCCGTGTTGCTACAGAGTTCCTCCAGGAGCAGAACATCACTACACTGCCTTGGACAACACTAAGACCAGACCTTTCACCAATCGAGCATGTCTTGGATAAGCTTGGAAGGCGCCTACGACAACGTCAACAGCCCCCTACCAATGTCCAGGAACTCGCCGCTGCACTGCAGAAAGAATGGTATAACATTAGTCAAGTTGATATTGGACGTTTGGTGAGGAGTATGCCACGTCGGATCCGCGTTTGTCTCACGAACCGAGGAGGATTTAAAAGGCATTGAGGCTTTGGACTGAATGTGGTAAATTCCCTAGCTGATCGTCCATGTTTTCTACAGCTCAGTGCGTGGAATGTGTGCTTGCCAGACCCCCAATTATTGCTGAAATCATTCACCAGATGTCACAGTGCAAAGCCTCAACTGTCTTTTTGATGAAAATATAAATATATTTCTCCACAAATCTCACTTTTATCAAATATCCCCTACTTCTTTGAATAGCATATGGAATATTAATTGGTCTACCCTAAAATAATGAATATGGGCTCTTGCAATTACTTCCTGCGTACTGACATGGTAGATACCAACAGGGATAAAGGGGCTAAAGTGATGCCAGCTTGACAACAGCCATCACTAGATTTGGTGTAAAATATTCTAAAAACTACTCATCAGGTTTAAGATTTAAACCTTTACTTTCCGTAACAGAAATATCCGGTCAGCACTATTCACTACAATCGCCATACAAATTTTATTTTTATTCAGTTTTTGGCACCAAAACATGAATTATTAACCGTCATTAGAACCAGCTCGGCGAAACAAAAATTTAAACCGTTTAATTATTCATGAAATTGGTTCTGTAGTTTTGTAATCTAGTCATGTTGGGTAAATGGTTAACTTCACTTTTTCTTTCTGACAAGACAAGTGTAAACATTATTTGTTATCAGGCATTACCTGCAATGCACGATGATAGCCTTATCGTTCGACTTGTTGATAGAATTTCGAAAGTTTACCAATGGTACGGGTGTTCTTGGTACTCCTTTGTCAGGCCAGGTTGTGAAATGGAACTGTTTCAAAATTCTCGTCTCAGTACAGCCAACCTGAAAATAGTATAAATAATCGTAAAGTTACAGCCTTACATGAGCTAAATTGTCGAAGAGCAACCCCCCGACTCGTGTCATTCACTAACCACATATCCTTCGGTCTCCCATCTGACATCTGCGTTAAACAGTCGGGAAATTGTATCCTGTTGACTGATATACTGAATATTTCAAGAAAAAATGTGTCATGCCTCCACTATTCCTCAGCTACACACGTGACACTCCTTATCACCGCTATATCTCGCCGTGTTTGATATGAAAGTCTTTACTTATGTATATACACTACGCTTACACGATCCAGATATATCACAAATCTATGATGATCTGTCGTTTCCGTACCAAAATGTCCTCTGATATGGTTTGAGACTCAACATTGTGTGCAATTAATGTCGAAGTTATAAGGGACAACACGTTGACGCCGTGCAGTAAAGCGTGCATCGCGTCCATAGCAAATTAATTTAAACCAATGCTGCCCCTGGTTGGATATGGTTAGCAATTTAGATGGTCCAATAGCACTCGTCGCGGTTCGGTGGTTCTTTACGGTTATTAACCCTTTGAACCCCGGAGGCCGCTTTACCGGCCCAGGGAGATGGTATGTGATATTTTCATTAAGTAGGATGCGTGCTAAGTTAAGGATGGGGTAGACCAATCAATATTTTCAACGCGCAGCCCTAAGGCCCCCTAATAATAAATATGGACTCTTCCAGTATCTTTCATTGAACTGAAATGGGAGATACCACCATGATTTAAAGGGTTAAGTCTCCCCCACCCGCAAAGCTGCCCTTCATAATATAAACATGTCGTTAAACCCTAGTAAAACAAAACCAACAAATCAATCGCCGAGGTAGTAGCGCATCTATAACAGTGAGACTTTGTCGATAGAATAAACTTCATTGAATCATCGAATGTATCGAGAAATAGACCGTATATGCAGGATGAAATCGTATAATTATGCAGGTACGTAACTTCTAGACCAAGGAATGTTGGAATGTTGTTCCATATCCCGTATTAGGGCATAGTGTTGCAAACACACTTTTCAATCGGAAAATTACAAAATATAAAATATAAAATAACCATATCTGTTGCGGACTTTAAACGGTCGGTTGTGAGGGCGTTGGCGTTGCAGTAATTGGTTCTCGTCAGATCACCGAAGTTAAGCAACATTGAACCGAGTTAATCCTTAGATGTGTGAACGTCTGCGCGATTGATTCAGACTACCGCGTTGTGGCCTTAGGCAAGGCACTTCACCCCGATTGTCCACATGGGGGCTAAGGCGTACTGCGCGTCGATGGGGCGCATGTTTTCAACCAGTCTAACCCTGCCTGTGCTGCAGTGCGGAGTTGCGATGTTGGGGAGCTGGCAGCTGCTCGTCGTTGCTCGGTGGTTCTCTCCGGGTACTCCGGCTTCCTCCACCCGTAAAACTGTCACCGAGTCGAGATGACCCTGGCTGTTAAAGTGTCGTTAAACCCTAATAATTAAATAAATAAATAAATAAATAAATAAATAAATAAATAAATAAATAAATAAATAAATAAATAAATAAACGGTCAGTTGAATGAAGTCTTCGAAAAACAACTGGTCGCACGACAACTCATCGAAAACTCATCAAAAAGTTAACACGCCGATTCTCATATCTACTTTCTTGAAGAAATTTTCCAAAATTATTCAATATATATATACATATTTAATTTTAAATTCCTTCTCATTTTGTATATTGGTTATTTTTTGGGTGGGGGGGGAGGGATTAATATGTTTTCAATGGCAATAGTCTTCAATTAAAATTTCCATTTTCAGTTTATGCTTTTATTCTATACGACAAAACGTAAATAGGTTAACAATTAAGACTACACTAAGACATTAAGACATCACTTTATACGGCCAACACCATTTTACGGCCAACGCCATTTTACGGCTACAGCAGTGTCTGATGTGTATTTTGATTATGTTTCCAAAATTTCCAATGAGAAATGTTAAAAGCCGGTTTTAAAAGAAATATTGACAACGTAGATATCTGAGGTTAAAATTCCAATTCCAAAATGGAGGTTAACAATTTCGAATGACTAGAAAACGATGTGCGAAGTTTCATAGATGTGTAATTGGAAAATGTGGGCTACTGCAATTGAAAACTCCGAGTTATTACCAAGTAGAGTGATGGAAGCTCATATTTTGAGCTTTATTCTGAAGGGCAGAAACCACAGCTTGAAGGCTCAGTTGTTGGGTCATCCGCAGCAATTCCGTTATCGTGCAGAATGAAGGTCCGTTTCCCAGTGGATTTGCCTTCTATGAAGGTTAATTAAAAAATTTAGCCTCCCTGACCCTGGCAAAAATGCCCTGCCAAGTCCGTGACAGTCCCAAATCCAAGATAGCCGCCGTTAACCATCTTGGAAATGATCAATTTTCAATTGTTTGGCCCACAATGCTGTACAGCATATGGTTTGGGTATTTGGGGGGGGGGGGGGGGGGGGTTGGGAGGTTGGGGTGGGGGGGGGGGGTCAAGGAATTCATATTTGATGCCATTTTGATAATTTGATCTATTTTTAACCTTCAAATCCAAGATGGCTGCCATTTTTCAGCTCGGAAAAATCGTTTTTTAGGCTCTAGGGAAAGCTCTTTTCACACTGCGTTGAGTTATGGACAGTAAAACTACAAGTAAATGCATATAGGTTTCCTCAGAGGTACCAATGGTAGATGAGAAACAAACATTCAATCTCCAAGATGAATTACTCGTGATGACCCAACGAAATGTGTATATTGGAATACATTGACTTGCATTACTACATCAATGTCCGTTTTATTCCAGGGAAGTACAGGGTATTTAGCCCGAATTTACAACATTAGAAAGATTAGTTATGCAACTAATGGACCTCTATACTCCTCATCCGAATCTGTTGATTGTCCACAATCACTCCTCTCATCATCACCACAACTCTCATCACTACTCTCATTTGAACAGTTACGATGTGTGAGCTGTTGGGGAAATGGACAGAGGGTGTGGCACACTTGTCAGCATTTCCCATTCAGAATTTCCCATCCACAGCCAATAGGAGATGGATGCTCTTGCAGATTATAATGGAGCTGGCAATACGTTATGTAGTTCGTCCTTTGTACATGGAGACCTAACGAGTCTTTATCCGGTGGTAGGCGGATTGCACTCTTCTTCTTCAGTTTGTGCCCGCAGGTAACAACTTTCAACATAAAGGACAAATGCCTTCATATTAGATCTGACGTCGTGTTCGACTCCAGATTCTTGCCCACTCTTTGCAGACGCTTTCTCGCAACATTGATTACCTTCTTCAACACTGGTCTTTTTCCATGCCCATGCAACGCTGATGTGTGGTCACTTACAGTGATGACGTGGAGAGGTATGATGATATCTCTACACATTCTTCGGAGAGTATGCCACGGCAGTTGATTAACGCATGCTTGCGTTTAATCAAAAGCTCGCCTCTCAGTTTTTGCGAGACATCAGCTGCTTGGACATACACGTCTGTGTACTCGCTGTCCAGTACAATTGCTCCATTGTAGTTCCCTTTTCTCCTCTCAGCATAGTCAGAGAGTAGCATTTTATCTGTCCCTGAGTAAGTGAAGACATAGTCGTCGCTCGCTACGCCAGTGCTCAGGTTGGTTGACATATCACCATCGCAATATTTGATACTACCCTTCACCTGAACAACTTGAATTTTCAACTGTTCCTTCACGAGCTTCTGTGGTCTGACCTTGTTGCTGGAACTGACCATGAGTTTGGTGAATTCAGTAGCTCCTGGGAACTTGTCCTCGGGCAAGGGAAAACATTAGGGATGTGTGGATCATGCCCATCACCCTTGATACTGAAGGGAAGGTCGTTGACGAGATGATGAGATGTGTATGAGTGTGGCGTGAGAGGATTACAGCACCGATCTTATCCATGTAGCCACTCCAGCAGTCTTCCAAACCATCCCACTTCCTAGCCTCGCGGTCCTCTGGTGATAAGGTGTTCAGCCTCCAGGTTAGCCCCATGTCCACAAGGCTGACATGGTTCGGTAGTTTTTCGTCAAGTTTGTCAAGGCTGAACACCTTTAACAACATATTCTTCGCAGTCTTGCGCATGGACCTATCTACATTATATAGTGAGAGGCACTCCTCAGTCACTCTCCTCTCAGGGGCTGACTCAAATTTGATTATACCTGATCCCTCTATGAGTTCTACCAGTGCTGCCAGCCAGGACCCCCCCCCCCCCCCCGAGTGCTCCACCTCTGTGCCACAACATTCATTCACACACCAAATGGTCCTCAGACCTGAACGCCGGCAAAATTGCGCCTCTTATTCCTGTGGATGGTTACAGAGAGACACTTGTTCTTGGTGAATTCTCTCTTTTGTAGGAGGATTTGAACTTGAGCTCGACCATATGGAAGTGCAGACTTGAGGTCAAGCACTAACTCTGGTGAGGCAACAAGGACAGACTGTAGTGACCTCGGTGCAGGAGAGGAGATGTCATAGGGGTCAGCGTCAAAATCTGCTGGCCCTGAACTGCCTGTTCATCCTTCTTCATCATTGCTGGCTGGCACTCAACATGTTTCCTATGGCGACGCTGGCACTTGAGGTAACGATTCACAGTGGTTTTCACCCTCCCGACATTATTTCCATACCTTGTTGATGAGAACAGTTGCTTCACATTTTGAAAAAGTTGAAGTCATCCTTGCTTTAGCTTTGAGTTCAGATTCATAATCGGTTCAATCCATAAGACCAGCGGATGGCAGGAATAGGGTAGCCCTGTCATCGACCGAGTGAAGTGATCATTGAAGAAGCTCATTTGCTCATTTGACAGCGAAGAGATCATCTCCCAATAAAGTGGCAACCACTTCCTATAGTCATGGTTGTCATATGCCATCAGTCGAACTACATGTCAAATATGGATTAGAGGTACTCTAAGCAATTTGGTACATCGCATGCATGAATATTTGGAACAAGAGGGTCTGACAGCTTCGTGAATAAGACCCAGAAGTCCCACAGATCCGTGCCAGGTTTCGCATAAACTCTGTTGATCAGCTTCTACGTGTCATCATCATTCTCAAGATGACTGTGAGATCCCTGCAGAACATCCTGGGTGTCAGTGAGTTCATTGCGCAAAGTGCTTGATGCCAGTTCCTCATAGTCAAGAACTCCCTCAGTCGTTTATGGATAAGAACCTTTCTCCAGAACATGATACTGCATACTCCGCTTGTTGTGCTTCCCTCGTAATGCTTGGTCAACAGATACTTCTTTTACAGCATTTACTGTAACTAGAGTGTCTGCCATGCCAGTGCCCTTGAATCCTTTGTAGATGTAGGACATCTGCTGGTTGGAATGCATCGAGAATCGGGATGGTATCCTTGAACAGTACCAGATTCTCCGCCTTGAGCTGTATGATCATCTTTTAGGTGAGCATGTCGCTAGCGAGAAAGGAGAATGGAATATTCTTCTCATGCATGGCCTTTACAAGTTTCACCATGATGTCATACACAACTGACTTACTTGGAGATTCAGCGCAGGCCGTGTGGTAGTAGGGTTTGCTCTTGTTTGGTGGTGGATGACAGCAGGACTGGGCACCACAGCATGCTGGAACCCGCTGTTCATGAGGTGGTGGTCTTGTACCGTCATTGTCTGCACAAGACAGTGTATGTATCACAGATCGAGTTCGCCGTGGAGGTGTGCCATTTACTGGTGGATGAACCACGGGAGGCGATGGTGGCTTATTTTTGCTGCCAAGGTGGGGGGGTCAACTATACCGCTGGACCTGCGTCTGCTCTGCAAACTTTTGCTTCAGCTATACAGAGATAGATTTCCTCTTCTCGACGAGCCTTGCAGAAGGCTCTTCGTGTAATTTTGTTCATAGCTCTCAAGATGCACGAACATAACATTCGTTCGATGAGACCCTGTTGCATTAAATGTCAAAGTATCAACCCTGAAGTCGTTGTTGTTGACTATCACAATGGCCGGTTTGCCATCTGCGATCTCCGGTGGGCAGTTGCTGATGCCTGAACATCCATCGGAACCAGTGGGCACAGAGGAGCAGCGTGTCTGCTTAGCCGATGCAGACACCACTTTGGTGCAGTGTTTCTACGAAATCTTTACTTCTCGTCATGCCATGGACATCGACAACAGTGGTGGTGCGTTTGTCCAGCAAGTGCTCATGGAGGCCTGGTTGAGTGTGGTAGAGTTTAGGTCGGCGGTTTTCTCGTAGGCTGTTTTAGCCAAGTCAACAGCTTCAACGGCGACTCACACAACTCTTCGCCTTCTTCAAGATCATCGATATCAGGTGGCCAGGGGACAGTAGCCGTGTCTTTAATCTTCTTAGAGAGTAGTGGTGCCACGTTTTGGAGAAACTTATCATCACTGATGCGGAGGGATGACGTGGCAGCCTGAATGTAGTCATCTCATCCCCTAAAATCATAGACTCACTCGCTGTTGTTCGTTTCACTTTTCTCTTTGAAGCCAATTTTCTCTTGATACTCCTTATTGAGCACATCCCCTGAGACACGATGATTTGACATCACCTATTGTAAAGCCATAGTCAGCGACAATATGTTTGTAGTCTACTAAAAGGGACTTAGTGAACGTACCTCATGATCAGCGAAAATGACGAAATCCACATGTCTAAATAACAAATCCATTGCCTCTAAGAGTCAAACATTCAGAAGATGTATTGCATCACCTGCCTTCAATGTTGAATGGTTGAAATGCTTCAGCCAACAGGCATGGTGGTCCATGATATCATTTACAAAAGGATCTGACAGCGTTGATGTTGACTCAACAAGCTGTGTGAGACGATCCTTCAGCTGTGCATCGTCTATGAGAACAGTGCGCGCTTGAAGGAGCGCCATGCAGTATGTGCGTTGAGCCTGAATAGCTTAACTGAGCTCTATTTGGGAGCTTTGTGTCCACAGCCTGCATGCACCACACACACTTTGTTTTGTCATAGGGAGGCCCACACACAGGCGCTTGGGTGGCAATGGTTCCTCTCTGTCATCAGGGCCATATGAGCTTGCATTTCAAAACTTGGTGTTTGACTGGAACACAGAGAAATATCACTCCCTTTGTTTTTTGACAAGAGGATTTACATAGCTTGCCACATTTTAGAACACATTCATAAGGCATTTTGATAAATATAACACGCAAGCAGTATCATAGGTGATCTGTATAGAAACACAAGCCTTCATTTCTGTTCAACGCTATCTTTTTCAAATGTCTTTGATGCTGCATTCATTAATTCTTGACCTTCAGTTGACACAAGAAACATGGAAATTGTATAAAGAAACTCCCCCACTCTTGAAGGGGAAAACCTAAATCCAGAGCACATGAAGGATTTGAAGGACAAAAATAGGTGAAATCATCAAAATGACATCAAATATGAATTCTCTGAACCCCCCTAATAGTAGGAGATGGCCTTTTCATGTAGGTTTGCCCGGACCCCGGGGTCAATGACCCGCGCAATGACTCCCGCACCCAAAACGCCCAAGCCCTTTTTAGGCTCCCCTCACCCCTCCCTGTGCCCAAGCCCATTAAGCCACCTCCAACCTCCCCGCGCCCAGAGCCTCTTAGGTACCCTCCCTGTGCCCAAGGCTGTCAGGCCCCCTCATCCCTCCCAGAACCCCTTTATGTCTTAAACCTCTTTGGGCCCCTCCACCCCTCCTTGTACCCAAAGCCTATTGGGCGCTGTGCCCAAGAAGGCGGCTTCCCCCATAATATCTGTGACGTGGCTACCATAAGCTCCGCCTCCCTCCCTGTACCCAAAGCCTATTGGGGCCCAAGATGGCGGCCCAAGATGGCGGATGAAAACTGATGAAAAACTGAGTAAAACCTATGCACATGAGTAAAACCGATATTCACATGTGTAAAACTGATAAAAACTGATGAAAAACTGATGAAAACCGATGTGCACATGAGTAAAACTGATGTGCACATGAGTAAAACCGATGAAAACCGATGAGTAAAACCGATGTGCACATGAGTAAAACCGATGTGCACATGTGTAAAAACCGATGTGCACATGTTTAAAACCGATAAAAACCGATGAAAACCTATGAAAACCGATAAAACCGATGTAAACCGATGAAAACCGATGCGCGCATGTGTAAACCGATGTGCCCGTATGTAAAATTGATGTATACATGCGCGTATGTGGGGATACTCTCCACTGTCTTATAAATCGTGATGTCTCCCCAGTTCTCATTTGTTCTCAGAGCGTTCAAAGAGAGAAGACATGCCGAGCCACAACTGTAAATTTTGTAGAAAGGCATTCTCAAGAACCTTCACACGCAAAAGACACGAAGCTGGTTACTGCCTCAAGAGGTTTGGGATGACGGGGCATTCAGTCAAACGAGAGCACATACTCGGAGTCAAACGAAGAGTATAACTAGTCTGATTTTAACGAGAGCACATATTCAGAGTCAGACGATAGCCATACAACCACTGAAAGTGAATATTCAGAGGAGGAGGAGGCAGATGACGAAACTAGCGCAATAGACACTTTAATCATAAGCGCATATGAAAGTAATACAGCTAAATTTCAGAGACGGAAAGTGTCGAACTTAGAAAATGGCATGCCCAGACACAAGGCCACCAAAGCTGCCGAGGAAGAGCTTAGAGACAGCTTGAGAGCATCCCTCTGTAAGAAATTATTTAAGGCAATGAGTCGAGTAAGGCACTTCAGACAACATCCGGTCTATGGAAAAATTAAAAAAACTGCTCAGCGACTTCGAGATGAGGAACGAAGCTGAAAAATTCGCAATTGAGAAACGAAAATACCTTTTTGATCCATTATTAAGAAAACACACGTTTTTGGATGTGCAGACAGCTTTAGATGATAACTAGAGAAAGCCCAGAAAAACAACAAAAAACTGCCCTTTTTCAGGACCACGAGTCAGTTACTGAACATTTCATTATGTATTTTTGTATGATTACCAGTAAAATTATTGTAAACACTACTTATTGTTGTAAAAATTACTTATGGTACAATTGAAAAATCACTTTTAAAACTGATTGAAAATCTACTTTAACTGCTTGTAAAACCCATTAACTACTTTGTAAAGAACTGGTTTTATGTGAAAATAAAAAAACTGAATAGACAGAAAAATTTAGAGTTGTTCATTCCGTTTTGGCTTTAGGAGGCATCATGTAACTCTATACCCAACAGAAGAAAACTGATTACGTGTTTGTATAACAGATTAATACTCTTCTTCTTGCCCAGATACGCTCTCGACAATAACAACGTTTGATAAAGCCAAGTCAGGGTAATTTTGTCAATAATGGTTACACGAATGAAGATAAACCTCCAGACACAGTTTATTTACAACGCAATCGTAAGAGGATTAACTCGAGACCCTTTATGATTGTTGATAACATTACCAGACGCATACATACATAGATGTATTTGAAAGCATTCCCATTCTGTGTCAGATGAGGGAAGCCATGTTTTAAAATAAACTCCAATTTTAATTAAAGTTTATGTAATCTAATACTTTGTTTGTGACATGAAAAGTACTGACTGGTTTCCCCAAAACATACTAAAACTAAGAGCACAAAGCGTCCATGCCTTTTGAGGCGCACATTACCCCTCCCCGTTCCCAAGTCCCCCATCAGTGACCGCTATGTTCCCAAATCAGCGACCGCTATGTTGTATTATTTTATGTGAGTGCATCTCTAAAAGATGTATGGGTCCCCATCTTGTTCACGTCATGCATATTATGGGCACCATCCTTATTGCGCATGCCCAATATGGGCGCAGCCATCTTGTTGATGTGATGCGCATTAACGACGCCGCCATCTTGGGCTGTACAGGGAGGGAGGGAGGGAGAGCCCCCCACTTTGTGTATTATGGTAGACACGTCACAGATATCATGAGGGAAGAAGCCATCTTGTCATCCGCCATCTTTGACCACCATCTTGGGTCCCAATAGGCTTTGGGTACAGGGATTAGGGGGATCCCTCCCACTTTGTGTATTATGGTAGCCACGTCACAGATATCTTGGGGGAAGACGCCAACTTGTCATCCGCCATCTTGGGCCGCCATCTTGGGCCGCCATCTTGGGCCCCAATGGGCTTTGGGTACAGGGAGGGAGGGGGAGCCCTCCCACTTTGTGTATATGGTAGACACGTCACAGATATCACGGGGGAAGGCGCCATCTTGTCATCCGCCATGTTGGACCGCCATCTTGGGTCCTAATAGGCTTTGGATACAGGGAGGGAGGGGGATCCCTCCCACTTTGTGTATTATGGTAGCCACGTCACAGATATCATGGAGAAGACACCATCTTGTCATCCGCCATCTTGGACAACCATCTTGGGTCCCAACAGGCTTTGGGTACAGGGAAGGAGGGGGATCCCTCCCACTTTATGTATTATGGTAGCCACGTCACAGATATCATGGGGGAAGCCGCCATCATGGGCACAGCGCCCAATAGGCCTTGGGTACAAGGAGGGGTAAAGGGGCCCAAATGGGTTTAAGACAAAAAGGGGTTCTGGGAGGGATGAGGGTGCCTAACATCCTTGGGCACAGGGAGGGTGCCTAAGGGGCTCTGGTCGCGGGGAGGGTGGAGGTGGCCTAATGAGCTTGGGCATAGGGAGGGGTGAGGGGAGCCTAAAAAAGGCCAGGGCGTTTTGGGCGCGGGGGTCATTGCGCGGGGTCATTGACCCCGGGGTCCGGGCAAACCTACATGAAAAGGCCATCTCCTACTACTCCCCCTCCCCCTCTAATCTTGGATTTGTGGCTGTCACGGATCTAGCCCACATTTTTGTGAGGGGCTTGGTGGATAAATGTTTTATTTAACCTTCAGAGAAGACAAATTCACTGAGAAACGAACCTTCACTCCCAACGGTCACGGTATTGCTATGGATGACCCAACTGCATGTTTAGTGCATATACTTTATATTATCTTTGAAGTGATATTATGTAGTCTCTAAGGGTTTGTCTTGTTACACTTAGACACTCTCCCATAAATTATAACAAAGCAATGACCTGTGTACAAGATTTGAAACATTTAGCACTCTACCAGTTATTGAAACAAGACAAAAGCATATTACATTTTAAAGTGACGCACAAAAACGCCAAAATTGCGATAAATCGAAGAAATAAATTAACAAAACAGCCATCTCCTATTCTGTTCAGCTTTATAACATATTAAAATGTCGAAGAAATTCGACGTGTTTTAAATTTTGACCCTATCACCCCTGTGACGTCACTTCAGCATTTAGTCAAAAGAGTTGGGAATTTTATATTACGACACCGCATATATATGTTTTTCATTTGAGTTTTTATTCCTTCAATTCCCAAAGGCTGAATCTGAAAATGAGGTTGAAACTAAAGGTATAGAAAAGAAAACTTAAAATTGTCATCGTTGCCATCGGGTGCTTAATTTGTGAAATAATAACGTAAAATTGCACAATTTTAAATAACGAGGAAAACGTGTGTTGTTAAGTTTCGTAACTTGTCATTTATAAAAACGGAGGGACTGGAATCCATCTTTGTAATTGGAATAATGCATAACACGTATCACTTGGATGAAAAGATATAGAAATGTCACGTGATTTAACAGTAGTTAGGGGAGGCACTATAGACCAAAACATTTTTAACACTGGGTTTTCCATAGGGTCCATAGGGTTAGTGTTAAATTGTGAAACTAATAGGCCAAAACTTATGGACCAAAACTTATAGACCCAACATGTATGCACAGGTGGCACAGTGCATACATGTTGGGTCTATGAGTTTTGGTCTATAAGTTTCACAATTTAACACTAACCCTATGGACCCTATGAAAAACTCAGTGTTAAAAATGTTTTGGTCAATAGTGCCTCCGCATCATGCTTTATGACCAGATCCTATAGTACATGTTTGCTTATAAGTTTTTCACTGGAGGATAAGGGTACTGCTTTTTGTCTTTCTTTATAACAAAGACTTGGTTGTGTACATGAAAAAATATCTCTTTCTAATATTGTGGGTAGCCCTTATAAGGGCTATTTTTGTTTTGATGTAGTGTAAGTCACTCAACAGTTAGCAATATTTTTCCTGTATCGCCCATGACGATCGATCGAATCGTACCCGTTTCTTTTTTTTAGATTTAACAATATCATCATATTCTTTCTCACTCTGATTGTCTGGAATAGGTTGTTGAATGACTTTATCTGTTTGTGTGGATGTAGTCACTAACTGTTTTGTGCTTGACGTCCCCTTTTTCTCATAGGTTGAGGTGTCGGTTCTGCCAACTCACATGATACTGTTAAAGGAAGAGACGGCACTTTGAATTCTATAGGAACTGTAATCTTGTCAGCTGAGAGAACAATCTTTTGGTGAGATGATTTCATGTTTGTAGAGTCTCCAGGATTTTCTGTAATAATGTTTCATTTTTTCATCTTGTGAAAAAGAATTACTCACCCTCTTACTTGGTATGGTATCATTTTGGTTTGGTATTCTTTGCTGTGTCATCAATGAGTTGTCAATGCGAATTAAATCGTTAAAATCAGCTAGTATATTGTATTCGTCCATGATTGAATACAGAAAAGGCGAGTGCTTTTTATCAAATGAATTGTCTGGAATGCGTGTTAGGTTTTAAAGATAATGCGAGGATAGAAAATGCACCGAAGAACGCTCACGCGACAATTTTAATCGAGTGCGGGAAAAATTGTTGATAACAGACGTTTATTATCACAGCCAACCGATGTCAACAATTTTTTCCCGCACTCGATCGAATTGTCGCGTGAGCGGCCTTCAGTGCATTTTCGATCCTCGCATTGTCTATAAAAAGAAGGTGAGTTTGAGGATTTGGATACATGTCATCATCTGACTCAAGAAATCCTCTTTGACAGAGAGGAAAAACATGGAGGCAACAAAGTTTGATTACAGTTCCGTAGAGAGTTATGAGAGAACCAAGAAACAGAGGGCTGATGAAGAATTCACCTTGGCTTTGAGAAAGTGGTGGTCGGCAACACTTCCCATGAAAGAACAACATAAGAAGATTGGAGACCACCCTTTCGTCAAAGCCGCCACACGTCCGTTCGGGGAGATCCATTATAAGAACCGACCTAAACACTGGTTTGATCTACCCGTACATATTCAGGAAGAAGCTCTTGTGGGGAAAAGTTATCAATGGGAACAAGAAGGTTTCACAGAAGCAGAGATGTTACCAACAACCATAGACATGTGGGAAGGTGAAGTCTTCACCGAAGCGGAAATGAGTTTTACCAAATAGCTATCTATGGAACTGAAGATTTTAAAAACGGCCACCCACAATATTAGAAATAGATATATTTTCTCATGTACACAACCAAGTCTTTGTTATAAAAAGACAAAAACAGTTCCCTCCCTAGAGTGTGACCCGATATCTATATTAATTTAAATCATTTTATATTAGGGGTTATCCATATGGTTTTGGATTATCATCTCTCCACTCTGTGCATACAACTTCTGTAAATGGGGAAATGACATTTATTTTGTGTGTCTTTGTGTGTTTTGTTGTGAGCATAAGGAAATTATGCTTACAATAAAACACAAGAACACATGCACAAAATAAAAAAAAACTTAATGATTCGCGTTATGGTCGAACTCTCTGTGATAGTTGTTTTTTTCTTTAGTAAGAAAAGTATTCATTGTATGTTTAGCAATCAAAATTTCTCGACAGTATAAACTGTATATCAGGTTACACTATAAAAGTTTTTGATAAGTATGCATACAATATTAAACCTAATACTCTCAGTGAAAAAGAGAAGTGACTTTTTGCTCTTTTTGCTGTTGAGAGATAATAGGGACATGGTGATAACAAAGGGATTATAGAACTAACCTAACAAAATCGACTAAACTATCACAGAGGTTTTAACAAAAAACAAAACTGTATTTAAAGTTGAATCATTATAATGAAATGAAATCTGAACATATATACACCGAGACCTGAGTTTGCCTATCCATGAGAAAACCTATTTACATCAAGATTCTTTTTTATGCTAGTTTTTATTTGACACCCAAGATTTTTTTTGAAAAAAAATCTTGGGAGTCAGATAAAAAAACTGATATCACTCAAGTGATCTGATTTTGAAACAAATATAAAAAAAATAACTAAAAAACCTATCACTCTGTTACACAAATGTCTGGCGAAAAATTATATAATAGATGATTGACTTTTAATAAAACTTAAAAAAATAAAAAAAGTCCTCAATGTAAAACATTACCTCTGTGGGATTGTTTTGACACCTGATATTTATTATTACAGTAATTTCAAATAATGTCTATAATTTTGCTCAAACCATCGTCGAACATCTCTATCATTCTCTTGGAAATTTCTTGGATCAAATTTGATAGTAAGAACTGTCTCTAAATCATATCCTCTTGCAAGATGATCTAAAGCAAATATACAGTACATTCCACACACAACAGTAAATTCACTTTGGAGTCTCATTGTATTTATTGTCCAGGAATCTGTGTTTTTCACTATGAAATTGTATATGTCTCTATCTATTGGTGGTAAACCATATGAATCAAAGTAGAGAGCAGAATGATTGTCTTTAAAATATATTGCTATCCAATGTTCTCCTGGTTCTTTCGATGAATCTGTGTTCACAATATATGCTCGTCTGTGTTCAAGTTTTTGTTTTGGTAGCAAGTCTTTTGAACACACTTTTCCATTTAAGAATGATAACATTTGAGAACTGTCAAGTATATTCTGTAATTGTATGGTTTCCATCTTCTTAGCCTTGAAAAAGGCTGGCACGGAGCCGTTAATCAAGATATGCTGTATGATATGACCAGTCTCTTTTAACTAAATCTGCACACTTTTGAATGTCTTTTTGGCAGTCTATTTCAAATTCCATATGAGCACAATATTCTAATAAGTTTATTTTTCTTGCTCTCTTGTGTAGATTATATAGTATAGTCACTGGACACACTTTCTGTAAACACTCTGCAATGTTTATATCTATTAATGTTGTTGTGTTGGTTCGATTTTCTTCACAGATATTTTTCATTTTCTGTTTAATGGATTTTGTCAGTTCTATCACTACACATTCTTGAAATAATGTTTGTATTTTTTCTTTACACGTCTTGCAAAGTTCACACATGCACATCTTGTTTAATAGTCAAATATCACTTCTCTGAATTTGTTGATTTCTATCTCACTATCAAATTCTGCATAGACAACAACGATGATCACCTCTGGAAGAGCTTGAGCAAACTGAAGTTCAAACCTAAGATTGCCAGACTTTATTGGGTGAGCCAAGGGCCCACTACTACTCTGACCAGGTGTCAAATCAATACCCCAAAGGGTATACCCTTTTGCATAATCCTGCAAAAATAAATCAAATGATTGATTTTGTCCAAAATAGCCCATAGCTTCATACAATGATAAATAGGAATTTAGATAAAGTCCACCTTCAAAATTCGGTTCAAAGGGACGTGCTTTAATGGAATGTCCATCTATTGTGATTTCCAACTTATTCAAATCGAAATGTTGAAAATTGAATGGATTCGTGCCAATATCTCCATTTATATCTCGATTACTAACTAAACCAAGAATAATTCGTTTTGGCATCTGTTTATGAAACAGATACTCTTTTATTTTTGAATGAATACCACTTCCAATAGTAAAAGTTTTAATTTCACTACGTCTTATGGGCATTTTATAATTTGTTCGATCTATTTGTGCATTAAGATCATTCGCACATTTTGGAAATAAATCCAATGCCGGTATTCTGAATATGGCTTTTTTGAATTTCTATTTTTCCATTTTCACTACCAATCAAACAAAATTTAGTTGGAGCACGATGCAATTTAATTCTCATCTCAACTCCATTTGGTAAATACTTATCTTGCACAAACAGATCTAAATGTAGTTTTCCTCGTAGTTGTACAATTTTGCTACCACCAATTATTTTAGCTCGTTCAGTCAAATCTTTGTAAGACGAAGCTTTACTTGTTTCTGCATGGTGTCCAGGAGTATCTGTACACCACATCTCACTAGCAGCTAGATGTGTTTTTTTACATCTCTCGAATAACTAAGAAAATTCTCAAAAAATGCTCTATAAAGATAAAAATCTGTATGGGTGGTGATAAGATTGCCATTCAGTGTAACATCAATTTTACTGAACATGCTATGAAAAAAATTATTGATAGGAGCAATGTGTGTATCTCCAGCCAAAACACTTCCATCTTGTTTTGTAATTTTAAATTGAAATTCAAGTGTAGATGCTGCAAGATCTAACCACTTGGTTGTTTGTCTTGGAATTAAAAATTCCATTGGTGAAGAATTATTTAAAGATGCAATAGGAAATTGTTCAATTTCACCAATATTTTCTATACCACTTGATGATGGTGATACATTATCTGGATCAAAACTACTACCAAAATGTTCGCAAGATCCATGTAACATCATGATTTTTTGTAATCAAATATATCAAGTGGTCTTTATTTTCGTTTTGAATAAGTTTGTCTTTGACGTGTCTTGCCTCTATGAGAACGAACCACAGACTGACGTTTTCGTTCTTGTTTTTGTCTTTTTATACCTAAAGCAGATTCACCAACTGATTTCAAAAGATCTTTTCCATGAGTTAATAAAATGTCTTTAGGTGCTTTACGTTTTTTTTAACAATTCATTTGCTATTTCTAAACTATGTTTTAATCCATCTCTCTTTAATGTTTGAAATGCATTTTTTGCAATTAGTTTTATAAATGGTGCAGCTGTTCTTATTACTGTGCAAAAATAGACCCTAATCCATATCCATATTGCCGTGGTATACCTTGATACACCGTCATCCTTTTAATAAATTTAATTTATGTCTCTGTCTAAAATGCAACTTGACAACTGTCTTGCCACTTGCAAACTGAATGGGTTTACGAGTGTTCCCATTTATATTTATACTAATCTGATCAAAATAAGATTTTGATACTGGTACATAAAGTACATTATCAAATTCTATATGAGTGCGTAGAGACTCTTTATGTGATTCAAATGGAATCACACATAAAATAGGTGCTTCAATATCACCCAAAATGTATAATCTGCTATGTCAGCATAAATAAAGATTTGATTGAAATCCACATTTAAGTCCACATTATATTTAAATGCATCTTTTGATGTGTTAGGAAAAATGATAGGAAAAATATCTTTACATCCAAATTTTTGTAACAAACTTTCTGACATTTTAATACCCACTTTCTAAATATTATTTCCTACTATTTTTACACGGCCTTGGAGACTTGAAAATCCAACATGAAATAATACATCAAATGATTTAGATATGCCTCCAAGTTTTTCTTGAATTTCTGTTTGCATTGCATTTATGACATGAGCGCCATTTGAATATGCACCTGATAAAATATTTAATTCAACAGCAGCAACACCTTTGTGTAATGTATGTTTCAATTTCGTTTTATTACTAGGATTTGATATGTTGCTATCTGTCACAAAGATTTTAAAAACAAATTCTTCATCTGTAACATATTTTGCTTCCGAAGGTAAAATTACTTCAACTAATCCCACTTCCCAATGTTCTTTATCAACTTGAATGGGTTTAGATAATTGTGTTTGAAAACAACATTGGGTATTATTTGGAAACATATCCATTGAACTATCACGCAGAAGTGTTACATAAAATGAATTCATTTTTCTTATCTTGTGGTTGTTTCAAATATTTTAAACCAAAAGAACTACTTAATAACACCAACCACAATTCTTTATCAGGGTTTTGTAAACTCAAATGTGCAATGGCAGTAATTATAATACCATAAATGATAATAATCTGTGTGAAATAAGTGACTTGCTTTTTTGCAACACGATTTCCACAAATTTTAAATTGTTGACTTTGTTGATTTTGTACATCAACACTTGTGGTTTCATTAGGTAATGAAGTTTCATTTGATGACATATTCTTTTTATATCAAATCTGATTCTGCTATCCAACTATCAAATTTCTTTGGATAACCTTCCCAATGTACTTTAAGTTCTTTAATAAATATTCTTTCCCACACGTCTTGACCGTCTATTAAGAATTGAATCAATTATATATTTTTTATCATCTTTTATACTTTGAATTTCATGTGAATAAAATGGCCCTTGTATACTTTCACCACCCATATTTTCAAGTTTATAAGTGGGTGGTATTGTATGTTTTACATGAGTAATTTTAAATAACTCTTTTGTCCAATTTGGTAAATACCCTTTTTCAAATGTACGTTTGGTTTTATTAATACGTACTATATCACCAACTTTAAAATGTATTTTTTTCTTTTTAGATTTTTTGTTACCATACAATTGTTGAGATACTTCTACTTCATTTTCTGATGATAATGAAGCAGGAGTTCTCTGAATACTTCGATGAAAACTATGATTATATCCATCAACTAAATTTTCCAACACATCAATGTATCTTAATGTACGTTTGTGTGTAAAATATTTCCACATTCGTGTTTTCAATGTGCGTTGAAAACGTTTAACAATACTAGCTTTGGTTTCAGGATTTTCTGTTGTGAAGAAATGAATGTTTTGTTTCTTTAAGAAAATTTGTACATCTTTATTTTTAAATTCAGAACCTTTATCAGATTGTAATGATAATGGTTTACGTCCAGAAGTTTTCAAAATACTCTGAAAAGATTTTGTTAATGTCTGTCCTGATTTATTGTGAATGGGTATTATCCATGCATATTTTGAAAATACATCAATAACACAAACTAAATAACGAAACTGGTCATTGTAAGATCGTAAACTTTGTAAGTCTGCTAAATCAATTTGCCATTGATGATCAATACCACCCACTATAGTCTTACATCTTGAAAACTTTTTATGGATGGGTTTATGTAAAGTACAAGTTATTTTTCCTTTCAACCATTTTTTCACTTGATCAAGTGTGATGGAATTATCTTTACTCTGAGCTGCTTTGTACAATTTCTGTATACCCCCATAACTATCAGGATGTTTTGTATTGTAATATATTTCAGTTAACAAATTACTCAATAAGCCTCCCATTTTTTCAGATAATCTCTGTTTTGTCAATTTACACTTTAGTTCTGACTTTGGTGTGTCTTCACCCCACTGCACTCTATGACCTCGACGAGCTTTACGTTTTGTGGGGGATGATTGAGGAGTTTCAGACCAAGTATCTTCTGGAGAACTTTGATATTTACTGGGTATGGGCATAGGTTGTCTATTCATCCATAATCCAACGTTCATGATTTCCAACAAAATCTTGAGAGATATTTATATCTTTTAATCCACGACTAAACATTTCCCATCCACTCAGTTTAAAACCTTTTCAGTGTCTAAGAACATCATTGACTAAATCTATCATATTTGAACCTTTTATGACTTCTCCATCATAACTTAATACACCCTGATCATCCCAACTCATGTGTGGATAAAGCAGATAATAATGAAGTTGCTTTATGTCTCATTGTAACAGGGACACTTTCTATAATACGATCTGGTAAAAGTAATGATTTTTCTCCTGACTAAGGCAATGGAACCAATGTTGGTTGTAATGCCTTCTTGTGTGACATTTGAAATTTTTGTAAAGTTTCCCCATTCTTTTGTTCTTTCTCACTTTCAGACAACTCTGAATTTTCTAACACAGATGATAAATTATTTTGAAGTTGTGTTGTATTTGTAATTTGAGGATTTGGGGATAATCTTGGTCTTTGAGCTTTTTCATTTCTAAAATGTTGCATATCTTCTAACATTTGATAAGGTACAATAGCCATTTTTTTCATATTTTACTGACTAATTTATTTGCAAGATTTGTTGCAACTCCTATAGCAGGTCCAAGTAAACCAAGTAATGGTAAAAAACACCTTTGTGATTTAAAATTTGATTTTCGTTTTAAGAGTTATTGATTTACTAGCGAGTGCTCATAGTTGTTGATGCTTTGGATGTAATTTTTGTTTCTGACTTTTTGTTAGATGTATGTTGCCTTTTAAAAGATTATGACAGCATTCTGAAACAAAATTAATTAATTCTTTAGGTGCATTTTTCATAATTTGTTTTTGAAATGCTGGAGGAGTTTGACTTAAACCTATTAACATGCCACCATATTTTTTAACTAAAGGAATTTTTTGTTTCTTATTTTGTCTCCCCATCTTGCTCTTATAGAATCTAATGATTAAATGAAACAAATATAAAACGTAATGCTATTTATATATACATGTGCGAAGACCACACTTATTCATTTCACTTAAAGTAAGACCTTATTCCTTTAACAGGATTAGGTGTATTTAAAGCTGTAAAACGTGCCATCGTGGGAATCTTCTTTTAATGGTACATGTTCTGTATTTTGTAGAGAATACAGTGGCTCATTATTTTCAATACCATCTTTTGTTATTGACACTACACATGTTAACTTAAGTGGTGATACTTTTCTGTGTTTTTGAAGATTTTTCACAAGTAATGCTTTTGTTTTTGCATGCTTTGTAGATGGAGATATATGAGGTGCAATTTCAAAATTTGTGTACATATATTTAGGTCCTACCTTTCGTTGATTTTTTTATCTCTCTAGAACTTGATAAATTATTTGATCTTTTCTTAGGGGATTTTCGTTTCCTTTTAGGTGACATTTGTTTCTTAATCTTTGTTTTTTTGAATGGTGAATAGAATGATCTACTTGTCTTATGACCATCCCATCGAATTAAATTACGAATGATAACACCACCAAAAAATCCACCACCTCCTGGTTTTAAAATAATGTTTCGTTTTGTTGAAAGATGAACTCTCGGATTTGCAAGTTGTTCAAGATCTTGTTTATGTTTATCCATATGGGTTAAAGTTTGTTTTGGCAATTCAATTTTCTTATTAAGTATGATTCTACTTGCTAATGTAAACCATTTTAAAATTTTCTTAAAACCTTTCTTAAGTAATTTTTGTCTTGCAAATGGACTTGTTTCTTGACCAAGTTGTTCCAAAGAGTGCATGAATGATACCATGATGATGTGTAGTCCTTGACAAACTTTGACTAACTAACAACAACTCATTAGAACATGGGGAATTTATAGTTTTGTATAAATGATGGGACTACGTTCATTTTGTGTTACCAAAGGATGAAAAATATCAGTTCTTAATCTCAAAGATTCAGGAGTTCTAGGATGAAAATCAATTAATAAATAACCATGATCAATACTTGTTGCATCTTGATAACATGCATTTAAACGTGGTAATTGAACTTGATTTGCCAATACTTTAATTTGTCCTTTACCTCTGGTATTTTGAAATAAAACCATATAATGTGCATTTAAACTTATGGTACAACTAGATTTAGATTGTTGAAACATATTTTGTGTAATGTAAATGACACTTGCATTTTTATGATGCCCTTTTCGTGTGAACCATAATTTAATTTTTTCTTCATCTTTATCTCCTAACATATCATCAAAAAATACAAGATGTGGAATAGTGACATCACTAACAATTTTATATTTATCATCGGGGATACCTTCTATGAATTTAATATCTTCACTTTCTTTAAGTAAAGTATATGTATTTTGCCATTCTTTATAACACCAAATGATTTTTTTGTGGGGGAATTTGAAATAAGTCATGTTTCTTGTCAATAAGCTTTTTGACAAATTCTGTTTTTCCTGAACCACTAGGTCCCGAAATAAAGATATTACAAGGGTTTTGAAACCATAAACATTCACTTGATGCCATAATTGTATTTTTGTGAAAAAGTTTTTTCTGTCACTCACTTATATACTTTCTGTTTCCATACCTTGCTCATGTCTTTTAGTAGGTATTCGTTTTAAGGGTGCTTTTAACTCAAATAAAGTTTCTGAAGAATCTATTCTTCTATCTATTTGTGGTACACATTGTCTATACAAGTAATTAATGATTTCTTTATCATAAATTATATTACCCCACACAACTCTTGGCCAAATATTTTCTACATTATCTTTGTAAAAAACATTCATGATTTGTAATGCATTACAAAATTCCCCATACATTTCATCTTTTTCCTATTGATTATGAATCAACTATTTTGTTATTGTTAGATAACCAGGAGTGATCAATTGAAATGCATATAATAATGCCTTACATGTAACCCCGTTGTCTAAGATACATCTTACTGGTTCCATGGTTGAAATCAAAGTGATGTTTCTTTTGCCTGTTCTGATGTATTTTGTGCATCAGGTACCACATTGCACCATGTATTTTGTGCATCAGGACAGTCAGGAAAATCATTTTCTACATTATCTGTAAGCAGTTTGTCTAACCTAGTTTTGAACTGTCCTGCAGTTTGTCTTGCAATTATGGTACTAAATAATGTACTTTGATCATTTAGTACCATGAGTGCAAATAAAGAATTAGAATCTCCAAAATCATCTAGACACTTGTCATATTTTTTCATTGTTGAAAATATTTGATTTAAAGTGAATTCATAATCCATCACTGATAATATTTTATCTGGGGGTGTTTGCATACTTCTTGGTGGATTGTATAAGTCACAATTTCTTATCAATTGAATATAAGAACAATTTGGTGACCACTTAACATGTTCTTGCAAAGGAATATCTTTTTCTTTCCAATTCATTAAACCTTGTCCACATACAAAACATTTTACTTTACCATCTCCCACATAGAAAAATCCAGCTTTAGCTAATTCTTCTTTCTTGGATTTTAAAATAGGATTTGTAGTCATACTAAAACACGAAAGTCTTCTTAATTCTGACAAGTATATAGGATAAGTAGGATTAAATGGTAGAGACATCTTGCCTGTTCAGTGTTCAAAGCTGAAATGAGAAATCTGAAGGGTATTTTTATACCTTATACCCATAAGGTCTTGTATCATATTTATCCACTACAAAACGTTTTGTGTACACAGATCTGCATGTTTTGGTTTGTCTTTCACTTGTGACGTGTCTGTTCTTGTTACGTTTAATTCTATGTGTGTATTCAATGTTCATTTTGTAATTGTGTCTGTCTTGTACACATTCCATAAGGATTCAAAATTGACTTTCTGTGATGTATTGTAATCTAATGTGATTCCTTTAACTTTACATGAAGTGTGTAAATGACAATCTTTAATGTATTTGTAACCATAATTTTTTGGACCTAATCCTACATATTCAATAATTTTTGCATCTGGATGTTCATCTGTCCATTGACCTAACCTACTGTTTACAATTTGTGGATTCCAAAGTGAGGGGTTATGGATGTAAATGCAACTGTCTGTGTCAAAATATAATACTTGTGTACCCAAACGTCCTATTATTTTATATAATTCCCTTCATGCATAAGCTGTGACGAAAGATGCAACTGCAACATTAGCTGATTTGTGAGGTTCATAAACAATGCTTTAAAAAGTTCAACAGATGTCCATTTACCTGTAATACTGCGTTGATCTGGTGTATGATCACGTTTGTCTAATTCTTGTTCTGCACATGTATTGCAAAGTGTAAAAAAACATTTTCTTGTTGCAATGAATTGGTAATACTGGCATGTGTAGAGATTGTGGTGGTGGTAAAACTTTACATTTGATAAGTCCCCTGTACTGTCTTATATTATTCATGTCTATGTTTCCTTTTGAGAGTATATTTGGATGACCTACTGGATATTCTCTATGTTCATTGACATAAGGATAGAGTGAACAGATGTCTATGTATTTTATTTCATTGTCTGTGTTTTGGTCTATTTTATGATGTAATTTAATGGCATTTGTTCTCCCACCAAATAGTGCTTCACGTGGTTTAATAGGATCTATATTTGGGAAAAATGAATTTAATGTTGATTTTACTTCAGGATTTAATTAGCAAAAATGATCAAGTTCATGTTCCCATGTTATTCTCATGTTATACCCTAATGATTTTAAATGGTGTATGCATTCCTGTGTATTGTTGTATAGAGTTTGGTAACTTAGCAAATTGATTGGATTTTTCTCATGTGTATTGTCTTTGTAACATGTCATGCACCCATGCCATATACATCAGTAGGTATAAAAGGAGAGTTTACTATCACTTTGTACATGTACGTGTACAACATACGTATACGATGCGTTCACCAACATGGAATTCAGTGTTAAATTGCACGCTTGTTCACAAAAATGTACAGTGATCTTGAATCCCCCATGTTTTTTTGTGACGCCTAGATCGCACTTTTAACGTTCAAATACTCGTGGTGAACGCGCGTTTTTTAAAAAAAGGTTAAATTGTACATCTTCACTTTTATCTTTTACTTTAAAATTTTTTGTCGACGTTCCCATCGCAGATCAGACCATCGATCCATCGTTGGTGAACGCGAGCAAAAAATTCTAGGCTATCATCAAAAAACGGTCTGCGGATTCTGCATCAGTGATCCAGAACTCTCAATTGTTTTGAGGCGGTGGTTTTTTCCCATTTATGACGTCATTAGGGGAATTCCCCACTATGGGAATTCCCAAACTCAGCTAATCGACCGATCGGATCGCTCGATTCTCCGCCAATTGACCGATCAGATCGCTCAATTCTCATAAACTCGATCATACGGAGTTATCTCCCCTCGTCGTGGGGTGGGGGAATATCCTAGGAAATAAATAAAAGTGATCGATATATATAGGAGAGAAAAAAAAATATATAAATAATAGTTATTTAGAAAATTAAATATATCAAATCGAATAGATAATAAAAAAAAAATACGTAAATCATGAGCGCTTCCCAGACTATTAGAGCAAGGATTCTTTTAAACATGCTGATGAGAGCATACGCAATCTGCGTGAATGATGAACTACGTTCCATCTTGTTAGAACGATGCGACGGATGTCGGGATCATCTAGACTTCGATCACGAGAATCATTCGTATCTGACGATGGAAAGGGAAGATATGGTCGTCATGTATTTCGAACCGGCGTTCGAACGCGTTAGATTCGACGATGTGATCACTTTTTGGAAGAGATTAGTCTTCTGTAAGAATCAAGACAAGCCCACAGTTTCGGAAGAACTGAAATTGGCGCGTAGAAGTCTGACTTTAGAAGACAAGGGATGCATCAAGAAATTATTGCTGAATGAAGCATACGTCTAAGTTTTTTCGTTGATATAAAATAAGGGAGAATAGAAAATAAAAATAAATACACACATAAAATTTTTTATCTAATATTAGAAAGAAAAAAAATACAAAAATGAGAACCAGAAATAAATTGTATCCGACGTTAGTGGACGAGGACGAGAAGCCGATCGACGTTTTGCCGACGGCGCCGTCGCTAGAAGAAAGAGAAAGAGGAGAGAGGTATCGCATCGATCAAATCAGTAGAATCCAAGAGTATCTAACTCGAGAGAGAGATTCTCGTCGTTCTCTCAAGAAGAAGTCTTCGCGTTTCGAGAAATTCGTCAACGCGATCGACTCGACACTCATCACGATTTTCATGGGTTTACACGCAGCCGGCATCGGATTGTTGTCGACCGCGGTCGGCATTCCGATCGTGTTGACCGTAGAAGGAGTGGCCCTCGCCGCCGGATTGTTTAGCACGCTCGGAAACTTTTTGAGTAGGAAATTATATCTGAAGGCGAGGAAACACGACAAGATTCACGTCTTGGCCGACTCCAAGATCGACACGATATCCGAAATGATCTCTATTGCGTTGAAAGACAGTAGGATATCGGACGGTGAATACTTCGTGATATTGAGCTAGAAAACAAAATACGATGCCATGAAAGAAGCCGTGAGAATCAAGACTCGTCAGATCATCAAGGAAGAGATGAAGGATTCTCTTGTGGAAAAGGGGAGGAAAGAGGCCAGGGAGGAATTCAGTAAGATGATAGAACTCAAGAGCAGCGATTGAAAAAAAAAAAATATATAATAAGAACAGAATTTTTAAAAAAAAAATTAAATTTATATATAAAATAAAAAAACGAAATTAATTTAAATAACTCTTAAAAATGTATTGCGTAAAGTGTAAGAGAGTTACCGAGACGAGTAATTCTAGAGAAGTGCGAACTAAAAACGACAGACAGATGCTTCGCGGAATTTGCGACGTGTGTGGTTCTGTCAAGACACGATTCGTCAAAAAAAAAGAACGCGAGCAAAGGTAAAGGCATCGTTAATAAAATGATCAATAATCTACCTTTCGAAATGCATCTGCCCAGTCACAGTTTCACGGGATCCGGAACGAAATTGAACAAGAGACTCAACGACGATCTGACACCCAAATCTTGGAGCAAACCTGTGAATAGGGTGGACGCGGCCGCGTATGATCACGATCTGTGCTACGCCGGACATCCCGACACCAAGACTCGCAACGACGTCTGAGACAAAAACATGTCGGGGAAATTGAGAGGCATATCGAATCCGACCAGGAGAGAGAAGATGGAACGTTCGCTGGTCGGCAATCTGATTGGTGCGAAACGTCGATTCGGATGGGGTGTTAAAAAAAAAGCGCATCTGAAAAGAAGAAGAAACGATTATTGATGAGCAAATTGGCCGAGGAGTTACACAAACCCATAGTGCGTAAATTTCGAAAGAGAAGGGTGTTCGTGAAGGGTCTGGATGATATTTGGTCTGCCGACTTGGTCGACATGAGATCCTTTTCGAGGTGGAACGAGGGCGTCAAATATCTATTGACGGTCATCGACGTGTTTTTCAAATACGGTTGGATCAGAGCTTTGAAGAATAAATCGGGACCTTGCGTCGCCGAGGCTCTGGAGAGCGTGTTCGACTCGTCTTCTCGAAAACCGAGTAAATTGTGGGTGGATAAGGGAAAGAAATTCTACAACAAGCACGTTCGTCGATTGGTAGACCTCTACTCGATCGAAAATGAAGAGAAAGCCAGTGTGGTGGAACGATGGAATCGAACGATGAAGGAGAAGATGCACAGATACTTCACGGCGAATTCGACCAAGAAATACATATACGCTCTGAACGGTCTGGTCAAAGATTACAACAACACGCGACACAGATCGATCAAGATGACTCCCGCGGAAGCTAGCGATCCTCGAAACGAAAAACGGGTCTACGCGAATCTATATCCTGAGAGATCTAAGATCAGGAAGAAGTCTAGAACGCCGAAATTTGCGGTCGGTGATCGAGTGAGAATTTACGCTTATAAGAAGCACTTCGAAAAGGGGTATACTCCTCGATGGACCTCGGAAATCTTCGTGATAATCAAAATATTTCACACCGATCCGGTGACTTACGAAATCGAAGCTTTGGATGGAGAAGAGATCATCGGAAAGTTTTACGAACAACAATTACAGAAGACGAAGTTTTGATGAAGAAAACAATTTTTTTTTTATTTACTCTCTTTAACATTTTCTTGTTTACACACACATATATAAGAGAGAAAAAAATAATAAAAAATAATTAAAAACTATTTTTAGATAAAGAAAGTAAGTTAATTAATAAACAAAAAACTAAAAATCCTTTAAAATGACAAATATACTATATCTAGCACAAAGCATAGTGAATGATGAAAGTATTCAAGAATATGAGGTTCACGAATACGAAATGGTAACCGGATCGAGTTTGAACAATGCGGGAGAGATAAGAATCAACGTCGAAACTCAAGATCTATTCATACATCCTAGCGAGAGTTACATAGTGGTGCAGGGAGGTCTCACCAAGGAAGATGGGAGCGACTACGCCGACGACGACACGGTTACTCTAGCCAATAATGGCATCATGCATCTATTCAGTAACATAAAATACATGCTATCCGGACAAGAGATAGAATCTGTGTTTCATCCCGGTCAGGCCACCACGATGTTCGGACTCTTGACGTATCCTGATGATTTTTCGAAATCCAGAGGACTTCATCAGTTGTGGGTGAAAGACACCGTCGGCCCTGCTAGCGCCGGCGCCGTCTTGATATTCGACTACGTCGTCAAGACGTCCAGACCTAAAGGAACGTTTTCGTTCAGGATACCTTTGAAACACATCTTCGGATTTGCGGACGATTACAACAAGATCATGTACGGATTCGACGCTGAAAATTGAAAAAAAAGGAAACGTTGTTATAATATATGGTGATAGTGAAGAAGAAGGAAAACAAAAAAAAAATGAGATCTAAAGATGATCTCATTACTTTTTTTTTTGTTTTTTCGTTTTTAATAATCACACATTATTTTTTTTAATTCATTATTTTCCACTGTTTGTTCAAGGGAACTAGTTCGATCAGTAGACTCACCACGGAAGTGTCGGTTTCGGGATTATTGGTTTTCGTAACGAAATTAATCCTGTCTCCGGCGTTCACTTTGAGAGGCGTGCCGAACGTGCTAACATTCGCGTGTTGATTCTCAGTCTTTTCGATGCTGTATCTCTTATCGCTCTCCACACCATTCACCATGAGATTGACGACCGCTCTGTTATTCAAATCCGAGGAAGCCAGACTCATTCAAAGGATTTCACCTCCCAGCTGCATGGGATATCCCACCTGACCATGTTTCGATCCGCTACCTCCATTTCCAAAAGACCACTCAGCTTTTCCTTCATCTAAGGTGCCACACAGTGATCAATTGTCTAGCATATTTGACTTTCTCCACCACCGAAATCAGGGTGCAGGCATCCGTCATGTTCACGGGATCCGGTAGATTCGTGAGCACGTGTCCACCCATGTCTAGTTTACCTTCCATGATGTCGCCCTTTCTCCAGACCAAGTTGTCATCCACGTAGTTCCTGCTGACTGCGCTGGAATCGAATTCGGGATCGTGATCGAGACCGAATAAATTGTGACCGTTCATGTTGATGCCACTCTCCATGGTTCTGCCAGATTGTTCAGGTAGAGATCGTCCACTTGCGATTCTAGGTATTCTTGCGATTGTATCATGGCAGAATCTACGTAGTCCTTGTTGACCGCAGTTGAGTCTGCATCCGTGTCCTTGATCTCCGACAGATTCAATATCTTGTGGAATCCTGCATTCAGATCTGATTTCATTTCTCGTCCATCAGACTTTCTCTGTTCCAGATCTACGTAGTTTTCGTTTTTATTCGATTAAAATTTTTTTAAAATTATTTTTTATCTTTATATATACTATAAAAAAAAAATCTCTCTCTAATGTAAATCATTGAGAATGTCTTGAAATCGATCTCCTTCAGACCATCTCTTGAGATCGTAGAGACACAGGTGACCGCAAAACACTTGATGTGGTGATTGCACTTGTTCCGTGTTGTAACGAACCATCGATTTGTTGAAATAGTTCTTTATTTCTTTTGGCGGCGAGATTCCGTAGCTGTCGAAATAATAATTTTTCTTCTTCCCGTTCTTCATCCACGCCACCCAGTGAGTGCCTTCACCCGATGAATCGGCTAGATTTAAAATTCTGCATTGCGATTGTCCAGGTCTTCTCTTCAGCAAGGCATCTCTGGAAAACACTCCTAGAAAATCTTTGATTTTCAAATCTTTTGCCGCATTCAACAGATCGATGTTGGATAGGGGTTCGTTAGGTAAGATGACACCTTCTACGGATATCTTTATTTTCTTATTCATAAATGCGTATATATTTTTTTTATTTATTTTATTATAATTTACTAAAAATGACATTATTTTTTTTCTATTTTTTTCTTTTTCTTTTTAAACTAACTTTCTCGATGTCACTATCGATTTCTATAATTTTGTGTTCATCTAATACTTCTTGATTTTCTGGAATCCTATCATCCACAATCATATCTGGAATCTTATCATCCACAATCGTATCTAGAATCCAATCATCCATATTCATATCGTTTCTAATTAGATCAACAGTCCAATGTCCGAGTGCCAAAGTGCTTATTTTATCGTCTAACACGAATCTCTTATCGTCGTCGGCCGTCAGCGAAATCTTGTTGACTATTTCAGTATACAAGTCGTGATTTTCACTTCGAATCGATTTCATAGTCTTTTACACCGGACCACTTCCTAACAGACAATCTTTATACTCTTGGAAAGAGATGTTTTTCTTCACCACGCACGCTTTAACTCCTTTACACTTCTTGATCTCTTCATCATCTTCTAGACGATAAGCATACAGTTTGGGTCTCAAGCCCACGAATTCGACGATCTGTTTACCGCAGCTCTCGTCATTAAATTTACCCAACACCTTCTTGTTGTCGTTCGATTGAATGTTGGACGGGTGATCGACGGGATAATTGCTCGTGTCAAACCACTCGGCCACGTCCGGAGATATATCTCGGTAGACATCTTTCGTCTCTATCTCGTAAACTAAACTGTCCATGTCGGTGAACAGTAGTTTGGCTTTATCACCAAATTTTCGTTTGACGTAATCGTAGTGAAACTCGTACATCAATCGCTTGCTGATATCTGAGATGATCGGTCTTAGATAATACGATTTGTCGAACTTCAGGTGCGTCTTTTGCATGTGAACGGCCACTAGATTTTCGTCGAATATGGTTCGGTGTTTGTAATTGGGTTTCTCCACTAATTTTTTAGCTCTTTTCTCAGACGTGACGAGTCGAATGTCGGTTCTCTTCCTGATGTTTTCCATCGATTTGCCGTACACGCAGTTGTTCATGAGTTTGAAGAAATCTTTTTCGAAATCGTTCTCGGCTCGAGTTCTGAGATTCGTGTTGAGATCGATGTATTTTTTCATCCAAGGCTCTTCGTCGAATCGAATGATGCGATGTATGTCGACTAATTTCATCCCGTAATCGATGTACTGTTTCAAATTCTCGCTGTAGACGACGTAGTTACGTTTGTTAAATAAATTGGGAATGAGTTTTTCCTCATCTCCTTCGTTCGGTTCCATTCGTTCGGGAGCTAGTGGATAATCGTTGTGTGGATCGTGTAATTCTTCCGGATAGTTCAAATCGACTTCTAAAATGCAAGGATAGTCTCTCCATGTTTGCATCTCTTTTGGTTCCGTTACCCATTTGAAATTTCCAATCGGTAAAGGATGACTCATAGCCCAACCATACAGATTATTAGCGTCCCAATACTGTATGTATTTAGTCGACCGTTTCGAATCGAAACCTTCTTTCATGTAGGGATTGTTAGCTTCAGAATATCTGTGGGAGATCATCGAGACGCCACCTCTCGCAGCCCTTTCGAACATGAGCAACATGTCCACGTCGGATAATAATTCCAATTGGACTTCGGTGGTCTTCAACAGAGCGTCCCATGCCAGACCGGGTGCGGTGAAATACAAGCGAGATCCAGATCGTAATTTTGACGACAGACGTCTCGAAAATTTTCGAACACGTCTGCCAAGAGCAGAACGTCGGTCTTCAGATAGAGATCATGATAATCTCTCATGGTTTTCATATCGAATGATTTCCACACGTTTTTGGAGTGTTCGTAATTCTTGTCGGAAATGTCGGATTCGTATAATTTCGAATAAAAATCTTCTTTCGAAGGTAGTGCGGTGTCTTCATATCTCTTTAGATCGTTCATGTAATCGTAAGGATACACTCCTTTCCTCAACATGACGTCTACTCGTTCTCCGAAATGTTTGCTCATGAATTTAAATTTATCCTTGCTCATGTTATCGATTAATTTTTCCAGAGCGGTCGACATGAATTTAAAACTGTCGATGAAACGTATGCATCTACGAATGGATTTCATTTTTTTTTCAACGTCTCTCCATCGATTACTCTTTTCTTCTCCATGAGCTTCCATTTTGTGAAGGAAATGTATCTTTCTTCACTGTTCGCGATGCAATTTAATTCTTCGTGTGAGGTGCCGAGATTTTTCACGAACAGATGACTGTCGTAACCTGAGAGATTGTGAAACATCACCAGATAGAAAGCGGCATCTCGATATTTTAAATTACACTTGCTGTGAGCTGGACCGCGATACAGACCCGTGTAATGATCGTGGTCTCTGACCTTCTTATTTTCCTCCGAATTCTCGTCGAACGATTGTCTGCATATGTGACATTCGGTGGCTCTGTTATTTTCGTTCTGCTGCTCTCGCATGATGATCATTTTTGCTGGAGTTTTAAATTTGTCATATAACATTTGAATTTTCGATTCTAACTCTTCCACGAACCTTTGAGCCACGTCGTCGTCTTCATACTGTTTCGTGTAGGTGAAGGGACCCATGTCGTGTTGCGAGTCAAAAGTGCATTTCACGTAAATGCAATAGCCCAAAGGTATGTGTTTTTGATATCTTTCGACGTAACTTTGAAGAGCGTTGGGTTGACAGGAACTCATTTTCACGGTGAAACATTCGAAATCGGCGTACACGACGAATGGTACTTTTAACCTTCTATTGTGATTTTCAAACTTCACGATGGTGTTGGGTTTTGGCATTTTGACGGTGACACCTTGATTTTCGTTGCAATATTCTTGATGTTTCGCTAATGATTTTTCGGTCTTAAATATGTTCATGCAATTGTAACATAAAGATATCTTTCCATTATGATTATTATTTTGTTTCGACAGTAATCAGGTTTAACCCAACAATAATGACGATTGTCACCATTTGAAATCAATAATAAAATAATCGTCTTTTCTCTTCTGAGATACGAAGTCTGTCTAAGAGGATAGATCATTCGTTTTTCCTCATCGTATCCCAAGTCGTTCACCGCTATGGTAGGATTTTGAGCTTCGAAACGTTCGATATGTTTTAACTCTGTTGGAAAAGTCACTCCGGTCCAATCAAGATTTTTAGAAGTTTCCTCGTAATGAGAAACTCTATCAGAGTTTATTTTGACAGGGTATAAAGCGGAGGTGACTGCCCATTTAAAACACTGATCATCTTTATTTCTCACGTTGACCACGGTGTGTTTCTTAGTCAAGAAATACGGTAATTCCAAGTAGGAAGATCCTTTCAACGGATCGTTTTTATTTATGTGAATTTCGAGTTTCAACACCTCATCGAACGTCCAATTACTACCTTCATGTTGATAATTCGCGAGAGACGTCAACATCTTGTCTTTCATCTTTTCGAAAACGTCTGATAAATCTGAACCTCGAAATACGGGTTCGACGTTAGATCTGAAATATGCATTTTTCACGATGCTCTCGCCGGACTTCACGTCGATTTTATTCATTATGCAATGGAGTATCATCTTAATTTTTAATCCCACGTTCATGTATTCATGAAACAAATCCAATACTTTTTTCTTCACCCATTCCATGAACAATTTTGGATCGATTTTCTTGAATGAGGGAACCACGTCGAAAGTTTTAAAAATGCCTTTGATTGCACTCTCCTGTTCTACGGGTTTCGATTGGAATAGTTCTGCAACGAGTCGTGTTACATATTCCTCTCCTTTCTCTTCGTCGATTGCTCATTGAATTTCGCTCGATATATCTCGTTTGTCTTGAATCTGAAGTGCATCACTCGTTTTCGTTTTAGTTTTTCTTTTCTTTTCTTTGGAAACTTGATGTTCTTCAACGGCTTTTCGTTTAGTCGTCTTCTTATTTTCCACAATCGAAACGTTTTTGGTTTTTTTGACGTCGGCATTTCGATTCCTTTTACTATCTTCTCATTTTTCACAACCGATGCATCTTTTAACGTCGTTGCTATCGACATTTCGTTTGCCTTTCTAGCATTTCGCAAATATTCTTGTATGACTTCAATTTTTTTTGATTTAGTTCTATGATTTCTGAAATCTGAAATTTGTAATAGTTTACAAATCTCGTTTAACTGAGATATGGTTTTCTCATTTAAATTTACCATTGTTTTATCTGTTTGCTTCATTTGTAAGAATATTTTTTTTGGAATTTTGTATTAAATAATTTGTTAAAAAAGTTTTGCTTTTTTACTCTTTTTATACATATAATAAAAAAAAAAAAAAAAGTTAAATTTTAAATTCAATTTTTTAATACAAAATTTAAAATATACATTATTTGCAAGAATTCATAAAAACCAAATAATCGATCATGACAACAACACCTAAAAGATGCGAATTGAAATTGAAACGAGACGAAGCGTATGAGAAATTCGGTTTTAATATCTATACATTACAACAACACGATCCTATCGAATTGAATGAGGTTGAGATGGTACTACAACAAATATCGAATGTGTTTGAAATTGGATGAAGCCGCGCTCTATTTGTTTTACGAGTACCAAAGCAATCTGCTGAATAATATCATTGTCGCTGAAGACAGAGAATTCGACAAGGGTGATTTATTGTTGTCCTATGGAGGTTACATATATCCAATAATCTCACTCGAACTCGTGAACAAATCGGGTGGTGAGAGCGCATTCACCGATGAAAAAAAACTCAAAAGAGTAAAGATAAACATTCAAACCATTTTCGTAAGTGGAAAAATGACGAATGTCAACATGCTAATAACAGACTTGGAAATATAAACAATAGAGAGATTGAAATGTTAAAATTTAACTTTTTTATATATATATAAAGAGAAAAAAAACTTTTGCTAAAAAATTTTACATTACAAAAATTAAAAATTAAAAAAACAACTTTTTTATATATATAAAAAGAGCAAAAAAAAAATAAACAAACTTTTTTTAAACAAATTATTAAAATACAAAATTTAAAATATACATTATTTGCAAGAATTCGTAAAAACAAAAAAACAAATAATCGATCATGAGGACAACAACACCTAAAAGATGCAAATTGAAATTGAAACGAGTCGATACGAATAAGAAATTCGGTCATAAAATCTATAGATTACAACGACACGATCCCATCGAATTGAACGAGGTCGAGACGAAGGGCTTAGAGCACAAATACGACAAATATAAGATGCCTTTGAAATTGGACGAAGCCGCGCTCGATTTGATTTACGAGTACCAAAGTGATCTGCAGAACATCGTCATCGCCGAAGATAGAGAATTCGACAAGGACGATTTGTCGTTGCCCTATGGAAATTACATATTTCCAAACATCTCATTTGAACTCGTGGAGAAATTGGGTGGTGAGAGCGAGTTGACCGATGTAAAAAAACTCAAAAGAGTAAAGATAAACATTCAACACGTTTTTGAAAAAGTTGAAGACACGAGTGTCAACATGCTAATAACGGACTTGGAAATATAAACAATAGAGTGATTGATTTTTAGCGAAGAAAAATGAAAAAAAAAGTAATGAGATCATCTTTTGATCTCATTTTTTTTTTGTTTCTTCGCACTCTGTCTCTCGATATTCGTCATTATCGTCTAATTGTTTCTCCACCTTTTTATCCATTTTAAATATATTATTTTATACTTTCTATGATTTATATTTTATATAATTATATAATTTTATATTATAATAACATATTCAAAATCGGTATGTTCTTAAATGGCGAATTCTCACCGAGCAACAAACCCTTGCCGAGTCGCTCAACATTCCGTCCACTCTTCAAATAGAGACCGTTTCCTCTCAGAGAGTTGCCACCTCTAACGGGTTCTAGATACAATCCTTTAGTGCTGTCGTCTACGTGGACGTGACGCACGGTTTCTCCCTTCTTCAAAAACAGTCTGCTGCCACCCATTAATTTCTCAACCGCCGAACTAGCGAGTCCCGTGAGAGCTCCCACGCCGAGAGTCTTTCCGAGAAAGGGTAGAACCTTTGCGGCGAAGGGTAATGCTTTTGCAGCGATTCCTGCCAATAGCAGTAGGAAACCGCCTTTCATTCTCAAATTGTATCTCAATTGAGCGGGACTCAATCTCACCGTCAACCCTCTTCCATCACGAATCACTTTCTCCATCCTTTTGATTTGACTTCTGGTCCAGGCGATCGAATCCTGACCGCCTCTCGTCAGATCTTCGTGAGTGAATTTGAATCTCACCGCCTCGCCTCGAGTTGTTAACACTCTCTTAAGTTTCTTCCTCTGTCCTGTGGATATGTTCACGTTTTTAACCACGTATTCTGTCATAATTCTGTTTTTTTTTAAATTATTTACTTCAATTGTTTCTTGTTTAATAATTATATTAAAATAATTTTGTAAAATTAATATTGCGTTTATTTTATTTTTGTTATCTATATATATACACAATATATTTTTTTTTTTGCTTTTATATTTCTCTTATGTGAAATCGTATCGTCACTCTCTCTCCGCAAAGATCTAACAGTTCACCATTTTGATCCGTCAACGTGGTTTTGAGACTATACAACGTGTCTAAAATCACTGGTAGATAAACTAAATTTCGAGGTCGCTCCACGATCTTATAACCCGGCGACACGTTTGGAAAGTCGGTTGAGCGCCACCATTCACGTAACTTCCAGCAATCACGTCCACGTTCACCAGAATGCTATTGACAGCAAGAATGTCGACCGTATTTTCAGATGCCGCGTGGCCTCGATACATCTTTCGATCGAATCCCAACATCTTGCCTATAGAATCGTCCGTGTTGAAATCCACACGAAAATTATCTTCCAAATCCAACATCGTCTGTAAGGTATTAGGATTGGGAGCGAGTCTGATCTTGTTGCTTCCCTTTCCATCCGTCTTCATTCGCGTCTGAATGTAATCGTTCAAATCGTCTATGTCGTAACTCCCTTTGGGAATTCGAATCTCCAACCAATTCGTTCCGTCGGAATACTTGAAAGAGTTATTCTTTTCGGTGACGTTGGGAAAGGAATAATAAGTCTCCAGATTCACCAACGCCATCTCGTATCTTTTCTCTCTATTCAATTCGATGGAAGGTTAAAATTTCGTAGTGAATCGAGTCGAATCGCCACTCACCACGATTTGAATGGATTGTTTTGCAGCCGTATTCTCGGCTATCCGTTCTAACAATTCTCCATGTTCGAACATTATATTTAATTTTATTTTTTTATTCAAAACTAATTATTTGAAGATTTATTATTTTCTAAATTTTATTTTCACGCTCTATCTTATTATCATCAGAAACATAAAACTTGTCGAATCCGCACCGATATTTTCCGCAATTAAATTCGCTTGTCAAATCGATCACGACGAAATTGTAAAGTCCACCATCCCAAACCCTCTTGCAAAATCTCCTGAATTCCGCCGCGCTCATGTCGTTTGCGACGTGATCGCCGTAGATGTGATTGAGATTCATGAGATCTTGGCGAAAGTGACATAGAAAATTAGCGTTCGCCCTTATCGTCTGTCTGGGCAATCGAAAATAATTCTGCGACAGGTAGAAACAGTCCACGTTGCTGTGACGACCCCTAACGTAATACGATTCGCATCGGTTCTGTTTCTCCAAAAACAGATCGTCGAAAATCATGAGATTCTTATCTTCCCATTTCAGTTCTCTAGGATCCGGAACGTCGCTAGCTTTCTCATAAAATCGACACTCGACGTTCGAAGATGCATTTCTCTTCATCAGTTCCATCACTGCACCGTCCAAAATGGTCGAAAGTGGAGCTTCGCTCTTGTCGAATTCCTCCCTACTGTCAAAGATTCTGGCTATGACGTCCTTGGACAATCTGCGATCCATGCACTCTCGAAGCAATCTGTATTCGGGTTGAAACAAGCTCTTGCCAAACACGAACAATCTGTCGCAATCCAACCAGTCAGGTCGGGACAACAGATTCATCAACAGATTGGTCTTTCCACAATTCGATTTTCCCACTATCAAACCTCTTATGCTTTTGGGAAAGAACTCGTTATTCGACCTCTTGGTCGCGGCGTCGTTCCAAGACATATCTTTTATGTTCATCTTTGTTTTATTTTTTTTGTTTGTTATTTTAGATTCTTTTCAAACGCAAATTTTTTATGTTTTTCAAACTCTGTTTTTAATGTTATTATTTATTTATATCACACCGTTGCGAGTTCTCTTCAATCCGGATCCACTCGTCATTTTTGCTATATCTTGTATGGGCACCACAGCATCCTTAAAATCTTTCCAACTTTTCGGCGTTCACTCTAACGCAGCTCGCTTTGCCGGCGGACTGGTCAACTTGTCTTGCCAGTCACAGAAGCTATCCCACCACTGGCTTCAGAAGCGGCTTTCTTACCAGCATCCATAGCCATCTTTTTACCGACCTCAAACGCGGTCGATGCGAGTTTTCTACCCGCATCGCTCGTGAACGCTCGCATTTTAGAATCGACGATGCCAGAACCGCCTTGAACGTAAGTTCTGACGTATCCCCTGTTCTTTATCACCAACATATTTTATAATATATTTTTGTTTTTTTCACTGGTAAATCATTTTTGCCGTTTAAATACTTTTATTATTCTAGTGTAAAAATTGACTGTTTTATTTTTTTGTTTGTTTGTTTGTTTGTTTCTCTCTACTTATTATATACACATCAATCCTTCAATTCGTTCATCAGCCTTTTATACTGGTTTTTATTCAAAACCTTCTGTCTTAACAATTCGTCAGATATAGCAACTATCTGATTATCTAATCCTGTGTTACCAGCCCGTCTGCTCGCCATCAACAAACTCAATCTCTGAGACAGAGCGTCGGAATCGCTCGGAAGAAAAGTGGTTTTCACCCCTTTGCCAGTCACCGATTCGACGAACTTCTTGTTCATATCCCATATGGGTTTCACCACTTTCGTCCACTTGTAACCTCTGTTGGCTTTGGGTTTAGTCTCTCTGGCATCGTTATTTCTCTTCATGGCGTGGGTCTGAACCAGAATGTCTCTGTAATTATCGAAATCCTGATCCGTGTAATCGCTAGGCTTGTCGTAAAGGAGCTATCTGCACAGACCATCAATCAATTCGTATTTGTTCGAACCCATGATCAATTCATCATCGTCAATTTCTACTTCTGTTTCTCCTACAAAAATCCTTCTCTCCGAATCCTTATAAAATCCATACGACTGATCTCTCTTACCGCCATCATCATCGGACGATGCGACGCTACTAGTGGTGATAGTCAAAGCTGTATCGTCGCTCTCGCTCATATCTGTTTGAATTCACGTGGGAACGTAATCCGGTGTAGATTGAACGGAATACCGATTTCCAAAACTAGGAGGCAAAGAACCCATTCTCAAAGAACTCTCCTTTATGGGTCTCAATTCTTCGACTATCACCTTCCTGCTTCGCTCTTGACCCTCCGTCACGGGTTTAAATATTTTTGTGGCTTCGCGTTTGAGTTCCATCTCACCAAGACGTCTGCTCCTAACAGCTGACTGAATCCCCTTCTTAGCATGTTCATACTCACCTAAAATTAGATCTCGATGTCTAGGATCCATCTGTAAAGACATCTTTCGTTTTAGTTGTTTTTATTATTTTCAAAATTAAATGTTTAATTATATTTTTATGTTTTAAGTAATAAAAATCTTTCCGTCTTTAATATAATAAACTGACTGTTAATTGAATTGGTGAAGTTTAAGAATACGTTTAAACAGTGCATGACAAACCGGTTTCTGATTTAACACATTTTGACAGTAGTTTTTTACATTTTGTCAAAAGATCTCCATTCACACATCAAACAACCATTCACTCAGTCTCGAATTAAGAAAGAATCCCTTTGATGACTGTTAAACAGTTTCAACACACAAAAGAAAACTAATTTTAACGCTGAGAACTTATTTCATCTCTCTCTGATTGCTATCATGAATATATTAAAAATTTACCACTCAAAAACCTAATTGAGCGGAAAATGCATTTTAAACATTCCACTAAGTGTTTGACTCTTCGAACAATATCCCCCAAAACTCAATATCTATTCGTCTCATTCAAGACAAAACGCGAATATCTATTACAGATCGACTCATTCAAACAATATCCTCCAAAACTCAATTTCTATCCATCTCATCAAGACAAAACATGAATGTCTATAATACAGACCATATTCATAATCGACTCTTTTTGAACAAAAACCTCATTCAATCATAACGATAACATGAGTTAGTTTTTTTTCAGGAAGACGTGACAGCGGGCTTGTGAATTTCTAACACACCGACAACACTCTTCGTTCAGATCGAGTTTATGAGAATCGAGCGATCCGATCGGTCAATTGGTGGAGAATCGAGCGATCCGATCGGTCGATTAGCTGATTTTGGGAATTCCCATAGTGGGGAATTCCCCTAATGATGTCATAAATGGGAAAAACCCACCGCCTCAAAACAATTGAGAGTTCTGGACCACTGGTCTAGAATCCGCAGACCGTTTTTTGATGATAGCCCAGAATTTTCTGCTCGCGTTCACCAACGATGGATCGATGGTCTGATCTGCGATGGGAATGTCGACAAAATTTTTTAAAGTAAAAGATAAAAGTGAAGATGTACAATTTAACCTTTTTTTAAAAAACGTGAGTTCACCACGAGTATTTGAACGTTAAAAGTGCGATCTAGGAGTCACAAAAAAACATGGGGGATTCAAGACCACTGTACATTTTTGTGAACAAGAGTGTGATTTAACACTGAATTCCACGTTGGGGAACGCATCGTGTACGTATGTTGTACACGTATATGTACAAAGTGGTAGTAAACTCTCAAATATTACCTACTTACATCCATAAAATTCAAAGATCGTATTTGTGTCTTTGTCAAACCCATCAACATAATATCCCCCTATTTTAACCTCCCCCTCCATTAAGTGCATGTTGAATATGTATGTTTTCTTCCTGTGCAAGTATCTGTAAAAAGCTAATGGCTTTAATGGAGTATTTGACTTTAGCAGGGTAGCCTATGTCTGAAATGATTGCCATTTGGTTTTCTGGAAGTGAATTTTTCTCCAAGCTTCTGTGCGTGCATCGACTAAGGTAAATGCTTCTCTCAAGGGGTCTATGCCATCCTATCTATAAATTTTTGTCTGAATTCCCCACACCCCCTGCGTAAGATATCTATATCTGAATTACAGTATAATTCCATTTCTTTTTGAAAATCAAATCTGGCATTACTCGTAAATTTTTTGTTGTACCACTTGATAAAATCTTCCCTATCTGATGGAGACATTGAATCTGGCATATACAATGTTGAATCTAAATAAGGGCCAATATAATTTTGATACGCTTGTGTGTTTGCCAAGTGGGGGAAATAACCATTTGCTAATTCTGTCAAGCCAAATGTTTTAGGAAATTGTGCTGATCTCATTGAAAGAAAATTTAAAGAATCTATAAGTCTAATACCAAAAGCTTTAAGTGAAATAATTTTGTTCCCATTCATAATTACATCAGGAGTTGTCGTACCAGTTTCAATGAGGTGTCTTAAAATAAATTGTCCATCAAAACCTCTTAAATTGTGAGCAATAGCTGTTGTCCCTTTATGTTCCTTACTGAAAAGCCAATCACAAAAATCTGATAAAGTAGATTCCCTTTTAAATATTGATTGCCGATATCCAAATTTGTCACAGGAAATACATTCTTGATCTATAGATTTGCAAATACATTCCCCACATGCACAATGAGCAACACAGAAATTTGGGATATGAACTCCTGAGTCTTGTGTGGTTTCAAAATCAAAAAATACAAATGGAATGTTTGTTAATTTTTCATCCTCAGGTGAAGTGTATTTTGGAATGAAACATTGGTGATCAGAATTAACTACTTGTTGACAATATTTACATTTTTGAATCCTTCACAAATGTGTTTTCCTTTTGTTAGATATATTAGTGATTTACACTTTTTACATTTTTGAACTAATTGACAAATTGTTTTTCTTCTTTCCCCTTTGCAGTGATATGGCTATTATAGCATGGTTGACTTCTAAATTGTCTATTGTAAGTGTAACAGGTGATGGGATGTTCGGGAATACATTTTGTTGGAGCATAGCAAACACAATAAAAATGACACATGTGACGTTCTCTCTGTTGGACTCCTTTACTGCAAAGTTCACAATAGTAGGAGCATCCTAAAAACCCTGTAATTGTAGTGATAGTATCAAAATGCTGGTCATGTTGGTACATATGAATAACTTTACTATCAGTGGTGGTAACAGGAGGTTTGAATAAAAATTCACTTTTTGCATACGGTGGATGAATTTTTATGACATACTCTGGGTAAAGCAGGTCTCGTATTTTATAATATTCGTCATATCCACAACGAATATTATAATCAAGACCTGCTTTGTCCATCAATGCCTTAGCTTCCCGCTCTTGTGTCGGTCTATCAGAATATCTAATATTTTTCCATTTCTTTTGCCAAAGTTCAGAATTATCTCTATCAACATGACACTTTCCCACTACAATGGCCTGTGCGAGGCACATTGAATCATTAATCTTTTTAATTTCAATAATACTTTTCTTGTTTCCAACCATTTTATCAACAGATGAAAATGAAATTGGTGCATGTCGCCCAGACCCTTGAGGTAGAGAAGTGTGAGTTATTTCTAAAGATAATTGCCCATCATGGATAGTAAAGTTATCATTTGATTGTACAACTTTTTCTATTTCATCTAATATGGTGTTACCAGTGATATCTGAAGGATTAGTAAATGGGATAAATATACCTATTTCTAATCCTGGGTGGTCAACTGATATTCTCATTGGATCGTTGTCTTCTACTCCACACTCTTCTTGAATATCTTTTACCATACTGTCAAAGACTTTTCCAAGGATATCAAATGGATTCTTTTGATTAAATTGTTTAAAGGTTATTCTGCATATATGGGATTTGGAACAGAATTTTTTTGATGTTTTTTGTAGGAGTGGGTGAATGGTGTATAAGTCTCTTGCTGATTCTACTCTCTGTTTCTTGTTATCTTCTTCACTCTCTGCCTCACTATATTATTCAATGGCTCTCTTCATCTTTTTCTTCTATCATCTCTTATCAACAGGAAAGCAGTGAAAATATGTCTTGTCTTCTTGAAGTCAAAAAACAAAGTGTGAATCAGCCTAAGATTCCCCCACTTTTTATACTTTCCTTTAATGTACATTTAATTGTGCATTTAAATGTACATTTAATACCCACTGAATTATACTGTTAATAAATGTTTCTTATACACATTTGAAAACTCATATATGTAATCCATTAACTCTATGGGAAAATTCCTATGGTAAATATTGTATAGCTTTTATTTGTTAGTGTATCTTTCAACCAACATTAAAATCACTAAACGCATCTACCAACAGGTATATAGTATCCAGTGGTTATTGACTGCAAAAGATAGCACAACTGTTTGTAACCAAATGAATGTATATTTAAACAATTGTGTGTAAATGCATGTTATTGAACATTTAAGTGTACAATTAAATGTACATTAAAAAAGTATAAAAAGAGGAAGAATCTTAGGATGTTTCACACTTGCTTTTGACTTCAAGAAGACAAGACATATTTTTGAAATGCTCCAAAAGTTAAAGATGGATAGAGTTACAGATCCAAGATTAGAAAAAGCAAGTGATGCTAAAAGTATTTACTATAAACCATCTAAATGGGGAGAAGTAAAAAGACTTGTGAATGAACTTTATAAGTTGATATCAACACCTGAAGAGATGATTTGTTCCATTTGTCATCAGAAAGGACATTGGGCAAATACATGTTCAGACAAAGGGCCATGTTTTTATTTCAATCAGAAAGGACATTGGATTAATGAATGTAAATTGAAAAAGCTATCGGATAACTCTGTGTCTCAACCAAGATGGGGGGAACCAGCTGTTGTTCAACGAAAACCAGTTAAAGTTTATCCATGGTCAGAATACATAGAGCATACAGAAGATAGATTACCGATTACAGGTTTCAACTTAACACTTGATGAAAAATACATTGACAACCACACTTTACAGGGGATGAGCATGGTACCTCTACTACCTCGACAAACAAACTTTACAAATAAGAAAGTTGACTTAGCAGGACCTGTGTTACCAGAGTTTGATGATAATGATGATACATTATTATATAATATGGATATACCTAAAGAAACAAAAATGGAAACCGATAATGAGTTAGAAGTTTATTTCCAGAGAAAGAGGAACCATCAAAGAAAGTTACAAGAAAACGAAAAGCTAAAGACAATAATTCTAAAATAGGAAAACTTGCCAAGAAACATTGAAAACAGTTTTTGAAAGTGACATTTTCATAAAAGACATTTACAAATCTGTAAATATTCATGGAATAAAATTTTCGGGTTTGAAAAAAGGTAATAATATTTTGTTGTTATTTAAACAGGGGAGAATTTTTTCCAACTCAGGATTTTTATTTATAAAAATGAAAAAACTCTTTTCCTAACATTAATTTGCAAACAGAAAACAATATTTTTGTGCTTGCAAATTAATGTTAGGAAAAAATTTTTTCCTAACATTAATTTACAAAAACAAAAAATATTTTTCTGATAAAATAAAAACTTGCAAGACAGAAAAATAATTTGCAAACAGAAAATATTTTTTGTGTTTGTAAAATTAATGTTATGAAAAAGTTTTTTCATAACATTAATTTTACAAACACAAAAAATATTTTTCTTATAAAATAAAAAAACTTTCAAGACAGAAAAATAATTTACAAACAGAAAAAATATTTTTTGTGTTTGTAAAATTAATGCTATGAAAAAGTTTTTTCATAACATTAATTTACAAACACAAAAAATATTTTTCTTATAAAATAAAGAAACGTGCAAGACAGAAAAAAAATTTGCAAACACAAAAAATATTTTTATGTTTGCAAATTAATTTTGTTTTTACCTAAATGTGTTCACACAAAAACATTTAGGTAAAGACAAAATTAATTTGCAAACACAAAAATATGCCAAGACAGGGAAATCTAGTGTGGGAGCTATGAGGTTAATCTCTTTTGAATTGTGTAATGAAATTACAATTGAACAAAAGTTCAATTAATTCCATTGTGGTAGCACTTAAATGTGTCACTCAAGTGTGTAACGTGATATATCTTTTTACGAATACGGTGGCCCTTATAAGGGCCGTTTTTTACTAAACAAAAAACTGCTTAGTTCACCAACTTTATTCAATTTCTCTTTGCGGCTCTCTTGACATCCTTTTGATTAACGAGATGTTGTGATCCTCTCCCCCTAATCGTTGCATAATGATAGGTATCTCTCATCATTTTTTTTAACAAAACAGTGTAAGGCTTTTTCAGCTTCATCAAGTGACAATGGTGAGATATTATCCACCCCAGCTTTTCTTGCCAATCTTCGCAGATTACTCATTAGAATAGTATTACGCTCCTCTCTCTCCTTATTCACTTCTCATACACCACATTCACCTTCTAGTGATGGAATCTTTACCTCGATGGATAGCTCAACTCTCATGATTGATGATAAGAAAAATAACGTTATGATATCTCCAGCAGTTTTTTATAGACAATGCGAGGATCGAAAATACACTGAGGAACCCTCACGCGACAATTCCATCGAGTTCGAGAAAAACTGTTGATAACAGACGTTTACTATCACAGCCGTCCGATGTCAACAGTTTTTTCCCACACTTGAACAAATTGTCGCGTGAGCGTTCTTTAGTGCATTTTCGATCCTCGCATTGTCTATAAAATCTAACACGCATTCCAAACAATTCATTTTGAGACAACATGAAGTTCTCTCTAGATATAAACGAATACAGAATGTGGAGGTCCAGGGAAATGTCTGACGCTGATTGGAATCGCCGATTAGAAGAAGAATTTATCAGAGCAGAGAGAGAGAAAGCACGGAGACGCCAATTAGCTGAAGATATTTTCGGTCATATGAGGAGAAGTGGTGGACCTCAGAAATACATTCGACAGTGGGGCCAGCAGCTTATTGATGAGCTGGAGCGAAATGCAGGGATAAGACAGTTCTTATCTGTCCTCGGTTATGAAGTGGATAAATACAGGGTGAAGAAAGTTGACTTGTATCCTGATCTTAATTGGCAGCCAGAAAGACGGTATAAAAAATGTGAGGTTAAATCCAATAACCTTTATCCAGATTTATGTGAAATCCAATGAGGATTCCTAAAAAATTTGGATACAACTTATTGAATTTTTGCTTGACAAAAATCAGGAATCAAGTTAAACTCATTCATCCTAATTCTTATTATCTCTGTTTGTCATTCTAACCTATCAATAATTTGTTACTCTCACAAATGAGCGTGATTTCAAAATGTGCCTCCATGGCAGCCCTTATAATGGCTACCCACAATATTAGAAAGAGATATCTTTTCATGTACACAACCAAGTCTTTGTTATAAAAAAGACAAAAAACAGTTCCCTTTTCCTCCAGTGAAAAACTTATAAGCAAAAATGTACTATAGGATCTGGTCATAAAGCATGATGCGGAGGCACTATAGACCAAAACATTTTTAACACTGACACTTTAACACTGAATTTTCCATAGGGTCCATAGCGTTAGTGTTAAATTGTGAAACTTATAGACCAAAACTTATAGACCAAAACTTATAGACCCAACATGTATGCACAGTGCCACCAGTGCATACATGTTGGGTCTATAAGTTTTTGGTCTATAAGTTTTGGCCCATAAGTTTCACAATTTTACACTAACCCTATGGACCCTATGAAAAACTCAGTGTTAAAAATGTTTTGGTCTATAGTGCCTCCCCTAACTACTTTTAAACCGTAGCTTTAGGAGTTAATTGTTGACGTTTTACTTACCTGGTGGTCTCAAACGCCAAAACATTACACATATTCTGTGAATTGAAATAAAACTATAAACGTGCATGTTTTCAAGTATCGATTGACCTGCTTATAGAATATTACAGTGGTATCCCTTGTATTGTGTGAGTTATGCGCTTCACAAAACTGGCGATATTTAAAGGTTTGCAAATTGAAAATAACTCAAAAACGTCCAAAATCACCTTGAATGAAAATTTGAAACTCAGATGTTGTTTTAGCGTCACAACATACTGTTTTTATGTAAATCGGACAAACTTTAATTTTTCTGACGCTGATGTGACGCCGTGCCATCATCCAAAAGACAACTCCAGAAGAATTGCTGGCGGATGAAAGGTGATTGCACTTTAGACATAATTTTTTATTGGGGAATATATTTTTACAATTTCGAGAGTGAGTGCTGAACATTAAATGTTCGTGAAAAAACGTCAAATTGATGTTAATCTGAATAAAGGTTCAAACTTTAAATTGTAATAAATGAATTAATATTGCCATCAGGAAAATAAATTGCGCGAAATTTAAGAGCTTCATGTATTATTTATACGGAGCTGTGCGTTACTGAAATACTGAAAGCCTACGTTTTCAAAAAAATATGCTAAATGCCCCCCCCCCCCCCCCCCTCCCCACACACTCCCCGAACATGAAGTGACGAAAAAAGGTGAAAATGACGATAAATTAGAAAACAAAAAAAGGCAGCTATCTCCTAATTTTCTGCACAACATATTTTTTTTTTTTTAAATCCGTTTTTTTTTAATTTGGACCATATGACCCCCACCTGAAAGTTAGGCCATAACAGTTATTGAAAATTGTGAAATATTTGATGTTACGTAAAAATGTAAAAAAAACTGCGATGAATCAAAATTAAAAAAAAACAATCATCTCTTATTTTCTTTTCTTTTGACCTCTATTGAGGGAGATGGTGTTTACAGAATTTCACAGAGGGAGGCTTGATACAGGCGTAGGTATTAAAAGGTAGAGAACAAAACGTTTGAATTGACGTTGTTTTGGATGAAGAGAGGAAAGCAAAAATTTAACTTCAAAATGTTTAATGCCGAATGGTCGTTTAAAAATGTGCTAATTTGGTGATATATCTTCAGAAATGTGGAAATGAAAAGATGAATGAAAAAAGTAAGCTAACAATCCGAATACGTCATTTCAACTTGAATGGTTTCATAAAACAATTGTGTTCTTCTTTTCTAGAAAATACAATTCAGCAATATTTTAATATTGTTTTTTTTATCGTAAAAACAAACAAACAACTGTTCGAATTTTAGAGGAGTTGTCCATTCAACCATCTCTTGACTCGAACAGTTATCGCTTCACCAGTTGTCGTTTCCAGCAGTTTCAGTTTCGATCAGTAGTTTTTCGACGAGTTCATTGAACTTTCACAAGTGGCATGCATGCGATCAAATGGGTATATAAATAGAATAGCCATGTGTAGTTTATGATATGTATTCGCGCATCTGGAAATTCATATTGATGCTTAAGGTTTTATCCCCGATTGTTGTGATGCGTCAAACCAGAGACCCAACCCATTACTGTATACTAATATAACATGTGCGACTGAGAACATATATGAAAAAATGGTTACCTTTGTTGCTTCTAATCGACGTATTATGTAGTCAGCAAATAGTTCCTCGTCCACTAATTTCACTGTAATTTTGCCATAGCTTTCAATACAAGACACTACTTTTGGCCAATACTGAACACATTTTTCCTGAAATAAAATTGCATTCGATTGATTTGTACCACACTGTAAGAGTTCGAAATCGCCCAATACATTAGGTTTCTTCAAAATAACTGCACAAACGGAAGAAAACTCGCCCGGTCTATTTCGTGAGTTCAGAGACATAAAACTTGAAAGTCTCAAGATACAGAAAACCCGAAACCTGTCACCAAGCGAGGCAGGCTGGCATTAATCTACTGGCTGTATATGAAAAAATATTAAGTTATCGTTTGCTGGAGTCTCTTTTACTGTTCTAATGATTTCCATTCTCTTCTGTCTAACTTCAAATTCAATCCAATGAGATTCGTTAAAAAATCACTGACCAAACGTAATAGGGGAGGGAATGGATCTCCGCCAGTCTTGGGGATTGCCTTATTGTGAAGGTATGCCGCGGTGCCTTGAGTGCCACGTGCGTTGTCATTGTAGCGCAAAGGGAGGCAATATTAAAAACACACTTGTAGACATTCGTGTCAGTCTTCGATTCTCGCTGCAGCAGGGGTGACAGAAGTCATCAGGGCAAGACATGCCATCGTGATGCAGAGGGTTGGAAAGTGTCAAATGACCCTTATACGGACTTTAACGCCCGAAACTCGAATTAGCAAGAACTAAAACACTCATTAAGATTCCTATATTCAGTAAAATTGCTTTCGCTGATTATTTGCTTCCAAGTGCCACCAGTTCTTTATGCATCTAGTCATGGCTAGCAGATATTTCTTGATTACAGTATTTCCGTATCAAAACAAGATCTTCTTTCCATATTATGGACATATATCTTTATAATTTGAGTTATTCTGTTTGTCATTTCTGTTTGTCGTTCGTGCCCTATCTCCTCGACCTGTATGGGCCCGATCGACTTCAAACTTGGCAGGTTTGTATTTCTGTCCGATATAACTAAGTGGACATGTTTGGTGACAATGTTTTGCGTTATTTACCGAGAATGGGCAGTTATGTCTTAACCCTTTGAATCCAAAAGACCGCTTTTTCTGGACCACGAACACGATATGTCATAATTTCATTAAGTATGGTGGCAGCTAAGTAAATGTGTGGAGTAGACCAATGAATATTTTCAACGTGCGTTCGGGCTACACGTTAAATATTAATTGATCTGTCCTTAATAAATGAGTATTGACTCTCCCAATAGCTACCATTGAACGGACATGGAAAATGTCACTAGGATTCAAAGGGTTAAGATAGATGTTGGTGAAACACTTTATGATTCGAGGCGTTCTGTGGCATAAATGTGTGTGTGTGTGGAGGGGGGGGGGGGGGGTGTTGGTAACTCGAAATGCTAGCTATCGAAAAACCATGAGTAGGATGGTTTCATCCACTAGAAATTACAATTTAGTTAACAGTAATTGTGTGTGAATATAGAGACTGGTACAATACTTTATAATTCAGGGCGTTCTTTGGGATAAAACTTGAAGGATTAAGGTCAGCCAAATATAACTATCTTGCTTAAAGTGCGAGAAGCTTGGTTTCTGCGGGTGATCACATATCCGGCCATGTGGAACGATTTATTTGATCACCTGAGGGTTCTACAAAATCTGTCTTGCTTCCGAAGTGGCATGAAAACTCGTCTCTCTCAACTGGCATTTTCCAAATCGAGCAGGACTGTATCATCAGAAAGGTAAGAAAGGCCATACATCAGTGCATACATTTTCCAACATGTTAATTGTTGATATCTTCAAGAAAGCTCTGAAAACCCATCTCTTTCAAGCAGCCTTCGGCCGCTGATAATACCATTGTTACCGTCACCTATGTTTTCGGCGCTTTTGTGCAGCGTTTCGCTGGGAAAAGCGCTATATAAATAAATTATTATTATTATTATTATTATTATTATTATTATTATTATTATTATTATTATATCTTACAAACAGATACTCTCGAATTTATGTTGACCCCAGACGGAGTCCTGTCCAATATTTTCTTTGGAAATTTGTGGGTTCAACTTAAAAATATTTTAAGATGAAAAAACTGTTTCCATTTATTCTTTCGGCATACTCGAGAATGTCTTATTTTGTCGGCTCTACTCGAGAATGTCTTGGACATTTTCAAATATCAGTCCTGCCCGATTATTTTTGGGGGTTATGTGTTCTTGTTTGAATATTCGACTCGGCGCGGTGTCAGCACAATACGTTGGACAATCGTTATCCGATTTTTACCAAATATATCCCATGTCTTTCCAAGTTTCAGTGGTTTAAGCTGCTGGCACAGATTTCCTTTTTAGTCATCACTCTGTCAATCCCAGCACTTCTGATGCAAACCTCTTGTTTTGACTAACAGTAATGTTTTAACTTATAACGATACATTTCTAACCACCATGGATAAACCATTAGTATTTTTGTACCAATCCCAAATATTTAGCCTAATAGTTATCCGTAGCCAAAACAAGCGGTGTGTCTCGTTACTGTATGCCATGGAAAGGTCTCATCAAAAGCCACTCGTACTGTGTGATATAAATGTTTTGCATTTCTTCAATGCGATTCATAATTGCTTAGACCTTGCATTATTTTGTTCTCGTGGGATTAGTTTGTTAAACTGCTAAGAATAACGTCTTATACGCTCCCTCAAAATTGTTCCAGACATCAATCATTCGACCATTTCGCCGTGTAAACACAACTGTTTGCCGTGTAAACACAACTGTTTTGCGTGAGAAAAAAATATGTTGACAATTAACAAACACTACAATAGACAATAATAGACCATATCCTTTCTAGCTGGGTATTGTCTTTCAGGATTTTTAATAGTTATGGTTACGCGGTGTTTCAGGGCGAACGGGATTGTACTACCTCCTGAGAACCGTATTTCCCGAGGCTGAAAGCGGAAGGAAATACGAACCTCAAAAGGGTAGTACAATTCCGCACATTCTGCTGAAACACCGAGTGACGAATCTACTACACCGCACCTTCAGTGTGTCTAGTTTTGTTTCATTATATAATCCCCGAACGGTATTCCAGTAAACGAGCAATAACTGATTGTAGGAGTAAGACAGAACACAACGAAGGTGGAGTACGGGGAACGGAAATCGACGACCCGAGTGGTCGTTCATTACTGTCGTCTGTAATCTACTCTGGTTGTGAGCAGCATTTATACGTCTGTTAACCCTTTACCTAACATGAAAAGCAGACGCCACTTGGAAACAAAATTATTGAATAACTAATTTCTTTGATCTTTTGCGTCAAAAACATAGCTTATGACCCCTCATTGGAACGAGCTCGTTCCAATGAGAGGTCATAAGCTATGTGTTTGACTCCAAAAATGAAAAAATGAAAACATAATGAAAATTGAATGGGAATTTTTGTGAATAGCGCTGGCCGGTTTTGGCCGTTACTTTGGGCAAAGGGTTAAGTGATAAGCTGGTAGTGTGAAGAAAAATATCACATTTGTCGATAGTTTACACTTTTGTTTGACACTGTTTTGTGTCGAATCATTTCATTCACGTCATAACGCCGCTCAGATGTGTAACGACCAGATCCAGATTTTTTCTTGCATGACGTTCTTTCACATAGACCCTATTTCACGCATGATGTAACGAGTACATTTCTCAGTGTATGTATTGTATCGAGACATGATGAATAAACACAACAATCGAGGTGCAATAAATTATTACCGAATCTCACTACAAGGGGAAAATGAATTCATTTAATTCCTGCATTGAAAATTGTATTCAACGATCCCATTAATGATTTCAATGTTGAATGGGATAGTGAATAATATCGGGCTATCAAAATTAATCTGACACTCTGTCTCTTACATTAAGTAGAGATCAACGTCTTTCTGAACAAGTTGGGAAAGCACACCTAGACATTAATCAGTTACCAGCTGACTTAAGTTATTAAAATTTTCCTCAAGAAAACTGCTCAGTTAGAATGATCATATAATTTTGTTTCGGTCTGTCAAAGAGGAATAAAAAATTAACCGAGTCAACCCACAAGTGGTCTAACCAATGGCGAATATTACAAAAGAAGGTAACCATCAATTCACATAAAAAATACAAGGTATTTAACTTATGGACCTCAATTCAAAATTACATTGGAGGGTCAACTGAGGGTGGCATTTAAAGATTACATCCGTTATAAATCTTAGCATGCCGCAATATCGGATATATGCTCCAGGGCTTACAATAATCCGCACGATTTGGGTGTATGTTTATCGCTGCATATGTGTATGTTCGATTACAGGACACAGGCGCACAACAGAAGACAAATAGCAAACTGTGAAATTACCAGTAACAAAAGTTCGCCTAGAAAGATGGATTTTATGTTTTATAAGTTTATAAGCTTCATGAATCTTAAGATGAGTTTGTTCCACAGGTGTGATGCAGCTACTGCGGATGCTGTGTTGTTGCCTGCTGTTACCAGATTCCCAGGTATGGGAATGAGATTATTGGCCATTACTGAACTGACACATCTTGGTGGTTAATAGCGTTTAACCAAGCTGGATGGGTTTGGATGTTGTTATATAATTTGTAGCTCAGGAGAAGAAGAAGCGAGTTGTCGGAAATGCGGGGACAAATTGTTTCGCTGTTCCCTCGGCAAACGTGCCTCACACCCAGAGCATTTTTCTAGGGTGATAATAGGAAGTACTACATACTTGACCTATATGTTTGTCCATTTTTGCGAATTTAATTTAGAAGTTTTCAGTCATCCAGTCTTTGATATCAGTTACACCTTTCTGAATTTGAGATCGATTCAATCGCAGCTAAACTTTGAGTCTGACCATACATATGATCTGAACCGCTTCAATGCAGTGAGGTCTGTTTCTTTTACAAATCGATGAAGGAGTAGAGGACATTGTTGTGCATGGTGCCGGGAGATAAAGTAACACCAAACATGAGACCTGATTTTGTTCCAGAGAGACAAGGATGCAAATTTGAAGGTGCAGTAGACCGGAGTCCGTTCTATATTGCGGTCTGTACGCGAATTGGATCTCTTCGGAAGAAAGGCAACGGGAAAAGTGTTTACGGATTCGAAGAGCACCAAACTGCGCTAAGAGTTTAGAAGGAATTTGAGATTCGAAGCTGGACAATAGTTTTAAATATTGTGGTGTCAGGTCTTGGCTTTTCCAGAAAATTAGTTACTAGTTCGATTTTCTCAGTAACTGGAAAGACTCCGGATGCATGAACTGCATACAATTTCTGATAATCACGAGATTAGCTCTCTCAGGAAAGATTTAAACAACTTTGTTGGGGTAACATCTAAGATACAGATTAATGCTTCTAGACGCCTCCACATTCCCTGTACCAGCTGAGGGTTGATTTTGGGCGGAACCTTTGCTGCAATGCGCAGCCTATTTGTGCACAGTATACATTAGTCTATATCTCTTACTAACTCTTCACCCAGTAATGTCCGAAGGAAGTTTGAATGATCGGTTTTTGAGCATGGGGAGTGACAACAGCATTGTCCTGTATAAATCTACTGACCGCGAATCGCTTAGCCTTACATTGTTGTATGAGAACATTGGTTTTCTATCACTGGACGATCAACTCTTTTGGCGTCTTTACCGATCCATATCAAAACAATCTGCAGACGACGTGAGTATAATCGCATCTATAAATGCGTATTCAAATCCGATTGGGTTATTTACCTCGACTATATCGCAGCGAAAGACGGCTATAAGTCGTGCTGGTTGCTGACAAGTATGACACCCACCGCCACGCACAATGGTACTGATGGCCATATTACGGTCGTATTCTTCCGTGTGACCGGCTATGGCCACAGTATGGTAAGTACTAGCTACTGGATATCGAATTAAGGTATTTGTTCGATAACTTAATAAAACAAAACAGGCCTTTCAAATTTCGAGTGGAACAATTTCAACCCATACGTAGCCGTTGGAAATAAAATGCGACTGTTCTGGCAACGACAGGATAAATAGACAAGACTGGGAATGGTTCCTCTGAGAAAAACTTGAGGATGTGTTAATAAAACCTCCCGGTGACTAAAGAGTGTTACTTTTAATATCTTTGTCTACTATTGATAAATTGAATGATTAACCACCTCAGACGATGCACACCAAATAATGGTACTTCTTCCAAATCATTCTTAAACAAAAGTACTTTCCACTGATAGACTTCTGGATTACAATTGTTTTGAATTAGGTAAATCGTTGGTTGTGGTATTTTAATGTTCATCGTTTTAGAATTCGATTTACCAAGATCTAGCTAAAACTCTAATGCCTGGCTGGTTTCTTAGGATTTGCTCAGCCTTTAAAGTGGGAAATTCCGGCCTATTCTGCAGCCATCTAGAAGCCGACGAGGAAGAATGAATTAAAATCAACTACAAAATACACATTTATTACTTTCCAAAGTGTGATTTACTGGGATTTCCGGGTTTGATAAAAAACGATAACTTCACAAGAGAATTATGCAATCAACAATTGTGTCATGTATCCGTGCGCGCAAACGAAGACGCTTTGTCGTGGATGTAATGGGGACTTCATTGTTTTTTTAACCCTTTACCTAATATGAAATGCAGACGACACTTGCAAAAAAAAAATATTGAATAGCTATTATTTTCATTTTTTGTCTCAAAAACATAGGTTATGACCCCTCATTGGAACGAGCTCATAACCTAAGTTTTAGAGACAAAAATCGAAACAATAATGAAAATTAATTGGCGATTTTTGAGAATAGCGTTGGTCGTTACGTTAGATGAATGGTTAAATAATATACTTATCGTTACTAACGAAAAGTAATAAACAGAGTAATCGCTTGACTGGACTGGTTACGTGAAATAATTCATTCGAGGCGAGGGACTATATTGTAAAACACTCGTGCCCATTCGCGCACTCACGTTTGTACAACGTCCCTCACCTCTCATGAATTATTTCACGTAACAAGTCCAGTCAAGCGATTACTCTCTATTTACAATCCGAACAACGTCCGTCGTATGTGCAATACTAAGTATCATGCTTACCAGCACTGAACACCTAAACTGTATTTTTTGCACATCAAAGAGTATAATGTTGCACTGGCAAGGTTGGCCAGAATAGCTTTTGAAACGATTAATGGAAACGACCGTCTTCGTGGTTGTGCGTAATGGTATTTTGTTAAGATTAAAAACTCATCTTTCCAATAGAGACTGAGTTTATTGGTACTTAATTAATTTAATTATAAACTCCAGCATTCGCATCTCGTCAGTTCGAGCTATTTGCTTTAATTTGCTTTAATTTAACTTATTTCGAAAATTCGTTTTTTTACTGGACGCCCATTAACATGCATTTGGATAACAACCTGTCACTCTGCTCGAGATTGGTTAGTCAAATAGTACGTTCCGCCCTATGACGAAGTTCTAGCGCCCATGTTTGCACGTTTGTCGTACGGTATCCAAACAAGTGACAGTAACAGTTCTAATATGTTGGTTTATCTTCCCTGTTTGTATCTGATTTGACTTGCGATAAAAGATAAGATTTACACACATGCCCCCACACATCCTCACACGCATACTCTAACAGCCCCCCCCCCCCCCCCCCCCACCCTTAGTCATAAATGTATCTCCTTATTCTTGTCTAACAGCCGTTGTGGGGATTATTGCCGAGATTTCCACAAAATCGGATATACAGACTCCTAACCAGCACATAAATTTAGAAATTGTATCAGAAAAGTGAGAAAGTGTTTCAAACACCGACCACTGTGAACACGAGTTTCTGTTTAGATTCATTTTTGTCTATATGTTGTATGAGACCCGGGAAACAAATACATGACAAAATATTATTTTAATAATGCAATACGGGGTTAAGGCATGGATATGTTTGTTGAAGATTTTTGTATACTATATGTAAGGAAACGTAACAGGATTGCAGAACAATCCATAAGTTTAATTTAGTTTGCATTTGTCGGGCATACAGAATTGTGTTTAATATCTAATTACACATGGCCGATCTAATTCATTTCTCTATGTCAGTCATTCCAGGTCCCAGTCTTCCAGTTTTTTATACCATTGAGGTAGTCCTCTTGACAAATAGGTTCTCGCATTCTGTGCATTCATTTTTATAAAATCGGCTTTTCTGTAACTGTAGACCTCTCGAGTGATCTGGGAATTGATTAATGCGTTTATCACAAGATGACACGGTTTTGCAAGAGCACATGCAATTACACTCCACACAGATAAATTCGAGTGAAAGCACCCACACGCTCACACACCCTCAATACTATGACTCCCTCGCCACACACACACAATATTGGATCAACGTAAAATGGCCCAGTTCAGAAAACAAAACGCTACCCTCGACGTTGAGTGTTTGGTGTTTGGTGAATTCTCTCTCCGACAGGACAGATCCTAACCAAAAATACTAACGTCGTGTCATGAGAACCATTTGGGTAATTCTCAGGCAACATACCATCACTTTAATGGGCACTCAGACCCATACGTTCCGGAAGTTCTGCTTTAATTTCACTCTCGCAAAGCAGCAATGCATTCCTCTTGAGTAAGGAAATACCACAGTTCTAGAAATCAGTTTACCTCTAAAACTGATAATAGTCCCCACTCATGATCACAAGTTAATGGCAAAATGCTTTACATAGAATTTAAGGCTTAATATATTGAGAACTTACCCTATCTTCCATCAATTTTGTCAACATCACAATGACGCTTATATCTTCCTGCCATATCATTCTCCAAAAGTCTTTTATGTTGTGATTGGTAACACCTGTTGAAAAATATTTTCTAATAAATCGTAGCTCATTTGGTTGTTTGTGGTAAATACAAATTCAAGAATAATTTCTAAACCCAAGATCACTGAATATTGGTCAGCAACACTTCGTATATATTTCTTTGTCTCGCTTTAGCATGCTCCTGGAAATTGCATTACTCAATCATTATTGCGATTCACAAAAGGTTCACCATGACAGGAATGTTCTTCTACGAACAATGTAATGTCAGTGGCGATACCATTTTCCATTAATGCCATTTGATCGTCTGATTCACTTCATGAGCGATAGTTGATCGTGTGATATTCGGACAACGCATAGTGATATTACGCACTGCATTCGATTTTCCACCGCCTTTGCTTACAAGGCAAATAAGATGTTATTTCCCCTATTCCATTCGAATCGCATCTCCTCAAATAAACATCCCAGGCATATGAGCTTATCTTGAAATAAATAACTTTTGTATACTAAATGTTTTTGAACAATTATGGTGCAGTTTTGCTACCTTTCCGCAGTCCCAAACCGCATCGTCTGCTTAGATTGACGCTGTTGGTATTTAAAACAACAAAACTAGAAGCCATACGGAGTACAAATGTATGTCACGGTCAGATAAGGAAAGTTGATTCTATTATATTCTGAAATAAAATGTTTATATTTCTGTCAGTGGAGTAAACACAAGATTTGAATTTTGTTCAGAAAGCGGATTACGGTCAATTTGTGCCACCATCTTATGGATTTCTAACTACCATATTCTTAAACTCTGCAATTATACAACTTTGAACATCCACTAATATAATTGTACTCGGTTGTGATCTCGGAGGACCATTAGGCAGAATTATACTCCTTATACACCTTCACAGTAAGCTTGAATTATTACCATCTTACAGGTGTTTTCTTGTGAATTACCCTCTATTGTACCAAAAATAAAATACGTTCACAGAGATATTCTTACATAAAGTATGCGCTTTAGTACAGTGAAGAGCAATCCAAACGGTAAAGGTTTTGCTAAGAGATTTAGCGATAATACATGATATTATGGTCGTTTCTGGCAGACAATTAATATGCATTATACAGCACAAAAATGCCACGATCGAGATGTCTGATCTGATTCAGTAATAGCTTACCAATCTTCCTTTCGATCCAATTCTGTTTGCCACAGCAACCGAGAAAGGTACCCGTGATTAACACATTATGAAATACTTCCGCTTTAGACTCAATGATGAAGTAATCATTGACAGTGGCATTGGTAGATAGTAATTTGGTATACGGTATTGTGAGTCGTTAGTTACTCCAAGAACTCGCTGTCTTCTTTCATTTATTTTCAGAATACCCTAATACATATTTCCTTTTTAAAGCTCTAAAGTAATCTCTGGATGTTTTCATAATTCCATTAGATTATCGTTGCTGTCCAAAAACAAAATCATCAATTCATCGCCTAAAGGCGACGAGTCGTTGATGTGGTTCATCGACAGGACCTCGAATTCAATGCAACTCGCCTGATATACACCCACTGGTGATAGTAACATGTATTATAGGTATCGCTGAACTAAATATTTGAATTAATGTTACCCACCTTGAAATGTTGCACTCGGAAATAATGCAATCTCTAAAAATAAGCTGCCTTGAAAAAATATATTGTTTCAATAAACGTTTGAGACATTCTGTTGACATCTTTCATTATTGCTCAATACTCCAGATAAATAAGGAGTGTAATTTGATGACTTTTGGATCTAAAAAAATACAATTGACTTTTGATGTGTTTTTGTTGTGAATGCCCTGAAAAATATGTGCGCGTGACCGGTACTTCCCTTCCTCTCAGTTTTTCTATCACATTTGTTGCATGACCCCATGTTTTCTGGTCAGAAAAAGTTGTCTGAATAGCTATACTTCACAAAGATATTTGAACGGCAAAATTAAAGTTATGCGATCATATTTGCTTTCATCTGAACGTTATAATGGTCGCCTGTGGGAAAATATTTAGTTCCGTGATACCTGTAATACGTCGTATTTTATTTTATTGGCTAAGTTTCGTATTGTACTCCGCCATCATTTTGTACAATATTATCCTGATGTGTAATGCATCTTTAACTTAGAGTAGGACATGCTTCGTGTAGATAATATGCAATGTCTTTTAAGCGGTCTTGAATTGCAAGTAGGAGCGTGTAAGTTTTCGCTTATATACTGGTTTGCAGACGATTGGCCGTGGATGGCTTGTTTGTTCGATAGGGTTGGCAATGTATGTGAATGATGATGGTGGTTCAAGTTCAAACTAGGAGGACGTCTGTCATGTTGGCCGGAACTGCAGTTATGTGGACAATTACATAGTGTGCATGTTTGTACCAAAAGATGGGTTTTGACGAATGAGCAAATAGCGGAGGTTAGATATTTGTTGTTTCTGAATAGTGAAGTAGTTTCCTCTTCCATGCACACTTTTGTCGTGGCGTTGGCGAACGATGCCTTTTTGGGCAGGTGTAAGAAGTTCGGGTTTTCCGACAAACAGCTGTTTGGTAGGTAAATCGCCGGAGGAGGTTCGGCTATGGGAAAAACTCCATGTTCTGCTAGTGTGTCGTTTGAGGCACATTGGGGACTAAACGATGGGATTGTGGTTTGTAGTGGGTGTAAGTTGATCCATTCAATAAAGTTTATTTTCCCACTGTGAATTCAAATATCTTAATAGCAAATACACTTATTGGATACTGGCCAAAACGAATGAGGCACAATAATTCGAATTAAAAACTTCTATGTGAGAGCGCAACTTGAATGACTGCTGATATTAGGAGTTATTTTAGACAAACAAAGGCGGGTAACGTTTTAGCTCACCTTGTGCAGCTATGTATTGCCTTCCTTTCTTGTAACCCTGCAAATATAAGACATTGCGAATATCTATTGAATTACAATCTTGCCGCCCAGAACACTGTTTTTTAGTATTTGGAAATATACGACATAAATTATACGCAAAGACGTAGTATCGATATGGAAGTGGTTTCGTGTTTAACTCAAAACGTTTCATTGAAATCACACGTGTTTGTCATGAAAAACAATCTCAACTTCGCCGCAATCAATATTGTTCGAAATTTATGAACCTCAACAGTTTATAATTTAACTGGGATCAGTTGATGAGTTCTGCATAGAACAGCAACTCATTAGATATAATTTATTGCTATAATAGTTCGAAAAAACAAGTTAACTGCAATCAGCTGATTAGTACTGTATAGAATAAGGACTCATTAGATATAATCTATTAGCACAATGGTTCGATAAAACAACATATGTCAATCACTTCCTCACTGAGAGCACAGATCACTGATCCCTATACAAGTGAATTGCTGGAACCCTCATTGGTCACATCTAGAAAAGTACCACAACCACCGCTATCTTTGGAGAGAGGAGGTGTTGCTGTAAATAAACCAAAACAACAAAACAATCTCTAAGGTTATCACTTTTCCAACGCCTATATTTTTTAAAGAATATATTTTGATGTCGTTGAAAAATGAATATGTCGAAGATGTGCATATTTTTCGGGGCAATACAATTTGAGTATTTGTAATGCATTTTGGTTGATATAAACAAACAACAAGTGCTATGATTGGAAAGTTGATACCGAGCAACCATTGTTCGTCCAAGGAAATCAGCATAGCGTTGACGAAGAGAAAGCCGATATGCTGTGATTATAATCACAGCCTAACAGTGTTCACCCAACGTCATCAGTGGGAAGAATTTATCTCATCGATCGACATTTTACCATTTTGGGGCGGGGGTGGGGGCGGGTTACGACATTTTTGCTTACGTTCCAACAATCCAGTAGTATAGATATCAGTGGCTCTGATTCATATCGTTGAATGTTTGCAGTGTTTTGATGCTTCAGTGGCTGTTCGAACATCAGCGCGTATTTAATAAAAGATACCGTTTGTTTCTGAAAGCATCTCGTAAAAACTTAAATACCCTGAAGTTCCGCTTGAGATAATTTTGGTGCCCACTCAAAAAGTTGGTTTTCTATACCTGTTTCTTGTATGTTCTTCGAGAAAATGCATTGGTGACTGGTATATTCACTGCATCAATTCGCATACAGGACTGGGAGGAGGGAGGCGTTCTGACAAAATTGGCAAACCACAACAGCTCTTGTAGAGAGTAGTAAGCCATGAAATAAGAAAACGTAGGACAAAGCAGGGATACGTTTCCTAAAACAGGAATTGCATTTTCCATCGTGCTTGTATTTTTTGTTTGTTTCGTAAAACACACTTCAAGTCGCCGTGTGTTTGTTTTTCACCTTTATATCCTAAACATCCGATAAAACATTGACTGGAGACCTACAGGAATAATTTGAAATATAAGTAATATCATTGTTTGTTTAAGAACATGTTGTAATTTTGTGCACCTCTTCTACTGCAATACGAGTGTTCTGAATCATGAATATAATACTTTCCTGGATTGCTTAAAGAAGGGAGCTTGGGTTGGGCCTTGACACCTGGGTTACACCGCCAACCTTAAAAATAAATAAATAAATAAATAAACAAATAAATAAATAAATAAATAAATAAATAAATAAATAAATAAATAAATAATATAAAAAATATAAAAGACGAACCGTGGTTAACGAGTGGTTTGACGTCATCGTCAATTTCTAAAACTAACGATACGTCGGGAATTTGAAATACCCATCTATTCAGAATACATAAAGTATTTTGTAATATATTTACTAATACAGTTAAAGATGGCTGCGAAACGGATCACTTACTTTGCATACTGGTTAGAAATTGAATATAACATTTAAAAAGCGACAATTCTTGAGAAAGTTTCAAGTAAATAGGTTTTGCCACACAAAGAAGCGATGGACTGACTGACCCTAAACAAATAACACATTGCTTCGAATATTTGGTCACCACGATTAGATGGAATCAATGTGAGCATGTCCCCGACTCTCTCCATCACTCCATAGGCTATCTTAATGACAAAAGCGATCAATCAATGTTTATTACAGGGACATCTCCACAGGAAGTATCGCTACGCCTGGAGCATCTGAACACTAAATTAAGCAGTAAATACGATGGTGTCTCCACCGAACATTTGAAGGAAATAACCCATATAATCAACTCACCGTGCTTAACTGGGAGAGCCCCTCCGAAGATGAAAATTACTCAAGTGATCTCTATTTTCAAAAACTGACGATCCCCAATTGCTGAATGGTTATCGACCCTAAGCATTTTACCGTTTGGATAACACAATGTACATTGGAATTGTAATGCTCTTAAATTAAAATAGCATCATCACTCAGTGTCAATTTAGATTTCAGCCAAGCTCGTTTCTCAGTGCACCCTATTCTGCATCTTTCGTACGACGTCCCAATAATACACAAACCACCAAAAAGAGTGCACCTTCTCTGTGTGCCTGACTATGTCTTACTCTTTGTCAGACTCTATAAACCAAACAATCGTGTTAAGGAGTAGAATTTATAGCATTAAATGTCATTTGATCTCCAATTTTTCAACTCGGCTAAGTGGAAGAAATTAATACTTATCTATCGCGAACGTCATGTGCAAATCGTCATCACAGAAGGTCTTGTCGTTCGCGAATGATATCAATGATAATAATCTAGACAATTTAACTGAAAGATCAAACAATGAGGTTTCGGACATATGCAGATTGTCAGCAAGCCCATGAACATTGGCTCAAAAAAAATTATCTCTTCTTTATCCCCCGAATGATTCCTGCCATAAGTATAGAGGACATACTTATTTGTATAAATTATACAAACATTTCAAGTGTTGGTATTTATAACTATGATGAATTATTGGGTTCCTAGGGATTAGTCCTGACGAAAAAAAAACATATCTCTTCAGTTGTCCAAAATGTTCAGTGTTTTAACAAAACGAACATAGACTTCAGAAAGGAGTACTGAGAGTGTTATATTTTTGTCTGGTACACTGCCACATTTTTTAAAGCATCCACGTTTGGGTTCACTCACCAACAACTAGTGAAATTCATAATCTGCGACAAAAAGTCATTCGCATTTTTGACTACATAATATGCGATACACATCCTATTTCTATATATTGCACTAGGAATGTGGAAAGAGATTAAAACAGTCGTTCAAAATTCCACCAGAAGAGATTCTTAACACGGTACACTGCGGTGTTGTCTCTGGGTATTGATGGAGACAGAATCTGTTGTGAAGCTTAGTTTTAGCTTTAGAATGATGACACCAGGAAGAAAACCCTTGTGTCATTGCTGTCTTTCAATGTATACTGAGTCAAAAAAGAAAGTATAATAAACTCCGCGAAGCAATTCTTTTTAGTTATCGACTCTAATCCGAAACAAATTATTGGAAATTCATATTTCGAGTCTAGCTGTCGGGATTTGCATAATTTCATATTCTTACTGTTGCCAGCGTCACGCCAGGACGTCGCAATTTAAACATGGGGTGAAATGAAAAGTTCCCACAAGCAGTCAATAGCGTATATGTCTTCCGTTTGCCTCTTGGATGGCAAGACATCGACGGCGCATGGACCTGATAAGTCTCTGGAAATCAGCCTGTGGTATTGCGTTCCACCCCTGTTGTAGAACATTACGTAAATCGCCCAACGTCTGAAGATCATGAAGTCGTCCCCGACGGTCCAGTTGATTCCATAAATACTCGATTGGCGTCACATCTGGCTCTGCTCCTCACAAACGTCACGACAGATACGTGACATCAGTATAATAAACTCCGCGAAGCAATTCTTTTTAGTTATCGACTCTAATCCGAAACAAATTATTGGAAATTCATATTTCGAGTCTAGCTGTCGGGATTTGCATAATTTCATATTCTTACTGTTGCCAGCGTCACGTCAGGACGTCGCAATTTAAACATGGGGTGAAATGAAAAGTTCCCACAAGCAATCAATAGCGTATATGTCCACCGTTTGCCTCTTGGATGGCAAGACATCGACGGCGCATGGACCTGATAAGTCTCTGGAAATCAGCCCGTGGTATTGCGTTCCACCCCTGTTGTAGAACATTACGTAAATCGCCCAACGTCTGAAGATCATGAAGTCGTCCCCGACGGTCCAATTGATTCCATAAATACTCGATTGGCGTCACATCTGGCTCTGCTCCTCACAAACGTCACGACAGATACGCGACATCAGTATAATAAACTCCGCGAAGCAATTCTTTTTAGTTATCGACTCTAATCCGAAACAAATTATTGGAAATTCATATTTCGAGTCTAGCTGTCGGGATTTGCATAATTTCATATTCTTACTGTTGCCAGCGTCACGTCAGGACGTCGCAATTTAAACATGGGGTGAAATGAAAAGTTCCCACAAGCAGTCAATAGCGTATATGTCCACCGTTTGCCTCTTGGATGGCAAGACATCGATGGCGCATGGACCTGATAAGTCTCTGGAAATCAGCCTGTGGTATTGCGTTCTACCCCTGTTGTAGAACATTACGTAAATCGCCCAACGTCTGAAGATCATGAAGTCGTCCCCGACGGTCCGATTGATTCCATAAATACTCGATTGGCGTCACATCTGGCTCTGCTCCTCACGAACGTTACGACAGATACGTGACATCAGGCATTGTCTTGCTGGAATAACTGCAATCCGACGTTAGCGTTGAACAACCGGACAACAACAGCGTTAAGAATTTCGTCCCTATATCGCTGTCCATTCAGATTACCATCGATGAATATCAACTGCGTTCGATGGTGCAAGGAAATTCCTGCCCAAACCATTACACTACCCCGCCGAAAAGATCGCATTCCCGCACTCAAACATCAGAAAACCGTTCTCCTCGTCGGCGATACACTCTTGCCCTGCCATCAGCGTGCCGTAGACAAAATCGTTATTCATCACTAAAGAGAACTGTGCTCCAACTCAGCTGAGTCTAGCGAGCACACTGACGTACCCATTCTATTCTGACGGTACGATGACGTTGGGTAAGGATTGGTCCATGCTTTGGACGCCTACTTCGGATGCCGTGTTCAGCGTGTCTGATGCGGACAGCTTGTGCACTGATTCCTTTGTTAGTTCTACCACGGGTAATTGCTGCTGTCCTCGTCGCCGGAAGGAAGCGACCCCACAAGTGAGACGTCCTGATGTGTCGGTCTTGTGCAGGGGTCGTAACTCTTGGTCGACCTGAACGCGGTCGGTCTGCAGTAGATCGAGTGGTTCTGTACCTTCCAATGAGATGGTAAATAGTGGCCACAGAGACTCTGAACGCAGCAGCGAGCTCATCTGGAGGTATCCCAGCCTCATGCATACCAATGGCACGCGATCTCTGATTTTCGGTTAACCTTGGCATTTTTAAAAATACTGGAAGACAAAATCTAGCTTGTTTTCTCAATAATCCAGGCCCTCTAGCACCACATAAGACAAAGAAAATCGTCGGTCACCAATTCAATTTGACATTCTCGGGTAGCACGTGGTACTTTGAAATCCGTAGCAAAATTGTATACTGTCGGGTGGACAACATGTCATTAAACTCTTTGCACGACTTCCACAAACATGTAACGTTAGAACTATTATATTTAACCTTTTATGCTATTTTTTCACATTTGTTTATATTATACTTTCTTTTTTGACTCAGTATATAATATAGGTCACGTTGCGAAAATATCAGTACATTATTAAAATTATTATACTGTGAAGTAAAGCATGCATATTCATACTCACAAAACTGTGACGTCGAAGAGCTGAAGTTTACTTACATCGATGTAGGAGGCATTGATATAATCTGTTTCGTCTTCTAGTGGGTCTTCGTCGACAGTCAATACAACTCGTGAATGATCATCTGCAAGGCAATCAAAATATTCTGAACGAGTTATAAAAATGTCTTTATATTTCAAATATGTACTGCAGTCGTTTTGGGTGACAACTAAGTCGTCTCTTGAGTCCAGCGAGGCGCCATCTGCAAGGCCTTAGCTTTGCAGATGGCTCCTTGATGCACTTGAGGGACGAAGTAAAAAAGAAATCCAAGAATTTAGAAATATGTTACAATATCGGGGTATATACGTTGGTAAATAAATTACATCCATGTATTCCTGAGTGGTACATGCTTTAAAGAAACTGGCGAATCTATTCTGTAATTGTCGGGTTGGGCGCAACCTAATAATTTAATCGTCCAGCTCTGTGGTTCGGTTATGTCTACACAGTGTGCATGGCGGTGTCTGAGGGTCGACTTTTTAATTTGTATATTTATCTTTTACATTTTTCCTTTGTTTTTTGATGATTTTTGTGAAAAACAATTTATGCCTATAATTAAGTCATCCAATAAATTAGGAATGACTAATTGCTATTGTTAGCCTTTTTGTCTTTCTTTTTCGTCAGACCAAACATTCTGGTCCTTTTCCTTAACCCACATTCACAAAATTTAGCAAACAGATAGGAAATATGAACTTCTTGCCCGGCCAACCATTTGTGCCTAGAAATTCTAACCACGATGAGAGCGATGCGGATTTATGCTTTTCATATTTTTCAATATTTTTTTAATTTAAGAGTCTGCACGAAAACTCTCTCTTTCAAATTTTGCATATTCCATCGCCAGTAAAAACTATATCTAAAAATGTGTTTACTCATGGGAAATTCTTACTTGCTATGGTGATATTAAAGGGGTTGATTTTTGTTTTTAAAGATTCCGCCAGTTTTGACGTTTTCAAGTCACTTCAAATTTTAGCATTTTGTAGCACGCTCCACAGTTCTAAAAGATACAGCTTTCAAACTTCGCACATCTAATTCCAGTTATCTGAAGTTGGCCCATCACCTTTCCCTTTTCAGAATGTAAATACTTCATTGGTAGAAGGCGCATTCTAGGAGTTTTTTCGAAGATTTTAATTTACATGTCATTTTTAACTCTTTCGTATGGAAATTTTGGAAATATAATCTCTGCAGAAAAAATCTAAAATAATGTTGCCGTTCTAGGAAATTTTCAACTGTAACACTCGAACACTGAGGTTTATGTCATAGACTGTCATATAGACAAATATTAAAATGCGACAGATTTTTCTGAAATATTTGTATGCTGTATAGCTAAACAAAAGTAGAAGATAACTGTTTTTTCGCCAGTTTTGACGTTTTCAAGTCACTTCAAATTTTAGCATTTTGTAGCACGCTCCACAGTTCTAAACGATACAGCTTTCAAACTTCGCACATCTAATTCCAGTTATCTGAAGTTGGCCCATCACCTTTCCCTTTTCAGAATGTAAATACTTCATTGCTAGAAGGCGCATTCTAGGAGTTTTTTCGAAGATTTTAATTTACATGTCATTTTTAACTCTTTCGTATGGAAATTTTGGAAATATAATCTCTGTAGAAAAAATCTAAAATAATGTTGCCGTTCTAGGAAATTTTCAACTGTAACACTCGAACCTTTTCGACTGTCCTAACTATGATACCCAGAGGAGAGAAATGCTGAACGACCTACATTTCTGCAACATAACGTGTGCCAATGATTTACTTTTTGGTATCACTAATCTCTCGGAAAAACACAATGTTCTACTCTTTTCGAAAGTACAGAAATTCCTCGTCTCCAGCGGTCGTTTTAACTGATCCCACTGATCATCAATCTACATTCTGTTTACAAAACAGAAAGGAACTCATCATTGTATAGCCGAGACTAATATGTAGGATGGCACAAAGTTGACGATCGGTCTCAGAAATCAATTTCCAGAAACACTCGTTCGTTCCTCCCATGAAGTGCAGACTGCCTTTGACAACGTCGACGATGGTCTGCACACCCTGGGAGGAGCGGGGTGGTGTTTCAGGGTCCAAATTCGAAGCTCCTTGTGTTCTCGCCTTCTATGCTGCCAAATCCAAATTTACACCATGAGTCCATCACTGGAGCATCGGGATAAGCTGAGGTAGCCATTCGGCCCCGTAAACTTCGAGATGCCAGTGATGAATGTACGTTTAACAGCTTGATATGAAATAATTACTATGCTGTGTGCCCGATTTTCTTACACTCATTTTATGTCCATTTGACCTTCAATTCCTTTGCTCCGACGATAATCTACTCCTTTTTCTCTAATTCTTGTTTTTTCGCACTATTGTTCTACAATTTTCTACTTCGCGTAATATCAATCACAATCAAAAACGGTTCTATTATTCTGAATCACTGTTCTAGTTTATATTTTGGTTTGTACGTATTGTCATGCCGCAATCTCAAATTTGTATTTATTCACAGGAACGGAGATTAACTAAGTTGTATAACTTGTTCTCCAATTCTTTTTGCATCATTATGGCAAATAAAATATGTTTAAACTAAACTAACACTGAGGTTTCTGTCATAGATTGTCATATGGACAAATATTAAAATGCGACAGATTTGTTTGAAATATTTGTATGCTGTACAGCTAAACAAAAGTAGAAGATAACTGTTTTTTGTTTTGTTTTTTGGTTTAACGGCATTTTCCCGTTTTTACGTCACTTTGAAGTATAGCCTATTATCGCTTTTCTTAGTTAAAAGCCCTACATTCTTGAGTTCTGTTGCTCTCTATTAACATAGGATACACTTTTGAAAGTTACCACATCTATCTGTGCTCCTATTAGGTTGTTAACATATTTTTTTTCATTTCAGTTTGGCTCATCCGTTGCAGTGATGCCATATTTGTCAATACCTTTTATTGTGAACCTCCTATTGAGCTAAGCCTTTTGAATTTTCGGGAATATAATCTCAGCCTAAAAAGCATAACTAAAATTGTGGCGTCCTTGGAAATTCTCAACCATTATACCGTAACGCTGAGGTGACATCATAGAGGGTCATAATGAGAACAATTAAAATACCTCGAATTTTTAAGTATTTTGGTATGTTGTAGAGCTACAGAAATAAGAGATAGCTGTTTTCCTTTTTCCGTCTGAAGACCATTTTGACGTTTTTATGTCACTTCAACGCTTAGCCTTTTATGACTTATTTTCTTCAAAACGAACGACAGGGGACGCTTTATGGACCGGCTTAGTACTTTAAAGAGCGACAGACACCTTCCCCTCACTGTTGAGCGTTTCAGCGTTGGTCGTACATCGTTGGATGATTTCCGGAAATTCGCTTTGCGATTTCAAAACCATCTAGTGTTCAAGTTTTATAGATTCAATTGACTACAAGCAGAAACAAAGTTCTGTATTATGAATACACGTTGAAACCAAATATTTATTAGCATCTGGGTAGAAAAAAGTAAGAGGCGCAAATTAATTTCCTTGTAAGCAAAATGGTCAAAGATGTAGAGTGTATGTTTTGCTAAAAAACACCGAAACATTTGCATCCAAAAGAGACGGCACTATTTTTAGGTATCCAGGGGATATGTCCCCAAATATGTAAAAATATGTGCTTCTGACTTTTTGACTCCCCATTGCAAAACTTCACAGAAGAGAGATCTCTATAGTGACTTTTGGCGGAGGTAATTTCCCCTGGAAAACAATAATATTCTTAACGATGTATCAGTCCGAGTCTGTCTTTATCATCGCATCAGTTTAAAAGATCTTTACACGGGAATCGTAAGCAACTTGTGATTGGTCAAGCAATGTCAGGTGAGAAGAAAACGAGAAAAGTTTCGAAAATTAACTTTTTCTGACGAAAGGGTGGTCTAGTTAATTTTCTGCTTATAAGGATAATACAGTTACTGTCGAGCCACCTAAAACGCTGTACAAAATGGTGCCACTTGAATATAATTTTGAGAAAACTAAAGCAAAACTTCAGCTGACGAACCTCTGGGTTTCATCTGGAGGCCTATCCTTTGGAATTCTGCTTGTGCATCGCCATGTTTCTACATGTGACTAGTACAGGGACCAGATGGGAGAAAGGGCTGTAGTTTTTTCGCGTTTGCACAGCCCATCAGATAGGAAATATCCGTTATTGCCATGGTGCAAAGGGATATATTTATAAGTAATATGAGAGGGATGAAACGTGCCTGTTTAGCCCGACCTCCGCCCGGACCCCAGAAGAGACGTCATGTCAAGTGACCCTGTCGCGCCATGTTGTGTTGTTATGGTAACCCGCGTAAGCGACCATCTTGTGACGTCATCCCCTTAGTAATACGTGGTGTTAGTGCGCATGAGCAGCGCGTTTTGTTAGGGTGATGCGTATTTCCGGCGTCCATTTTGTATACTGTAGGCCGTCATCTTGGTTTCTATGGTAGCATGTGGTTGTTATATTACCCAAAGGCCTATAACAAGACAGGGGTATGTTCGGAGGGTATGTTTCTTTGTACAGGAGGAATTTCCCGATTCGCAGAATTACCACAAACAACCCGACAATCCCTCCAAATCACCGAAACTGACTTTATTTAATGAGGATTCCCCATTTTATCGGCTTAACACGTAGTGCTATAACACCGAGGAGCTCAGGGGGTGAGCTCGATTGAATAGGAGTAATTTTCTGACTTGGATTTTTCCCCCAGAATCCTCGTTTCATTCGTAGAAATACCACAAAAAATCCAACAAGTTGTACTATTTCGAATTCTTTCAGAATTCGTTTCAGGACTGCCATACTTTGCTTTGGCTTATAATAGTGGTGCTATAGTACCGAGGGGCACCGTGGGGACGTTCCTTTGGACTTGAGTAATGTTCTTTTTCATATTTTTTCCCAGAATCCTTTTTCTTTTTGAATCCCTATCCCATAACGTTTTTTTTCTCTATTAAAAATCACGTTCCTTTGTATAAGAAGAGCATGTAGTGCTATAGGACAAATTCCTATAGCACGTAGTGCTATAGTACGTGCTATAGGACAAATTCCTTTGTATAAGTGTCATTACCCAGGATCCTCCGTGTTCTACCTTTTGGGTTTATAAGAGTAGTTTCTAACCATTATTCAAATTACAAGTAGGGCTCATATATGTACATGGAAGCCACGAAGCTACCCTCAAGTTCCACCATTGATAGCCTGTATCACATCAGTGGGATCCAAATAACGACCTTCATTGAGAGTATGTCGATAATTCTTTTTCGAAGACCAGAACACTGTAACGAAAGCTTCTTCTCTACGAATATTGAACCAAGTATTTGGATACAGGATCTCTGCCAGACCTACTTCCCATTCCCCGGTGAAATTCACTGGTTGTGATAACTGAGTGGTGTACGTAGTCAACGTGTTTTCAGGAAACACGTTCATAGAACTATTACATGATATTTGTTGCCTAATGGTTGGATTAGACAACAAATATCATATGCTACTACTCAAGAGAGCAGTCCACAACTTGCTGTCTGTGTTCTCGAGAGTGAGATTAACAACAATGGTCATGATGATGATGTACAAAACGATTATTTGTGAAAAGTAAGGGATCTCGCTCCTTGGAATTCTTTTTCCAAACAGAGGCCAAGATTCGTTCGATCCTTCTTCCATTTTGGAGAAACCTCAGAGGTTCGTTTCCTTTTATAAGTGAGCTGACTCTGCTTGATCTACCAATTGAACGAAGCAGGGTATCGTAACCACTTTACGAACAGTTCTTTGTTGTACCACGACCACGTCTCTTCAGTACGTGTTCGATTTTGTAAATCGTTTTATGTGCAACTCGCTGAAGCTCTTCAGTGTAGAACGAACCTTTCAATATTTTCCCATTATCATCTTGTAAGACATGTGTGACTGGATGACCATTTTTTGACAGATGCCACCGTGAATAACTCTTCGGTCCAATTGAGCAAATAACCTTTCTAAAAAGTTTTCTTAACTTTACTGATTCTTAGTCTGTCTCCCACTTTGAATTTTGGGGTCTTGTGTTTTATGGGTTTGCCATGAAGGTTTTGTCAAACCTCTTCTTGATTTTCAAAGTTCATCGATACTACAATGATGAGAATGATTATAAGATTTCACAAAGTTTTGAAGTGGAAAAATTAGTGTATCGTTCTTGTAAAATATTTCTACATTTTGTGTGGTGAAAAAATCTACTCAGTGTTGTTTGAGAAAATTCTGAAATTTTCTGTTTAGAAATTCTTTGCCTTCATCCGTCGGTAATTTTATTGGTTTACGGCCTTGTTTGGAAATTTTAGTAAAAGCTTTAACGATGGAATCACGAAGTTTGTTTTTGAGAGATATGACCCAAGCATAGTTACTAAACACATCTATACACGTCAACAGAAATTTTGTGTCTTTATTATATTTACTGATATTTGTATTTGCTACATCTACCAAGTCAGCTTGCCATTGTGCATCGATACGACTAACTATCACTTCCCTTCTAGGAAATGTACAACGAATAGGTTTGTGAAGAGTGCATGTGTCTTGAGTCTCTAACCATTTCACAACTTGTTTAGTCTTTCTCTTGGACGCTCTACGAAGAGCGTCTATCCCACTAAAACTTCCAGGAGTTTCAAACTCATAGTATAATGCTTCCATGACTGCCTTTTTTCATGTCTCAACTTTATTTCACCCTTCTTTATTCCACTTTGGTGTTTTTATTTTCTTTTGTTGTTTTGCTTCCGACTTTGTCGAGGCCTGTTTCATAAAATCCCAACGTTCTTTATGACCAATCAATTCGTGGGGTATATTACTATCTCGCAGGGCTTTGGCCATCACTTCCCATCCCTTAGGTCGGAAAGATTTCCGTCTTCTAAGTAAATCGTTTAAACAATCTGTTGCATTCGACCCTACTACTGTTTGATCTTTGTGGACCAGTTCACTCTTCCTGATTCCCAGATATATTTGGGTCATTTCTAATACGATTCAACAACAACTTTCCCCTTCTCTTCATTTTCATAGGTACAGAATCGAGAATGTCTTGGTCTTTATTATCTTTCTCAAGTTCGACTTTAATAGGACGGGGAGCCACTACCTTTTGTTGAAATGTCAAGTATCTTTGTAAGACTTGACTATAATGTGTCTTCTTTTCATCAGCTGAAAGACAAGGGGGCATGGAGAATATCTCTCATTTCTCAATCCAGTTATGAAATAGCCAGTTCATTCGGTTGTCTTGGAGTCTCTTGTAGACGTCCCAATAACCTTGGTTCTACTAAAGCCATCTTCTTTGCATATTTCATCATCCAAAAATACCTTTAACAGCACCCAATAGTACACAGGGTAGTAATGCCCCCAGGAATCCCACTTTCTGCAAGATTTGTGTCTTCCTTTTGTAAGAGGTACCTTTATTTGCCACTGCCCTCACTAGTTGTTTCTGTCGAAGGAGTTTGGTTCTCTGAGCTTTGGTCAGAGGTACTGCCCCTTTCAAGATATTCGAGGCACAGTCACACAAACAAGCAATCAATTCTTTGTCTGCATGTTTCAGTATTGATTTGACGAGTGTGGGTTTCGATTTATTAAGAAGCTTGAGAAGAGCGATGTTGCACTTGAGACGGACAGACATACTTCTGACTTGAAGCAGACTTGTTGCTCCCCTTTTATACTTTTCGAAGGTACGCATGCTGGGTTTTCCCTGGAAAAAATTGACTTCTTAATCCCATATGTTCAGGAGTATCTTATATCTTTTAAAAGGTAACCATATGAGGTTGAAGTGGCATCTTCAAAAACTTCTCTCAGAAACTTGGAATGACCAGGATACATCTGTGTTGCCAAATGTGTGATCTGAGAACTATCCCTAGGATTTTTAAAGAAGATTATGTGATGACTGTTGATAGCTAGAGTCCTATGGACTTTATTTTTATCGGATAAATTTTGAACAATGTACATCACACTAATCTTACGATGAAGACTACCTTTAGCAAATAATCTAGACACTCGAACATCAGCATCGAGCATCGAATTATCCGATATGACTAAACTATCAGATTTTAATTCTTGCGGGAGACCCTCTACAAATTCTACTTGGGATAAAGTATTGTATAATGGTTGCCATTCACAATAACACCAAATGATGTGACTTGGAACAGGTGAAATAATATCTTGAATGTTTTGAATAACTCGATTTACAAAGGGTGATTTACCACTACCCGTGGGACCATACTATAAACAAGTAAATGGGTGATTCCAACGAGGATCCATCTTTGTTGTACTATGTTGGTGCTGCTCTCCCTTTATACCTTTTGGGGAAGAATGGCACTGAATGTGGGTGCTGCTCCCCTTTTATACCTTTTGGGAAGGCAGTCGTTTTGACCACCCTCCAAAAATATACACTGCATTGGTGGACCTCTGGCTTACTTGCTGGGGACAGGTCAAGTTTGTTTGATATTTGTCAAGAAGATAAACATAAAATAACTTCGTCATTACGACTTTTTTTATTTTTCTTCTTTTTCTACTTTTTTCCTTTTTTTATAAAAACAAAACATCTATTTACAACATATATTTTACATCTTTAGGCTGAGTGGTTTCTTGAAGGACATGAATTCAATCACCAAAACCATAATACAACATCTTTGTTCATTTGTAAGAAGTTTATCGAACATATCTTCATACTCTCTACTGGTGGTGAATTCATTCCAGAAGTATTATGGTGCCACGATAGATGGATATTATTCTTGTTAACTCTTTCAAGTGCTTCATTAAAACATGTTACAATCCTCTCTTTTTGAGACATCATGAGGCATACATTATGCTGAATCTGACTTGGATGATCCACTGCACATCCATAGCATTTTTCTTTCACTACAGCATCAATGTTCTCTTCCATATAATGAGCATATGCCAAAGAAAGTTCATGTTGCAAGCGAACTTGTCTGAGTTCGCTATCAATTTTATCAACGATCAATGGTAGTGGTTTGGTTCTTCTCACTGTGATCTTCTTCTTCTTCATAGGTGGTTCACTTGGTTTTTGAAATCATCATGATTAGAAGGTCCTGGTATATTTTCTGCAGGTTTAGTATCTTCAGTTGAGCTGTTTGTTGGGTGTTGATGGCTGCATCTCTTTATTCTATTTGGGATTTCAGAGCATTCCATTCTTCTAAAGATAGTGCAATCCCAGTCTTCGTTGGATAAGGTTTTTGGTCTTTACCCACAAAGTATCTTCGAACATGTATCTTCAGTTCACCCTGGTACTTGGTGACATTAGTGTACGTCTGCTTGCTTCCAAGTCGGAACATCTTCTCTAGTCAATGGTTAGAAGGTGAATGATGCCAAGTCCATTCTTCGTCTAATCTTATATATCTTTGACGGACGTGTTTGAAAACATCGCCACAGTTCAGCAAATTTCGATCGACTTTTTAATTCTTGGTTGGGGTTTGTGTTTGTTTCCTATAGGATTATAGGTTAAAGTTACAAAAAATTAGAAAATTAGTATAGAAAGTAATGGGAAAGAAACACAATAGGAATACATTAATCTGATTGGTTGATTAACTTTGATCTGATTGGTCAGTTTGGCGATCAAACTGCAATCTTGATCCTTAAACTGTAGGATCTGGCCCTTTGCATTTTATACTGACTTGGGACAGGTCAGGCTACAAACCTCTGTCCAATGGAGATAAGTCACATAGCTCAAGTGCATTCCCACCCCTACAGTTCGTACTCTTTTCTATTGCAATCTGATATACTGTAAGAAGTGTCCCTCTGAATTTTGTACTGAACTTGGGATAGGTCAAGTTTATTGATCATTGGCCAGAAGATAATGATAAAATAACTTGTGAGCATTACCACCCCACAACAGGAAATATTTTTTTTTTGTTTTTTTTTGTTTTTTTTAATTTTCTATAAAAAAGTAGAAAGAATTTTTTTATTTGTTCAACAGATAATGATGATATGATGATGATGAATTGACAACATGAATTACTCCATTGGTAGGGATAACATAAACCTTTTTTGTTAACTAAATATAATTGGTTATCATCCGGTTCCAATATGGGTAACCTAAGGGACACCAGGAATCAATGCTGTAAATAAAACATAAATTTTTGAGTATTGTGAAAATAAATATAATTGGATGTCATCCGGTTCCAATAGGGGTAACCTAAGGGATACCAGGAATCAACATTGTAAATAAAACATAATTTTTTGAGCATTGGTTATACTTAGCCTACACCAGGAGTGTACAACATGAATGATATTTGTTAAAGAACAAATTTCCTTCCATAAACTATTTACAAATATGTACAAGTAATTACTTTCACCTACCCCTTGAGAAAAAAAAAGAAAGAATATTTTCAGCTTGGATAACTATCTCTGTAAGTATAAAAATAATACTGACTGGAAAAATTTGAATATAAGAATTATGCTAAACTTTGGATTTCTGTAAAGATTGTGGAAGAATATTCAATGGTTGTAGAGAAAGAAATTAAATTGTCAATGGTAAAGTTGATACACCATCATCTTGAACTAGTCGTTTTGGATGAAAGTAAGATAGGCCGTCTTTCATCTGTACGTAAGTGAACATGTCATTTCCATTAAGTCTAAAGCCTTTATTTTTCCTATTCCTGTCTGTTTGCTTTTGATTACTTTTAAATATGTTTCCTTTGCTAAATCATTTTGTCTTTTATTTATTCCTTTATAACTCAGTTTGTTTGATGGGCCGAAACAATAGTTAGTTTTGCTACACAATCCAATAACCCCCTCTACCACCCATTCAGTTTTAAAAAGACCCGGGGTTATTTTATGAAAGGCTTTCCTGCCCCTGCAGCATTGAGATGGCATCCAGTTATCTCTCTTTAATTTAGTTTTTATATAATCTTTCATATGGGCGTCACAGGCTTCTGAGGGTAACCATTTATGGGCTTGGCGATAGAATGATTCTTTTTTCTCTAAACTGACTACTTCTTCAAGGGAGTACCCAGAAGGGCTATGTATAAGGTGTCCGTGTCCGTTTCACAAAGTTAAAAATCCCTACGGTCAACAGAAACATAAAAAAATAGAACTGGAGCATACGTAACTTTGCATACTGATACACAAAAAACCAATGTGGTGGGGCAAGTCAAGCTTGATTCTGCTTTTATTCATTTCAATTTCATAAATTTCTTCAGTGAGGGTGTTCAGTTTCCGAAAGAACAGATTATTGATGAGTATGGACACATTATCTTCATCACAAAACACAACACTACATTCCCATGTTTTGCCTTATTAGTGGCTGTCTTCCCATAGCTCGAATTACCTAATAGTTTCATCGTGTAAGCTACGATGGCTTTACTTGGGTCAGAGACCCCTTCCCGTCCGGTCTGTAAAACTTAATCACCAAATGTTTGGAAGCACGTCTTGGGCTGGTACTGGATGACTTGATACATCCGGCTGACTACCAGTCTGTTCTCCAAATACCTTTGCAATAATGGTGTAGCCAGCAAGATTTTTTTTCGCCAAAGTAGCTACCAATGAGACTACGGCGAGGTTGGCGCATAATATTGTTGGCTTCAGCGTAAGCGTTCATATGTGGCCTGATATCTTCCCGGGAAATGTTTGTATTCTTGAAGATTGGTGTCATTTGTTCAAAATATGGCTTCAGTTGGTCGGTCACAGAAATGTGGCACTCCTCTAGGCCAAAGATATTGCCTGTGCGGATCTTCTCGAGAATGATCCACCGAAGTCCCAAACTTTTCCCGAAGAAAGGTCTTTAAGGCGGGATCGGTCTTCTTCTGCTAATGCCACTCACATTCGCAGATTTTTATTACATCATACCCAAGGCTTTGCAGGTACTGGGTGGTTCCCTTATTTTTTTTCCCTGAGCTCAGACATGGATATCCCCCGCACTGCATTGTAAGTGGCCAATGTACCGTCCTTCATATTCAGATAACATTCATGACCGTGCCAGAAACATCCGTGAATCTGATAAACAGTTTTGGTGTCTTTACACCAACCATATACGGGCACTTGACGTCCACCAAAGGATTCTGTATCATTGTATTCGTGTCAAATGTGGACACCGTCCCTGGTAGACATAAATTCCAGCCACTGATGGGCCACCCTACCGTACTTATGGGAATACTTTGGTTTAAAGCCCGTCTCTTCCTTGCGTCTAATGTAGCAACCTGTTGGCATTTCCTGCATTAATGACCATAAGTACAAGGCGTTGGCATCATAACCTACGACACCCCCACATCCCTTTGCTGCTGTGCTATACTAAAATTCTCTTATGCTGGTAATATTCTTCTCGTGATAACGATTGAGTATGATAGAAGACCCCCCTACAATGTTGTCCTTGATGAGATGATGAAGATCCCTGTTCTTCTCGTTGATGTTCTCGAAGTATATGCGTTCGTCGACGGTACTAAACAAGTATTTATTTTAGCGTCGGTCCTGGAACGCTAATGCCATCATTAAACATATCGAGCCCCTTTCAAGTAAAATTTTGATTGTTTCTCAATAGCCTCTAGCTGGACATCTCTATTATTGTACCAAATTAGGAAGTCCCTAAATGTCCTCATCCCATTTCCCCCGAAACTTGCTGGCAGTAAGCGTATTCTTCTTTGGTAATGTTTTCCAGCTATAAAAGGAAACATAGGGAGGTAATTCGGTAGTGTCCAATTTATCAATACAGTCATTCCATTCATAGGGAAAAAATCCTTTAGTAATTGAACACCCAAAAGTCTTGAGAAATTTATCATAACTAAATCCAGGGACTAAGTAATTACAAATATCCAAAAATTTCAAATAAGCTGTTTTCAAAACCATAAAGTTGTTGCTCTTTTTTACTACAAAAGACAGTGGGTCATACATTTTCAGATAATCCATCAATTCTCGTTTAATCACGTTCACATCATATTTTCCAGAATTGAAACATAATTAAAGACGGGCATTTCCTTCATGTAATGATCAAAATCTGCAGCTAACTTTTCAAATGGGTGGAGTTTAGAATCATCTATACCTTCCTGTGCTGTGCCAAGGCATCTTGAATCATTTACCTGGGGGATAATATGGTGGCCATGTGAATCTCTTGCATGAGAGAGTAACTTTTCTGAGAAATTTCCATCAAATAATTCATCATATTTTCAACCAATGTCTGTGTATCACCATCAGTAATAAAACATTTGGGACTATCAATACCGGGGACATTACTACATACACTAACACTGAGGGGTTTGTGTTGAGCTTCCCAGACCAGAGTATCAGTTGAAGTGGGGAGAGCAGTTTTATCAAAATAACATTCGAAATCAAATGTACATACCACCAACATACTTATAAGACACATCATCAGTACAAGAGAGCTCATGACGATTCAGTCTAAATCATGTTTTCCACAATTTACCACATTTACGACAAGCAAAGGATTTAGAATATTGATTAATGTCAGTGATGTAACTAAAATTGTTCTCATACATGACATACATGGTATTCTCAAAATGTTTATTAGACCCATGTACACTTTTAGCCAAAACTCCATCATCTTCCAGTAAGAGTTCAAATACTTCAATATTCACTTCAAATACTTTTTCAACTTTAGGAAGTTCATCTAATTTCACACCATGAAAGATATCTTTTGGTTCATTTGTGTATTTACTGTACAAGGTCTGTGTTGTAGTATTCAAAGTATGATAAGTTGAACCGCTCCAGAGGGCTAAACACTGGAATAAACAGATATTGTCATTATAAACAAAATGGCGGTTCTGATCATTAACAAGGACAACAATCGAATGATTTTCCAAACTATACTTGGGAAGGTTTTCAGGGACTCCACCAGTTGGATGATTTTTAATCTTGTTTACATAAAAAGTTACATTGTTCAATTGATGGACAATCCATTTAGAGTTTGGTCTTTGCTGCCTAGCCCATTCCGAAATGTCTTTTCTGTCCATGGCCTTCAAGGAAATTCCCCAAATCTTGAGCATTTTCAATGAGGGGTGGCCTATCAAGAATCCGGGAATTTTTTTGTGAAGGATGATCAAATCTTAGTTCTTCAGTTTCATTATTACGTAAAATGAAGCCGTAGCTTAAATTAATTTTGAATTTATTTTTCTGAGATTCAAAGATTGTTTTATTTAATTCATAGTTCATGGTAGATAAATCTGTTATGTCTAGCTTATAATTAAAAATGTCCTGTATTTTCCTATTGGTTATGTGATGGGTCCGAATGGTGTTCCAATTCCTACGAAACATATCCGAAATGTCATCATTTGTTTCTGCCAAAAGGTCCTGATCAAAATCAGTGGGATTAATGTCCAAAACAGTACGGGTTTTTTTCAGGGTAGTTGCCGGTCGTTCAGAATTCAGTTTCTTGGGAAGAGTAACAGGTAGATGGGCGGTGTTTTTATGCCTATTAAAATGTAAAATTTGTTTAAATTCCTGTCCACATTCCAAACATGTATATAACTCTAGGCAAGTGTTGTTTTATGTTTATCTAAATCTTCTTTTTGTAGTATTTTTTTATAGCAGTTGTTACATTCAAATGTCTTACCTTGTCCATGAGCTGTTCGTTGATGTCTACTCCTGTTTCGTCGATCCGTGAATATTTTCTCACAATCCTCGCATGAAACCCCAGAAGTCTCCATAATCCTTAGAATAATGAATGCACAAAAATAGCACACACACAAAACAATTGAATTATCTGAGTACACAGAGATGATCCTTTTCCGTCAAGAGATGAAAATAGAATGAAGCCGACGCCACAACGTCACTGAATTTATTTATACGCGACGAACGTTTTTGAAAACGTCATGACATCACAGCGTTTTTTTTATCGATATTCTCATTCTTCGTTGGGGTGTGTGTTTGTTTCCTGTAGGATTATAGGTTAAATTTGGGAAAATTAGTGCAGAAAGTAATGGGAAAGAAACACAATAGAAATACATTAATCTGAATGATCGATAATTCTCTTATTTTATTGGTCAGTTTGGGGACCCAAAAAGGAATCTTGATCCTCACATTAAATTATAAAGTTAATGAACTTATTAAAATAGTGATGGGGTCATTTAAGGATGTTAATAAAAATAGGAATTTATATAAAAAAATATAGGATTCTGGGTAATGAATCTTATACAGAGGAATTTGTCCTATATCACTACGTGCTCTTCTTATACAAAGGAACGTGACTTTTATTGGAAAAAAAAAACGTTATGGGATAGGGATCCAAAAAAAGGGATTCTGAGGAAAAATCTGGAAGAGAACATTACTCTAGTCCAAAGGAACGTCCGCACTGGGCCCCTCGGTACTATAACACTACTATTATAAGCCAAAGTATGGCGGTCCTCAAGAGGATTCTGAAAGAATTCGAAATAGTACAACTTGTTGGGTTGTTTGTGGTAATTCTATGAATTAAACGAGGATTCTGGGGGAAAATCCAAGCCAGAAAATTACAAATTACTCCTATTCAATAGAGCTCACCTCCTGTGCCCTTCGGTACTATAGCACTACGTGCTAAACCGATAAAATGGGAAATTCGTAGTAATTACAGTCAATTTCGGTGATTTGGAGGGATGGTCGGGTTTTTTGTGGTAATACCACGAATCGGAAATTTACTCCCGTACAAAGGAACATACCCTCCGAACAATGCCTTGTCTTGTTGTCCAACTACCTGTTTTACATTTTAGTTGAAATATTGCAATGAAAAAGGTTTATATTTTTTATTTAGTTATATCTTTAATGATTTAAATACAGAAATTAAGATTTTATTTGTGTTTGACATTATTTTTTAGCTTTTGAATACAATAACCATGGAAAATGGATATTATTGGTAAAAGAGGAAATTTTTCCATTTGCCAAAGAGTTGACGGGGCGAACTGGTATGGGTTCAATATCGAGTATGAGACCCATTGCTGTTAATTACAGCTTGACAATACTTTCTCATGCTCCCAATCAGGTTCTCGGTGGTCCTTTGTGGGATGCTGTTCCATTCTTGGACCATCATGGCACCAGGCTCCTGGACACTCATTGGCTGGACTAGACGGGCTGAAATTGCAAGCTGCAACTCATTCCAGACATGTTCGATTGGATTGATGTCAGGTGATCTTGCTGACCAGTCCATAAACTCAATCCCCTCCCTCTGTCGGCACTCACCGAGAGCATGGACAATATGAGAAATGGCATTATCTTCCATCAGAATGAATCTATCATCCACTGCACCTGCATACAACCTGACGTGGGCATCCAGGATCCCATCAATATACCACTGTGCAGTCAATGTACCACGTTTATGGACACAGAGCTCCGTACATCCATCCCTGCTGATGCCGCCCCAGACCATTATTAACCCTCCATCATAGCGGTCATTCTCATCAATGTTGGCTGCATAGAATCGTTTTCCTGGTCTTCTCCATACCCTAAAACGCCTATCTGTGTGGTCTAGGCAGTATCTTGACTCATCTGTAAAATGAACAGGTCGCCAATCTTCTCTGGTCCATCCAACGTGGTCCTTGGCCCATTCATATCGTGCCTGGCGGTGGTTCTGGGACAGCGAAATGCGACGACATGGTCTTCTCGATCGGAGACCGCCTTCTTGCAACCTTGCCCAGATAGTGTGCTTCGAAACATTTACCCCGGATGCATTCTGAAGGTCTGTGGCAAAGCGGTTCCCATCGGCCTGAATAATAAAAAAACGGTCTACAGCTGCAGATGTTGCCTTGTCCCTGCCACCACCATGCCGTCTTACTGGTGTGCCATACTGCTGAAATCTTGCCCAGGCTCTGGTAATCACCGGGTGGTGCAAACCAAGGGCTTCACCAACCTGACACGATGGGTAGCCCCTTGTTCCACCATCCCCACAGCCCGTCACATTTCTGCTTCAGACAAATTTCTTCTTATTTTTGCATTTGCCATATTCAGTCATTAAATTACAGGGGTATGTGATGAAATGAAGATTGAACACCCTACATATGTCATGTACATGTAGACAGTACACGAAAACATCATGAAAATCAAGGGGTACATGCTTTCCTGACTGTCACGAAAAGTCTGCCTGTCAAGAGAGCTAATGTAAACAGTGGGGACCATCTCAATACATTCCTCAATCATATCCACAAACAATATCGCAAATATGTCACAAGCAAATTTCACAATGATGTGTTAAATATTTGGTGCTTAGCAAACTTTGAGTAGAATATTTAATGTACAGTCAATACAATTCTTTTTGTTTGAAAAGGTAAATTACAGAAGTTAACAAGTTGGATGGTGCTGTGATAAATATAGGTGTTTATACATATGTATATATGTGTGTAAGTGCTACTGTGCAGCGGTTTACAGGAACCAAACATAAGGTGACTGGTGAAAACATAAGAAAACAAAATGCATATCATATGCAATTATTTCAGAACATGAGCTGTGTGTTGCGTATTAAAGTATCGGATTATTAGCTACATTGTATGAATGTGTTTTGAATAAACTTGCCAGCTTCTCAAGTCATGGAAAAGTTTACAACAGACGGAGAAAAAACCATGTCAGTTGTGCGGATGAAAAAATTTGTTAATCAGATCAGGATCTTGTCTCCCGTGCATCAGGCAAAGTTTATCTTCATCGGTGGCGTCATCTTGATAAATGTATACCAACACAGGAGATATATTGATGATATCATCCCAGAGATGCTTACGGAACTCAGAAGGAGTCTCGGAGTTACATTTTAGGGCACATTGTTCACTTTTACAAATTGATTCCACACGTCGCTTATAAAATCTGCACAGATATGGTGCAACGATTGTAGTTACCGCTAAAGATGTGATTGCTGCCCTGTAAATGTAAAGATTACGTGGATCACGTCTTCCCGTTTTGAGAAAAATGAGAGGACCGGTCAGCACGAATTTTACGCCTTTTATAATTTTAAAGCACGGATCAGAAGCAATATGGACCTCCCATACATCGTCCGCGTGCAAATTCATATTTTCTTTCACCATTCATTTCCAGACCGCCTGGGGTGGAAACACGCTCGAATCCAGAAAAGAGAGCAGAGTTTTCTTGAGGTCGTACTTTTTCAACACATTGACCGCGTTTGTCCTTAACCTGTCGACAGATGTGCCAAAAAGAGCTGCAGAATAGAGACTGGAGAAAATGATATATTTTAGAACCCTTTTTGAACAGTGCAGTTGAGAAGCTAACCAAACAGGAGTAGGCATCGATATGCCATGTCGGCTAGGAATGGGCATTGTCTGGTCAAGCAGAGGATTGAGTCAGTTCATGTGGTCTGAGAAAAGCCATTTTCAAGCACATTTGGTTAATGCGCTCTAGCCGTGTAAGTTCTTCATCTGAATTGATTCCACATTTCTCAGCCATATAGCAACCGTGGTACCGATACACTTTTGTAATTTTTTAAATGTGTAAGCGGCGAAAAGCCTTGCATCGTGTCGCTGTTTATAGCCGGAAATAGCTACCTCTTCCATGGCTTTCTGCCGTAGATATTCTTTGATCGTTTTTCCCGATTTTGTTTTACGTGATGCCAAGATGTTTATGTTCTTAGACTTTTTCGATTGTATGTTTACCAAGATGTCACTTGCGTTTGCTATTTTTATAAGCGTGCAGGCTTTCGTTGAAAACAACAACTTTTGTTTTTGCTGGTGAATACGAAAATCAAGTCTTTATTTCAGCGAATATGTATGACAGAGATGTCATATCGTCTAGGTCGTTTTTTTATAAAGAGATATGCGAGTTACGTCTTCAGCTGCTGAGGGAATCGAGCAAGAAAACCCATTCATGGAAATTGCTAGATCATACTCCATAATGGAGTCTAACAGATCGTTGATATAGACTATGTATAAATAAGGTGAGATAACTCCACCTTGTCAAGTGCTTTGTAGTATTTTGAAAGGCATAAATCGATAACTTTGGTGCAGGACGTAGGCTGGGGCATCTTCGTGCAGATTAACAATTATTTTCCAGATCTTACCACGGATACCTAGACCCCAGAGTTTGTAAAAACAGTATGCAATACTGTATCAAATGCTTTGTTAGCATCTAGAAAGCAGACATATGATTTTGAGTGATTCTCCTTTGCATACTCAATGGATTCATCAAGAAGAAACGAGTTCATTAGACACGATACACCCTTTTGAAATCCTAACTGAAGTTGATTCAGGAAAGATTTTGAGACTGGCCTTGCTTCAAAACGAAGGAGAAGAATTCGTTCAAACAGTTTTTAAATTGTCCATACCAGTGTTGTGTCCCTGTAGTTGTCTCGATTATTCACAGTGCCCCTTTGCCCCTATGAATGGTTATAAGAACACCAACTTCATCTTTGGAGGGACCTCTAGGATTCCATTGAATAATGTAGACAATACACTATAGAGAGATAAGCCACCACAGATAAGGTGTTCATTACTTACGTTGTCATCACCAGTGGCCTGGGAAGTTTCTTGCAATATCTCCTTCACTAGTAGTGTTTATACACCAAGTATGTGAATATTTTCGGTTAAAGGACTCTACTGAAAATCCGTTAACTTTAAATTTTATTAGCTTACGAAAGTCATCATCAAACTCGGGGGAATTTTAAGGTTTGAACAAATTCTAAAAGTTGGTTCCCCAACTTTTGGCGATGTCAAATTCTTTACTAATAACTTCCCTGCTGAACACCATGTCTGAATTGGGTCCTATTGCGTTGCCTTTGCGCTTTTTGTTCACTATCTTCCAGAACAGAGATTGGTAGAGCTCTGAAGTTTTCCTCCGCGTCAATATATTGCTAACGCAGAAGTGTAATGACATATACGTTGTGAAGACGCACGCCTGAATGCTCTTTTGTACTCCTTATGGTCAATATAAGCTGCATCTGAGCTACATATCGGCCGACCGGCTTTTACCCAGATTGTTCTAAAATATTGCATTGAATTGTGAAGTGTTTTCAATTCATGGGACCAATATGGTTTGAGATAGGGTTCGTATTTCCTTCCAGGGAGGCAACATTCGGACACTTCGCGTATACACTGAGTGATATCGTCGAACAGGTTGTCTATACCTGTTTTGGATGATTTTTCACTGACAGAGTCAATGGTTGTCAGGCAATTATTTTGATCTGCAGTTGTCAATAACGCCAGGAAATGTGTGTTTTCACTTGTACGTTAGTCTGTCTGTTGCCAAAACTTGTTTTGGTGGAATTTCTTTGATCGCTAAAGAAGTTAGGATTGGGTAGTGATTGGAAACATTGCGGGCTGCGTCATCTGCAATGCAGGTTTTCTGAAACAGATCTAGTTTCGAAATCGGAGCTATGAAGTGGGCAATTAGGGATTTACTTTTTGTCACATCTAATGGGTATCAGCTGAACATTCCGCCACCGCAGGTGCTTTGATCAGTTAAAGACATCAGGCCGTTGTTTTCAAGGAAAGCCTGCATGTGCCTTGTGCGTGTGTCCGGCTTAATATTTGTCGTTTTGTGGCCAGCAATTTGGACATTAACGTCCTCTTCAAATAAAATATTCCCAGGACTGGAGAAACTGTGATAAAGCTCTTCCAGGGTAACTAGTGATTTTGAGAACACGTCAACGCCATATTTGGCTGTTGTGAAGAAGACTTGGAATATGAAGAGCGTTTCAGTGTTGAATTTTATCTTCACATCCAGTATTCGATCATTTACGTCAATTTGCTCGCTTAGAGATTTTTCTTTTCGGTCTAAAGGAAAGCCGACGCCACCTTTTCCCATGACATCCCCAGAATTTAATTTTAATTCAGAGGCAGGGGAAGAGATTGAGAAGAGGTCGTTATTAACGTTGTTCATCAAGTCAATAGCAACCAGTGCCCAGCAATACCATAAATATCGATTTCATTTTGGGCGACAATGTTTCTTAAGTAAAGCACACCGGATCTCATGCCGGTTGCGTTCCATGAGCATATCATTATTTTGATATTAGGCATAAGAGAGCTGAAGGTATTTTACTTACAGTATAAGCGATGTGAAGTTTTTGACTGCAAATTGAATCTTGACTTGCTCATCAACGGTCTGCATGAGACGCGTTTTGGCCAAGAAGTTTTGCTACTTATTTTTCCACAATCATCAGCGAAAATGTTTACTTGCGCTGATATGGTGTCGGCACGCTTGGACTTCATCAAGTGTACGGCTGAGTATTTCACGTTTTTGTCTTTCAGACACGCTTCAAGGTCAGAGGCTGTTACATGTGTAGCAATGCCACTCAGAAAGGATCGTCTTGTTTTAGGCCGATGGACACTTGCAAAGTTATTCGACGGGGTTGACTGAGCGTTTCTAGTAAACAGAGGAGGATCTCAGAGATCTTGAAGAAACATAGCGCTGAACCAGATTACTGAGGTATGTTGGTGCCAATCCATTAGGACATTTGTATACGGTGATTAGAATTTTCAATGTGATGCGCTCTTCAATGGGGAGCAATAGAAGGTGCTAAAGCAAGGGTGTGATATGGCATGATTTCCCCCTTCTTAAAATGGCCCTAAGTAGTAGCAGCGCGCTCATTGGTGTCTATTATGACTGGAATGTCTATTGCATAAATGATTGTGGATTGATGATTCTTCTACTACCGGAGAAGGCTTGCTAGTATCACTCGCGGCTGGTGGTTGATGCATGTCGGCAGCTGTAGATGTTTCATCTACGGAAATTGAAATAAAGTTAGCTACCACTAAGGGGTCCATCCGATAGGGGTAATTTCTGTTTGAGTTACACATGTCGTTTTTCAATCGAGGGGCCATACTACTCTCAATGAATCTCTAGTGTTCATGAAGTCGGTTTGTCGCCTGTTGTACCATGTTCTGAAGGTATTCTGATTGGTTCGACGTTGATCGAGCATGTTCGTTGATTTTTTTTTTGCAAAGTCTTTTATGAAGCCACACGCAAATTCCTCCATTTTTTATCTACGTATACCCGATAGTCACACGGTTTGGCTTTGTGAGATTTCAGAAATTCATTGTGCTTCTTTATTTCGGATGTTTTAATATCCTGGACATCAACACAAGACACAGTCTCTGAAACACGTTCATTGACTACCTTGACATTGGAACGGAAGCGACTTGTTCCGTTTGCTGTTCTCGTCAAGAGTGTTTTTTGCTCATGTTCCACGTCTCGAAAAGAGTTTTTGAATAATTTGATCTCATTTTGAATGAGTCAGCGCATAATTCGACGGAGCCACACAAATGTGTACTTTCGCCACCTGCAGTCGTGACGCCCCCTGATATGTCCAGGGGGTTAATTCTGTGTATGCTTTTGTTCAGTCATTTCGCAAATCATCGTTTATATGCTGCGTGTGGCTTCTATTGGAAGGATGAATGAACTTAGTTTGGAGATGTGTTTGAATCACGTTTTCAAAGAAGCACGTAGAGTCTTCCATAATTGTTAGCGACAACAAGAGACTTCAGAGTGCAGATTATCACTTGAAGAGTTTTTCAGTCGCTCAGGTAGATAATCCCGTTATTAATGGCATGTGTATAGATTATACAGTTTATCACACCTTTTGCTTTAACCAATTTAACAGTCAGGAGTCTAGTATTTTATCATTATTATTATTATTATTATTATTATTATTATTATTATTATTGATTGATTGTTTATCACACCCTTCGACAAATTTTCCGATGATGTTATTTGATTGAGTGTCTACTAGGAGACAGTGCTAATGAGATACCTCTCTCAGCACTCGTCTTTGCTCACAGCAACAATATATGTTATGTTTGTCTGTATCAATCACGTGACGTTCGAAAAGAGCATTTTTGTACAAAGTACAACGGAAAGTTTTACCTTTCCCACACGTTTACAAGAATTCGAAAGAGATTAAAGTTCCACACACAGGTCAATCTATGTAGTGCAAAGAAATATCTGGCAACTTTTCATAACTTTTTTGTAACAAAAATGCAGATAAACTGACTAGTGAAGTAAATGTCTCCACCACACGCAAGCGACATAACTCTTCCCATCATCTTCTAATTGTTAGAAGCGTTCAAGCTTCTGAAGTTAAATAATAAAGTAACAAAGCAAAATTTCTTTTCTAAAACTATGTACAATTCAGTGAACAAATAGTATCGGAATTCGCATCTGAATATGCATGAAGATTCTTGTCCGTATCCTCCTTTTACAATTTTTCCAAACCCGTATTATTTTTCAGGGTCAGTGCCAAAATTCGGCGAGTTACACTCCGAAATTGAGCAGGAATCGTATTAAAATATTAATGTTAAGAACTAGAATTATGTATTGAGAGGAATGGGTGATATCAAAGTTCCATCATGAGTTTTTCCTATATTTGAATGCCTGTGATATGTAATTTATTTCTTTTTGTAACCATCTAAAGAATTTTTTTCCGAAGAAGGAATGTGTATATCAACAGTTGACGCGAAAAGCGGATCTTAAATTTCATTTAATTTCGGAAAAGGGTGTCACAGTCGTGTCCCTTTTGTTTTATGGATACAATGTCGATATAGTTTTGAATCATTTCGCTGTGCAATGGCGGATTGTCGTTTGTTATTCGCTGTCTTTAATCTGTTTCTCAGAAACCAGCTGTGAATAATAATAAGCACACAGACTACTTTCCAACAAGACACACATAGTCACTCCATCGCATCTACAAATGTCAGAGGAGAATATCACTGTTTGCCTTCTTCCACAACCATTCACATCTACCGCGGACCAGTGGAAAAGTACCATTATACTGGAAATACTTTACTATATGTGAAACATTCTAAGGGTTGAACCACAAATATGCACGTACTATATACTTACTTTTACATTGAATAATATATATCACGGAATAATTTATAATTCAAAACCAGTACGTGTTTAAAAAAATTCCACATGTTAATCCTTTGAATACAGTCGGGAGTAGGTATAAACGGCCGATACCAGGACATTTTTTTAAAAAAAACTGTACACGTAAACGTACATGTACGTGTACCCCATAGGGATTTAGTGTTACATCGTGTACAGAGTGTACCAGGACATTTTTTCAAAAAACTGTACACGTAAACGTACATGTACGTGTACCCCATAGGGATTTAGTGTTACATCGTGTACAGAGAGTAAAAACGTTGTTTGTGCACGATGTCCCAGAATCCTTATCGTGTCCCAGACCATTCAAACAGCCGTTGGCGAACGAGTGCGAATTAGCTCGGAAGAAAAATGTTTGAAATTCGAAGAAAACACATTTAAAAATCTTCTCGACGTTCCCATCGCGGATTAGACCTTCGATCGATCGTTGCGAACGTCGGCAAAAAACGCTGTGAGGCTTCTAGGGCAGCATTAACAATATGTTTTGCGGCTTCTGGGACATCGACGTTCGCGATCGCGTTTCAAACGGTGGAGGGTGCGATCCGATCGGTGAAAACGATTTGAGGATTCTAGGACAGGAAAAATCGATCTCAAAACGTTTTCTCGACGTTCGCCAACGGCGTGAAGTGGGTGTAAAGTGTAAAAAGTGTAAAGTGCAAAAATTAACAGAAAAAAACCGAGTTTGGAAAATTAGAACCAATGGAAATCGTCTCCACGTTTGCCATCGCGGTGTGCGATCGATCGCCGAGGGCATCCTTGGAGCGAACTGACGAAAACGTGAAATCCTCGCGAGTTTTGTGAGGTGAATCGTAATAGAATCGCGAGATTTAAAAGAAAAAATAAAAAGTGATTGATATAGGAGAAAAAAAAATATAAATAAATAGTTATTTAAAAAATAAATGTCAAATCAAATAGAATAAATACACACATACATTTTTTTTATCTAATATTAGAAAGAAAAAAAACATAAAAAAAATGAGAACCAGAAATAAATTGTATCCGACGTTAGATGACGACGAGGATGAGAAGCCAAACGGCGTTTTGCCAACGGCACCGTCGCTAGAAGAAAAAAAAAGAGGCGAAAGGTATCGCATCGATCAAATCAGTAGAAGCCAATTGTATCTGATTCGAGAGAGAGATTCTCGTCGTTCTCTCAAGAAATAGTATTTGCGTGTCGTGAAATTCGTCAACGCGGTCGACACGACACTCATCATGATTTCCATGGGATTACATGCAGCCGGCATTGGATTGTTGTCGACCGCGGTCGGCATTCCAATCGTGTTGACCATAGAAGGAGTGGCTCTCGCCGCTGGATTGTTTAGCACGCTCGGAAACTTTTTGAGTAGGAAATTATATCTGAAGGCTAGGAAACACGAAAACATTCCCGTCTTGGCCGACTCCAAGATCAACACGATATCTGAAATGATCTCGATGGCGTTGAAAGACGGTAGGATATCGGACGGAGAATACTTCACGATATTGAGCGAGAAAACGAAATACGATGCTATGAAAGAAGCCGTGAGAATCAAGACTCATCAGATCATCAAGGAAGAGATGAAAGATTCTCTCGTGGAAAGGGGGAGGAAAGAGGCCAGGGAGGAATTCGGTAAGTTGATAGAACTCAAGAGCAGGGATTAAAAATATATATATATATATAATAAGAATAGAATTTTAAAAAAAAATATTAAATTCATATATAAAATAAAAAATAAATACGAAATTAATTTAAATAACCCTCAAAAATGTATTGCGTAAAGTGTCAGAGAGTTACCGAGACAGGTAATTCTCGAGAAGTACGAACTAAAGATGACAGACAGATGCTTCGCGGAATTTGCAATGTGTGTGGTTCGATCAAGACTCGATTCGTCAAAAAAAAAATGAGCAGAGGCAAAGGCGTCGTGAATAAAATAATCAATAGTCTACCATTCGAAATGCATCTGCCGGGTCACAGTTTCACGGGATCCGGAACGAAATTGAACAAGAGACTCAACGCCGATCTGACTCATAAATCTTGGAGCAAACCCGTGAATAGGGTGGACGTGGCTGCGTATGATCACGATCTTTGCTACACCGAACATCCCGACACTAAGACTCGCAACGACGTCTGCGATAAAAACATGTTAGCGAAATTGAGAGGCATATCGAATCCGACCAGCAGAGAGAAGATAGAACGTTCGCTGGTCGGCAATCTGATTGGTGCGAAACGTCAATTCGGATGAGGCGTTCCAAAAAAAGCGCTTCAGAAAAGAAGAAGAAACGCTTATTGACGAGCGAATTGGCCGAGGAGTTACACAAACCCATTGTGCATAAATTTCGAAAGAGAAAGGTGTTCGTGACGGGTCAGGATGACATTTGGTCTGCCGACTTGGTCGACATGAGATTGTTTTTGAGGTGGAACGAGGGTGTCAAATATCTATTGACGGTCATCAACGTGTTTTCCAAATATGGTTGGACCAGAGCTTTGAAGAATAAATCGGGACCTTGCATCGCCGAGGCTCTGAAGAGCGTGTTAGACTCGTCTTCTCGAAAACCGAATAAATTGTGGGTGGACAAAGGAAAGGAATTTTACAACAAGGACGTTCATCGATTAGTCGACCTCTACTCGATCGAAAACGAAGAGAAAGCCATTGCCGTGGAACATTGGAATCGAACGATGAAGGAAAAGATGCCCGGCGAATTCGACCAAGAAATACATATACGCTCTGAACGGTCTGGTTGAAGATTACAACAAAACAAGCCACAGATTGATCAAGATGACTCTCGTGGAAGCTAGCGATCCTCGAAACGAAAAACGGGTCTACGCGAATCTATATTCCAAGAGATCTAAGATCAGGAAGAAGTCTAGACCGCCGAAATTTGCGGTCGGCGATCGAGTGACAATCTACGCTTAAAAGAAGCACTTCGAAAAGGGTTACACTCCTCGATGGACCTCGGAAATCTTCGTGATAATCAGATTATTTCACACCGATCTGGTGACTTACAAAATCGAAGTTTTGGATGGCAAAGAGATCATCGCAAAGTTTTACGACCAACAATTGCAGAAGACGAAGTTTTAATAAAGAAATTTTTTTTTTATTTACTCTCTTTAACATTTTCTTGTTTACACATATAATATTATATAAAGGTGAGTGAGTGCCTTCACCCAATAAATCGTCCAGATTTAAAATTCTGCATTCCGATTGTCGCGGTCTTCTCTTCGGCAAGGCATCTCTGGAAAACATGCCTAGAAAAGCTTTGATTTTCAAATCCTTCACCGCATTCAACAGATTGATGTTGGATAGGGGTTCATTAGGTAAGACGACACCTTCTACGGATATCTCTATTTTCGTATTCATAAATGTGCATATATTTTTTTTTTATTTATTTATTTTATTATAATTCACTAAAATGACGTTATTTTTTTTTTTCTTTTTCTTTTTAAACTAACTCTCTCGATGTCTCTCTCGACTTCCATAATCTTAAATCCGTCTAATTCCTCTTGATTTTCTGGAATCCTATCATCCTTAATCATATCCAAAGTCCAATGTCCGAGTGCCAAAGTGCCTATTTTATCATCTAACATGAATCTCTTATCAGCGAAATCTTATTGACTATTTTGGTATACAAGTTGTGATTGTCGCTTCGAATCGATTTCATAGTCTTGTAAACCGGACCACTTCCGAACAGACAATCTTTATACTCTCGAAAAGAGATGTTTTTCTTCACCATACACGCTTCAACCCATTTACACTTCTTGATCTCTTCACCTTCTAAGCGATAAGCATATTGTTTAGGTCTCAAACCAACGAATTCGACGACTTGTTTATTACCGCTCTCGTCCTTAAATTTACCCAACACCTTCTTGTTGTCATTCGATTGAATGTTGGACAGTTGATCGATGAGATAATTGCTTGTGTTGAACCATGTGGCCACGTCTGGAGATATATCTCGGTAGACGTCTTTCGTCTCTATCTCTTAAACTAAACTGTCCATGTCGGTGAACAGTAGTTTGGCTTTCTCACCAAATTTCCGTTTCACATAATCATAGTGAAACTCGTACATCAATCGCTTGCTGATATCTAAGATGATCAGTCCGAGATAATAGGGTTTATCAAACCTCAGGTGCATCTTTTGCATGTGAATGGCCACTAGATTTTCGTCGAATATGGTTTGGTGTCTGTAATTGGGTTTCGCCACAAATTGTTTAGCTCTTTTCTCAGACATGACGAGTTGAATGTCAGTTCTCTTCCTGATGTTTTCCATCGATTTACCGTACACGCAGTTCTTCATGAGTTTGAAGAATCTTTTTTGAAATCATTCTCGGGTCGAATTGTGAGATTCGTGTTGAGATCGATGTATTTTTTTCATCCAAGGCTCTTCGTCGAATCGAATGACGCGATGTATGTCGACTAATTTCATCCCGTGATCGATGTACTGTTTCAAATTCTTGCTGTAGACAACATACTTACGTTTGTTAAATAAATTGGGAATGAGTTTTTGGTCATCTCCTTCGATCGGTTCCATTCGTTTGGGAGCCAGAGGATAATTGTTGTGTAGATCGTGTAACTCTTCCGGATAGTTCAAATCGTCTTCTAAAATACAAGCATAGTCTCTCCATTTTTGCATCTCTTCCGGTTCCGTCACCCATTCGAAATTTCCAATCGGTAAAGGACGACTCATGGCCCAACCATTCACATTATTAGCATCCCAATACTGTATGTATTTATTCGATCATCGATACATTCTTTCATGTAGGGATTGTTGGCTTCAGAATATCTGTGGGAGATCATCGAGACACCACCTCTTGTGGCCTTTTCAAACATGAGCAACATGTCCATGTTGGATAATAATTCCAATTGGACTTCTGTGGTCTTCAACAGAGCGTCCCATGCTAGACTGGGTGCGGTGAAATACCAAGTCGGATCCAGATTGTAATTTCGACGACAGACATCTCGAAAATTTTCGAACACGTCTGCCATGAGCAGAACGTCGGTCTTCAGATAGAGATCATGGTAATCTCTCATGGTTTTCATATCGAACGATTTCCACACGTTTTTGGCGTGTTCGTAATTCTCGTCGGAAATGTCGAATTCGTATAATTTCGAATAAAAATATTCTTTCGAAGGTAGCGCGGTGTCATCGAATCTTTTTAGATTATTCATGTAATCATAAGAATAGACTCCTTTCCTCAACATGACGTCTACTCATTCTCCGAAGTGTTCGCTCGTTATTTTGAATTTATCCTTGCTCATGTTATCGACTAATTTTTCCAGAGCAGTCGACATGAATTTAAAACTGTTGATGAAACGTATGCATCTATGAATGGATTTCATTTTTTCTTCAAACGTCTCTCTGTCGATTACTCTTTTCTTCTCCACGACCTTCCATTTCATGAAGGAAATGTATCTTTCTTCACTGTTTGCGACGCAATTTAATTCTTCGTGGGAGGTGTTTCTTCATGAACAGATGACTGTCGTAACCCGAGAGATTGTGAAATATCACCGGATAGAAAACGGCGTCTCGATATTTTAAATTACACTTACTGTGAGCCGGACCATGATACAGACCCGTGTAATGATCATGGTCTCTGACCTTCTTATTTTCCTCTGAATTCTCATCGAACGATTGTCTGCATATGTGACATTCGATGGCTCTGTTATTTTCGTCCTGCTGCTCTCGCATGATGATCATTTTCGCCGGAGTTTTGAATTTGTTGTATAAAATTTGAATTTTCGATTCTAACTCTTCCACAAACTTTTGAGCTATGTCATCGTCTTCACACCGTTTCGTGTAGGTGAAGGGACCCATGTCGTGTTGCGAGTCAAAAGCATATCTCACGTAAATGCAATAGCCGGAAGGCATGTGTTTTTGATATCTTTCAACGTAACTTCGAAGAACGTCGGGTTGGCAGGAACTCATTTTCACAGTGAAGCATTCGAAATCGGCATACACGACGAATGGTACTTTTAACCTTCTATTGTGATTTTGAAAGTTCATGATGGTTTTGGGTTTAGGCATTTTGATGGCGACACCTTGATTTTCGTTGCAATATTCCTGATGTTTTGCTAAAGATTTTTCACTGTGAAACACGTTCATGCAGTTGCAACATAAACATATCTTATGTTTATGTTTATTATTTTGTCTCGACAGTAATTGGCTCGGATGTTTAAGCAAACAATAATGATGATTGTCACCATTCGAAATCAATAATAAAATAATCATATTTTCTCTTTGGAGACACAAAGTCTGTCTGAGAGGATAGATCATTCGTTTTTCCTCGTCATATCCCAAGACGTTCACCGCTACGGTAGGATTTTGAACCTCAAAACGTTTGATGTGTTTTAACGGTGTTGGAAAAGTCACTCCGGTCCAATCCGGATCATCTTTATTTCTCACGTTGACCACAGTTTTTTTTAGCTGAGAAATATGGTAATTCCACGTAGGACGACTCTTTAAACAAATCGTGTTTAGTTAAATGAATTTCAAGTTTCAACACCTCTTCAAACGTCCAATTACTACCTTCATGTTGATAATTCGCGAGAGACTTCAACATCTTGTCTTTCTTCATTTTGAAAACGTCTGATAAATCTGAACCTCAAAATACGGGTTCGATGTTAGATCTGAAATATGCATTTCTCACGATGCTCTTACCGGAATTCTCGTCGATTTTATGCATCACACAATGGAGTATCATCTTAATTTTTAGTCCCACGTCCATGTGTTCACAAAACAAATCCAATACTTTTTTCTTCACACGTTCCATGAACAATTTCAGATCAACTTTCTTGAACGAGGGAACCATGTCAAAAGTTTGAAAAATACCTTTGATCCGACTCTCCCATTCTACGGGCTTCGAGTGGTATGCTTCCGTGATGAGTCATGCTACATATTCTTCTCCTTTCCCTTCGTCGATTGCTCGTCGAATTTCGTTTATCTCGTTTGTCTAGATTCTGAACCGCATTCACTTGTTTTCGTTTTCGTTTTTTTATTTTCTTTTGAAACTTTAAGTTCTTCTACAGCTTTTGGTTTGATCGTTTTCTTATTTTTCGCAACCAAAACAGGTTTTTTTTTTATGTCGGCATTTTGATTCCCCTTGCCACCTTTTTCTTCTCATTTTTCACAACCGAAGCGTTTTTTGACGTCATTGCTACAGGCATTTTGTTTGCCTTTTCATCGAGCAAACTACATAACTCCTCGCGCATGATCTTTCTAATTTCATCACACTCCATGTTTCATTTTCTATCGTCATGTGTTACTGCAATCAGTTTATTTTTTTTCGCAATTCAAATCTGTTTAAGTTTGTTCACTTTCAATCTTTCGATTTTTTTCTTTCCATCACCTCGTGAATGATACTCCTGTATGACTTTCATTTTTTTTGATTTGGTTCTATGATTTCTGAAATTTGGAATTTTTAATTCTTTACAAATCTCGTTTAACTGAGGTATAGTATACTCATCTAAATTTTCCATTTTTTTATTTGTTTGCTTCATTTGTAAGATTTTTTTTTTTTTTTGAATTTTGTATTTAAATAATAATTTGTTAAAAAGTTTTAAAATAGTCTTTATATATATGTTTTTATTCCCTCAAAAAAATTTTTGGGGTGAAATTAATAATTTTTTTTATGTTCCTTAACGTGAGAAAAATTGAATTAATACGAGAAAAAAGGATGTTAAAATTTAAACTTTTTATTTATATATAAAGAGAAAAAAACACTTTTACAAAAAAAAATTTTCTCATTAAAGAAAATTAAAATTAAAAACTTTTTTGTATATATATAGAGAGAGAAAAAAAAACAAACTGTTTTAACAAATTATTATTTAAACACAAAATTCAAAAAATATATATTATTTGCAATAATTCATAAAACAAAAAAAACAAATAATCGATCATGACAACAACACCTAAAATATGTGAACGGAAATTGAAATGAGTCGAAACGTGTAAGAAACTCGATTGTAAACTCTACAGATTACAACGATACGACGCCATCGAATTGAACGAGGTCGATGCAAAGAGCTTACAGTGCAAATACAACAAATATAGCATGCCTTTGAAATTGGACAAAGCCACGCTCGATTTGTTTTACGAGTACGAAAGTGATCTACAGAATATCGTCATCGCCGAAGACAGAGAATTCGACAAGAGCGATTTGTCGTTGCCCTACAGAAGTTACATATATCCAAAAATCTCTCTCGAACTCGTGAACAAATCGGGTGGTGAGAGCGCGTTAACCAAAGTAAAAAAACTCGCAAAAGTAAAGATAAACATTCAACACATTTGCAAAAAAGAAAACAGGACCGTCAGCATGCTAATAATGGACTTGGAAATATAAAAAACAAGAGAAAGACTGATTTTTAGCGAAGAAGAAGGGAAAAAAGTAATGAGATCTAGAGAGGTTGAACATCTGTAGATCTCATTACTTTTTTTTTTGTTCTTCTTCTTCTTCTTCTTCTTCTTCTTCACTATCGCCCATATATATCATAATAACGTCTCCTTTTTTCTCAAATTTCAGCGTCGATTCTTCTTTTCTTTTTTTGTGATATATTACGTTTTTTATAACACATTTATTTCTCTCTATCATAATTATGAACGAATGTGGTGCATCTCTTGGCAACACTCACATCATTACCATTCTCTTCAGAAGGTAGTGGTGGTGGTGGAAGACAACTCATTCTTCTTCCTTTTAATTTCCACAATCTATTCCAATCTTTTTGAAACTCTTTTTTCAGTTCTTCCCTAAGATATCCATCATTAGCGTCCAATTGTTTTTCCACATCTTTTTCCCACTCTATCCCGTGATATTCATCATTATCGTTCCAAAAAATGTCTACCTTTTTATCCATTTTTTATATTATTTTTTTTTAGTTTTTATAATTTATATTTTTATATTTTATATAATTATATAATTTTTACATTATAATAACATACTCAAAATTGGTATATTCTTAAACGGCGAATTCTCACCAAACAGCAAACCCTTACTGAGTCGCTCTTTAGATAGAGACCATTTCCACTGAAAGAGTTGTCACCACTAGCGGGTTCTAGATACAATCCTTCACCGTCATTGCCTATCTGGACTCGACACACGGTTCCTCCCTTCTTCAAAACAGTCCACTGCCACCCATTAATTTCTCAACTGCCGAACTTGCTAGTCCCGAGAGAGCTCCCACGCCGAGAGTCTGCCGGAGAAAGGGCAATGCTTTTGCAGCAAAAGGCAATGCTTTTGCGGCAATTCCTGCTAATAGCGGTAAGAAACCACCTTTCATTCTCAAATTATATTTCAATTGAGCGGGACTCAATCTCATCCTCAACCCTCTTCTATCACCAATCGCTTTCTCCTTTTGATTTGAGTTCTGGTCCAGGCGATTCGATCATTACCGCCACTCGTCAGATTTTTGTAAGTGAATTTGAATCTCACCAGCTCGCCTCGAGTAAACGCTCTCTCAAGTTTCTCCCCCTGTCCTTTGAATATGTTCATGTTCTTAACCATGTATTCAGTCATATGTCTTGTTTTTAAATATATTTTGTTCAATTGTTTTTTTGTTTTAATGATAATTATATATATTAAGTAATTTTTTAAATTAATATTGCGTTTATTTTATTTTCTTATATATTTATATACACAATGTTTTTTTTTTTTGCTTTTTTATATTTCTCTTATGTGAAATCGTATCGTCACTCTCTCTCCACGAAGATCTAACAGTTCACCATTTTGATCCGTCAATGTGGTTTTGAGACTATACAACGTGTCTAAAATCACGGGTAGATAAACTAAATTTCGAGGTCGTTCCACGATTTTATAACCCGGCGACACGTTTGGAAAGAAGGAATAGATCGTCGGTTGAGCACTACTATTCACGTAGCTTCCAGCAATCACGTCCACGTTCGCCAGAATGTTATTGACTGCGAGAATGTCAATTGTATTTTCAGATGCTGCGTGGCCTCGATACATCTTTCGATCGAATCCCAGCATCTTGCCTATAGAATCGTCCGTGTTGAAATCCACTCGAAAATTATCTTCCAAATCCAACATCGTCTGTATGGTATTAAGGTTGGGAGCGAGACTGATCTTGTTGCTTCCCTTTCCATCCATCTTCATTCACGTCTGAATGTAATTGTTCAAATCGTCTATGTCGTAACTTCCTTTGGGAATTCGAATCTCCAACCAATCCACTCCATCGAAATACTTGAACGAGTTATTCTTTTCGGTGACGTTGGGAAAGGAATATTAAGTCTCCAGATTCACCAACGCCATCTCGTATCTTTTCTCTCCATTCAATTCGATGGAAGATTCGAATTTCGTCGCGAATCGAGTTGAATCGCCACTCACCACGATTAGAATAGATTGCTTTGCAGCTGTATTCTCGCCTATCCGTTCTAACAATTCTCCTTGTTTGAACATTATATTTTTAATTTTTATTTATTTTTCAAAAACTAAATTATTGATGATTTATTATTTTCTAATTTTTGTTTTCGCTCTCTATTTTATTATCATCAGAAACATAAAACTTATCGAATCCACTCTGATATTTTCCGCGATTAAATTTGCTAGTCAAATCGATCACGACGAAATTGTGAAGTCCTCCATCGCAAACCCTCTTGCAGAATCTCTTGAATTCTGCTATGCTCATGTCGTTTGCGACGTGATCTCCGTAGATGTGATTGAGATTCTTGAGATCCTGGTGAAAGAGACACAGGAAATTAGCGTTCTCCCTTATCGTCTGTCTGGGCAGTCAAAAATAATTCTGAGACAGGTAGAAACAGTCCACGTTGCTGTGACGACCCCTAACGTAATACGATTCGCATCGGTTCTGTCTCTCCAAAAGCAGATCGTCGAAAATCATGAGATTCTTATCTTCCGATTTAAATTCTCTAGGATCCGGAACGTAGCTAGCATTCTCATAAAATCGACACTCGACGTTCGAAGATACATTTCTCTTCATCAATTCCATCGGCGCACCGTCCAAAATGGTCGAAAGAAAAGCTTCACTTTTGTCGAATTCCTCCCTACTGTCAAAGATTCTGGCTATGACGTCCTTGGGCAATCTACGACCCATGTGCTCTCGAAGCAATCTGTATTCAGGTTGAAACAAACTCTTGTCAAACACGAATAATCTGTCGTAATCCAACCAGTCGGGTTGTGACAACAGATTCATCAAAAGATTGGTCTTTCCACAATTCGATTTTCCCACTGTCAAGCCTCTTATGCTTTTGGAAAAGAACTCGTTATTCGACCTCTTGGTCGCGGCGTCGTTCCAAGACACAATTTTTATGTTTTTTCAAGCTCAGTTTTATAAATATTATTATTTATTTATATTACACCGTCGCGAGTTCTCTTCAGTCCAGATCCATACGTCATTTTGGCTAAATCTTGTATGGGTACCACAGCATCCTTAAAATCTTTCCAACTTTTTGGCAATCGCTCTAACATAGCTCGCTTCACTCGCGGACTGATCAACTTGTCGATTAAAGCGTCGACTGCCCTCTTGCCAGCCACAGAAGCGATCCTACCACTAGCTTCGGAAGCGGCTTTCTTACCAGCATCCAAGGCCGTCTTCTTACCAACCTCAAACGTGGTTGATGCAAGTTTTCTACCTGCATTGCTCGTGAACGCTCGCATTATAGAATCAACGATGCCAGAACCGCTTTGAACGTAAGTTCTAACGTATCCCCTGTTCTTTATCACCAACATATTTTTATTTTATAATATATTTTGGTTTTTTTCGCTCGTAAATCGTTGGTTGTTTAAATACTTAAATACTTTTTATTATTTTCTAGTGTATATTTACTGTTTTTTATTTTATCTATTTTTTTTCTGTTTGTTCTCTCTACTTATTATATATTTATCAATCCTTCAATTCGTTCATCAGCCTTTTATAATCGCGTTTATTCAAGGCCTTCTGCCTCAACAATTCGTCGCATATGCTCACTATCTCATTAGCCACTCCTGTATTACCAGCGCGCCGACTAGCCTTGTTCTCACTCCTTTTCCAGTCACCGATTCGACGAATTTCTTATTCATATCCCATATGGGTTTTACCACCTTCGTCCACTTGCAACCTCTATTGGCTTTGGGTCTTGTTTCTCTCGTTTTTTCTCTTCATGGGGTGGGTCTGAACCAGAATGTCACCGTAATTGTCGAAATCCTGATCCGTGTAATCTCCAGGCTTGTCGAAAAGGAGCAATTTGCGCAGTCCAGGAGTTAATTCATACCTATTCGAACCGACGATTAAATTATCATCATCCTCTCGCACTTCAGTGTCGCCTATGAAAGTCCTACCGCTGGGATCTCTGTCAATTCCATACAACAGATCTTTCTTACCACCATCCTCGGACGAAGCGAAGCTATCAGTGGTGATAGTCGAAGATGCATCATCGCTCTCGCTCACATCGGTTTCAATTCTCATGGGAACGTAATCCGGCTGTGATCTTTGAAAGGAAACCCCCCTTGTAAAACTACCAGACAACGAACCCGTTCTCAAAGAACTTTCTTTTATGGGTCTCAATTCGTCAACGATCTCCTTCTTGCTTCGTTCCTGAACCTCCGTCACGGGTTTAAATAGTTTTGTGGTTTCTCGTCTTAATTCCACCTCTCCTAATCGTCTGCTTCTGTCGGCAGAGCGAATGCTTTTCTTGACTTGTTCATATTCGTCGAGGAGTTCATCTCTTTGCTTGGAATCTTTGATGTGTAAAAACATTTTTTATTCTCACGATTAATAATATTTCCTTTTAGAGTATGGTAACGTCGGCTATTTTATTATTCTCAAAATTAAATGTAGTTATTTTTATGTTTTAAGTAAATAAAATCTTATGTCTTTAATATATAATAACTAAAACCAGTTGAGGGAAAAACATTTTACAAATGAAACCTCGATAAAATAGTTAAAATCTTAAAATAACATCCGTTTCAAACGTGTTAAAATTAGAAAGAAATTACTTAATCATTTGAAAACCAGTTCATTTTCATTCGTAAAATGGTTTAAAACAGGTTTATCACATCGTCAAAAAGCAAAAATGCCGTTTTGAAGTAACAATGTAGTTTCCAATTAGAAAAAAACATAACTCAGACTTTGAATCATTCTAAAATAAAACCATTTGATAAAAATAAATGTGCTCTTTCAAACCAGTTATATCGCTCGAGCGGTTAGTATAGAAAACATGAATAATTAAACTCTCGAATAAAACACGTCAGTAAATGTAGCGCTTTTCAAAAATAACACCAATTAATCTTTTGAACTGTTTTTCGCTTTCATCCATAGAATAGTTTTTCAGTTAAACGATTTAACTGACAATCGACTCATTGAATGAAAACCCGTAAAACATTCAAGCGTGACAAATGGAGTTTTCAGTAAGTTTATACAGTAAAGGTCACTTTTAAATGCGTGCTACAATCATCAGTCTGTTTTTCAGCGAAATGCAAGCGCCAGCCTAATCACAACAAAGTGACTAAGTAGAAATGAAAGAAAACTCGACAAAACCGATTCTATTACGATTCACCTTACAAAACTCACGAGGATTTTACGTTTTCGTCAGTTCCCTCCAATGATTTCCTCGGCGATTGATCGCACATCGCGATGGCAAACGTGGAGAGACGATTTCCATCGGTTCTAATTTTCCAAACTCGGGTTTTTTCTGTTTAGTTTGGAAAAAAAATCCTCGATGAGTAACTTCAATTTACACCCACTTCACGCCGTTGGCGAACGTCGAGAAAACGTTTTGAGATCGATTTTTCCCCTGTCCTAAAATCCTCAAATCGTTTTCACCAATTGGATCGCACCGTCGACCGTCGGAAACGCGATCGCAAACGTACATGTCTCAGACGCCGCAAAACATATTTTTAATGCTGTCCTAGAAGCCTCAAAGAGTTTTTTGCCGACGTTTGCAACGATCGATCGAAGGATGGGAACGTAGAGAAGATTTTTAAAATTGATGTTTTCTTCGAATTTCATACATTTTTCTTCCGATCGAATTCGCACTCGTTCGCCAACGGCTGATTGAACGGTCTGGGACACGATAAGGATTCTGGGACATCATGTACAAACAACGTTTTTTACACTCTGTACACGATATAACACTAAACCCCTATGGGGTACACGTACATGTACGTGTACAGTTTTTTGAAAATATGTCCTGGTATCGGCCGTTTATACCTACTGTCGGGTAGTATTTGATTCGATCATATCAACAATGCCGTTCAATGGCTGCTTACATGGAGAGATCAGAGGTAGAGGAAACTATTTTCGTGTGATGCAGATACTCTAAATCTTCCCGAAGCATTACCACAAGATGACAATAAGGAAGAGAAGTGTTGTTAGCGGTAGTATTTTGGAGGATATTTATAAAAAAGGTCTTATATTAGCAGTTTATGTTTAACCGATGTAAGCAAATGTTTGAAATATTTTTAACCCTTTACCCGGGGTAACGAGAAAATCCGACTGGCGCTATTCACAAAAATTACCATTCAATTATAATTATGTTTTCATTTTTTGTCTCAAAAAGATAGCCTTTGACCCCTCATTGGAACGGGCTCGTTGAGCTTGTTCTACTGAAGAGTTCACAAAGCAAAAAATGTTTTAAAAAATACTTATTCAAGAATGTTGTTTGAAAGTGTTGTCTACCTTTCGTGCTACTAAAGGGTTAAGCCATCTTTTTACAATTTGCTTTGGGTTACTTGGCATATTGATTTGACTATACTATCAGCGTAATGGGGAATGTGCGCGGTTTGTAGAAGAGTATGATGAGGCTATGTTGAAGACCCCCAAAACAGTTTAAAATTCTTTGAATTTTTATAAATTGGGTGTGTTTTCTGAGACACACAACATTTTGTTTACGTGTTTTTCTTTGGTAAATTTTAAATACCTTTTAATCCTCCACCAACTGTTATAAAACACAAATTTTTACAAACAAATTCTTGATACCGAAACTAATGAAGAACTCAACAAATTAACTACTAAACTACTGGGTGTTTTACACTTTAACCCCGTCATCACTTCTGATGTGAAGGAATGTATATTTATTTTGGGGGTGTTCACTTTTCACTTTCGTCAAAATGTTATCACAATTTCTTGAATTGGCTTTTGCGTTGGGTCTACATTATCCGATACAAGCGAACAAGAATAGCTTGTTCCTCATGGTAGTATTTTATCTGTTACCATTTTCTCAGTGAAAACCAATGGCATCATTGACGCAGTTGAGAATATTCTTAGGCCAATTGTAGATTTTATTTAAGCACAACTGACGTTTGCGTTCGATGACATTCGTGGTTTTGTTGCAATAGCAGATTATTTTAAACTATCTAAGACCAAAACAAATTGTTTACATTTTTGAATGCTTCGGAAACACTACCTCGATCCGGAGTTGAAAATAGATGGGAGTACCACTGAGGTTGTTAAAAAAGTGGAATTCTTAGGTTTATTATTTGTCAACAAACTGAATTTTACTTCTCATATAAAACAACTAAGAGTTAGATATAAAGGGCCCTTAGCCTCCTCAAAGGTAGCTGATAACACTGATTGGGGTGCTCACAGAAAACGTTACTCCAGCTGTATAAAACACTTGTTAGATAAAAATTAAATAATGGTTATATGGTTAATGGTCCTGCAAGAAAGTCGTACCTCACACCACTTGTTGCTGTTCACGATAGTGGTAGTGGAATTAGTCTGGTGCATTCAGAATATCGCCAATTGACTCAGTGCTCGTTGCAGCAGAGGATGCACCTCTGGAGAAGGTGCAGCATGAAACTATCACCAAAATATGCTTCAAAACTATTTGCCAACCCATCAAACCCTTCTTATAATTGTGTCTAAGACCTTCAAAATGAAGATCGCTTTTTTAACAGAAACCAAAAATGTATATTTCTATTGGGAATAACAATTAAACCTAATATGGTGTCCGACACACTTGAATCTGATTCGATAAAAGAGAACCACATATTCCACCTTGACATCTTCAATCCTACTGCTATTTTAGACCTTATTTCCGCCAAACAATATGAGAACAACTCTCTGCAGTTCAAACAAAAATATGCCGAAATGAAGTCTAAATATAGTGCATATAGAAGGATCTATACAGATGAATTCGAAGATGGTGACGAAGTATCATCGGCCGTTGTTACTGGTGATCAGATCATCCCAATCAGAATACCACATAAAATTTCTGTTTTCACAACAGAAGTCAAAACTTTGCAACTGGCGCTTAAGCACATCGAAAATGTCCAGAAAAGGACATCGATTATATTTTCCGACACTCGTTCATCTTTCTTAGCTTTACTCAGCCACAGGCTGAAAAACTTCTCATTTTAGAAATGCACGAGAAGTTAAATACTCACATTTTGACCATTATGATATCGTGTTTTTTCTGTTTACCTGCAGATGTTGGTATTTCCGTAACACCAGTGCAGACGGCGCAGCGAAACCGGCTTTAAACAAGCCTATCACAGATTTTAAAATTCCTTTGAGTGCTTCTAAATTCCTTTCTGTGATTTTAAACCACATATTAGTAACTACATATAATCTATGCGGCAGGCGGATTCAGATGGGGTGGCATATAGCAAGCCCCTTCGTTCCCGACCAACTATCAATGATAAATATCCTTCTGGCAGCTTTTGTGGAAAAGATCATGTAATTCCGACACGATTGATTTTAATCATGGCATAGGGCAGTATTTTACAGTAGAATTTCTAAGAGATCTACTTCATTATACGCGCTCGCACAAAAGTCTATCATTTCTTAAAGTAATCAATCTTTTTTAATAAATTTTAAAATTATTTTAATTTTAAAGTAGATTCTTCAAGCCTAAATCACCTGGTTGATTTTTAAAGCACTCACTCTACTAGTATCAGCGCTCATTACTATTCAAACCATTCCTGCCTTTGACATTTCTATTGTTATTGTTTCCCGTTTTTCTTGTAAGCATCCCGCTGCATATTTGACAATGGCATGTTTTTATTTTTACGATTTTCTAGCCACGATCTTTTCTTAGTTGCTGGTGTGTCGTCACGCACCAGTAAACAAATACAAAAATTAGCTTCTACATTGACACATGGGACCATTTCAGTATTGGTGTTTATAATCAATTCACCGCCTTATTTAACACTTTACCCAAGCAGACGATATAAAAAGTTATTAGATTAAATATTATTTTTGAAATTTTTCATCAAATTTTCACAAAATCATATCAGATGACCCCTTAATGAAAAGGGAGCGAGAAACTTGTTCCAATAAGGGGTTACATTATATGGCTTTGTTGATTGCTTTTTAAAAATATTTTTTAACTACTCAGTTTGCGTATAACGCCCACAAATGCACTCGCTTGGTTAGGTAAAGAATCAACGCCTTCTAAAGAGCAAGGTTGCAACATAGACTGAACCGCAAAAGCATTTGAATGGGTTAATGTTTATCGCCCGAGTTTCGTTAAGCGCAAGAATTCGCCTCTCGTGGTATTCTGGGCCAAGACAAACAAGTGCGATAAACATCAACCCTCTTCAAACACCTCAGTGGTTCTGCATTTATTATACTCGCGAGTATTCTTTAAAACAGTGCATTTACTTCAACACAAAGTATTAAATAAACCACACTTCGCAAAGTGTTAAAGAAATAAAATGGAAGGACGAGTTAAAATAAATTCAGAAGTAGGGGACCAGTCTTAAACATGGCTTCTAACACTGTTTCCTTACGTTACCGTTTCGATGAATAAAATGTGCTGTAGAAAAACGTTTTTAGTGCATTTTTCATGCTTGGAATGTGTCCATGTATCTAAATTTCATGCGGAACGAAGTATTATGACATTGGTGGCACAGGTATGTTTCATTTATAATGAGTTTAACTTGATTTCTGAGTTTTATTTGTACGAACTTGAAGTTGAAAGTAACGTTTTAAGTATAGATATGGTAAAACCTCATTTATTACACACCCGTAACTGTATTTCTAACGATTACATGGGTTGTAGGGGCATGCGGTAATTTTAACCAGAAAGCTTCAGTGTGATCCGATAAAAAGTACCCTTCGCGTGCTCGAGTTCTCTTGTTAGACTGGTTCTTTCAATTTACATCCTTCAGCGGAAAATAACCGATGAGAACCTTCAGCTATATTTATCTGTCGCAATTACCGTTTCCCACTACAAAATGTTTGATGCACAGCAATACTAAAAACAAGTATCAATGGGTTTCTAATTATAGTCATTACTGATACATGATCTCTACCAGTGAAAAAGAACAGTAAAACTCCACCTTTGTAATTATTTTGGAACCAAAAATGCTCAATTGATTTCGATAATGGCGCCTGACTCTGGTACTGTTCCAATGGAAATTGGAATTTTGTACCAGTGTCACCCTCAGCGCTGCGTGCTCCCGCCAGGTGTGATACAAGGCCCACTGTGTTATCCTATTCGATTCTCACCCGGCAATGTCGCAGCACATATTGTCCAACGCAAGTTGAAATGGTTAGCTGGAAGCAGGTTTAAATCAAACGTGAAAACTGGTTATTGCGAAGCGGAAAGACAGACGGCGAGCTGGAGATAGTGTAGTAAGGTGGGAGTGAGACCAATACAAGGGGCCTGATGCATCGCAGTGTCAATTGTTATGAAACGTCTGCCATGAAAAACAATTATTAGGATGTTTAAAACATAGACAGTATTGCAATATTTTCCAAACATAGATTCATGTGTATTTTTAAATGACTAAAATTGAATCATTGTTTCCTGATACTTCTGTTTGATACAAGAATATAATTCTGAATATTTATTGTTATTTTGATTAAACTCCCCGCATCAAAACTTAATTCGAATGCGATATACATGTAACAGCTACATAGGTCTGTGAGATGGGAATGAGGACATTGTAGGCGGCCTGCAGTTCCTTCCTCCTCAACGGCCAGCGAATTTGGCAGTCTTCATGGCAAGGGTGTGGTATTTTCAAAACAAATTGTACAGAGGAAAGTGTATTCTTTTTTATTAATTTTTTGCAAATTCCAGGGCAATGGGCAGAGAATTGTCAGGCGTACATGGCAATTTCAAGGTAGGAGTAGTTTAATTTGCCAGCCCCCACTCCCGACACAATGCCCCCCCCCCCCCCCCCAAAAACCTCTTATATTTTCCATATTCTACCAGTTCTCTTTAGAACTACTCGTGTTCCAAATAATGAGAGAGTGCTGAATAATAGTAGAGGTGGACATTTTTGTCAAAAATATAATAGTAGGGTGTAGAGCATTGTATTACAAGATGTGATATTTATGAATATCCACCCAGGAAATCACCATACACTAAATATATCAGCCCAGGATGCTCAGAAAACTTCAGTTGGATGAATCCATTGAACCAATTAAGAGGCATAATTCTAAAAAATTCATTTTTGCACACTGCTGTCTGTCAGTGAGAAAAGTCTTGGCCCAAAAAGGTTCATAGGGGTGGAAAATATTTGAAAAAATAATAATAGTATGGGTATGATTATTTGGAAAACAAGAATACTTACTAAATGCAAATTCAAAATAATTCCAAATTTAAAATTGCGAAGATATAGGACCAGACACCTAAACAATTATTTTTGTTTTGAACTTGATACCAAGAAAAAAATATTGATAGAGCAATTCAGGTAACAAGTTGCTGACTTGGTCAAGTATAGATGTGTCAAATAATAAAAAATACATAATTTTTTAAATATATTATCAATAAAAATAAGTTGGAGCTAACTGGTGAGATCAATCCCACCCCCTTTATTTCTCTTTTAGCCCCTGACAAAGGCATCGGTCGTATTCGTTTCGAGAGCTTTTGAGAAAACTCTGTTTGGCAAACTGCGATGTGTGTGTGTGTGAGAGTGTGTGTGTGTGGGGGGGGGGGGGGGTGTAATTGTGTAAAACTGTCCTACCTAAAGTCTATATTGTTAGTGCAGTCCAAATAAAAAATAGGCTAAATTTCAAATCAGAAACTTTAAATTACAGCGAGAAATAAAACTTATCAAGAATTCACCCAGAATGGAAATTGGAATCACAAACAGTCCTAGTTAAACTGAACGATCGAATGAATGCTCTGGAAGGTTAATTATTACACAAAAATGTATTTTGTTGTCCAGTGTGTACTTTTGTTGCAGTACAAAACAGAAATGGCCGATGTCTACAAACAATAGCCTAATGCACACACACAGCGCAGCTAATACGAGTTCAACTTCAGTTTCAGTTCAAAAGGCACAAAACATTCGCATCGTATTTAAATTAAAATCCTTGAGTATTTTCCATCCTCCCTCCAGTTATAATGATGCCTGCACACACACACTTTTCAGAACAAATTTCAGAGCTTATACTTCCCAATATCTGATGTGAAGTGCAAGCTTTTGGGGTTTTGGCTATTAATTTTAAGGGAATAATATCAATCAAAAGCGATTCTGCGGGTGGCAAGGTCAAAGACACTTAAGACTGGTTCTCTAAAAAATTGCTTGTTTCCCATTAAAATCATTTGAACCGTTGAAATCATCGACTATTTTATTCAATTAGAGATTACTTACAGTGAATTCTTTTCCAGGGCTGGGTGTGTAATAAATACAGAACCAGACTTATGTTTGAATGGCTTAACGATTACTGGACTCGAGCGAATGGCGTTAGGATACCACTCGAGCCTAACGGCTCTCGTGGTATCCCTGCGCCACTAGCTCTCGTCCAGTAATCCGAAACTCAATTCAAACATGTATGACCAGGCTTAAATTTGGAGTCTGGTAACAGTGGGTTAATTCAGATACTTTGAGAATAACGGATTTATAAATCAATGAATTGATGGATTAACACATTAAGCTGTTTTTCACTCATAGAATCCATTACAATGCCCATTTGATTAATACAAGAGTCTACATATTATTTTCACAACCACCAATGTTGATTGTTTTATTTTAATAACGTTACAAAGATATTGTACATATAAAAACATGTTAACTCTGTAAATTTGGTAATTCGGATATCCGATTGCAAGAAAGTTGGACGGAGAGTTTGGTAACCGCTCCCGTCAACATTTTGTATTACATGTACGCTGCAGTCCAGTTAATAAATTTGTTACATAGTGTAAAGACTTTTTGTCTCAGTAGTTTGTGGAGTGAGATCCCCGGTACGAAATAACTTCGTGACCAGTTCCTCCGGTCATACATAAGTGTGGTTCTGTATATTAACTTGCAGTGCAATGCAAAACCATAACAATTAACATGGACGGCGGCCTTACGTGTTGGAAATTATCAGATAATAGAATAAAATGAATCTGTTACAGTATGAACATAAAATACCACGATGGATTTCACTGGAAAAATACGCTATCATTTCAAGATCCTCTCCTCAATTGCCCTGCGTGGGCTGCAGGCTTGCAGTGTGGCACTGCTCAGTGCAGGGTCAAACAATCGAAATGAGCTCATTTCAATGAACGTTTATCTGTTTCTTGCTTTACTGGTGTTGATTGACACTTCTAATTAATAAACAAAGAAATCCAAGGTTCGATACTACTTACCTTTATGAACATATAACGGTTGAGGAACTGAATAAAGCTATACAGGCATTTAAACATAATAAAGCGCCCGGAATAGACGGCATCCGAACTGAGTATATAAAGATGAAGGCCCCTAATTTCAGGAAATATATGTACAATTATTTAACATTGTTTTAAAAACCGGTGTAGTTCCAGATAGTTAGGCTGCGTGTCCAGTATACCCATCTATAAGCATAACGGCGACAGCCGACATGCCGATAAGTAAAGACAAGTAGCATTAGTAAGTTGTGTATCAAGTTATTTACTAGCATGCTCAGCACAAGAATACTAAATTTTATTGAGGAAAATAGTATATTGTCAGAATGTCAGGCGGGATTCAGAAAACATTATTCTATAATGGATCACATATCCTGCCTTTATAGTCCAATAGATTTTATGCGGAAAAAGCGGAAAAAATTATTTTGTGAATTTATTGACCTTAGTAAAGCCTTTGACACCGTCTGGAGGTATGGATTGTGGATTAAATTAACATCACGGAATACTGAGGGTAAATTTTTAAAAGTTATAGAGAGTATGTACGAAAATATTAAGTCATGTGTCTGCATGGATAATCATAGGTCAGAATATTAGAGCAGTCTGGTAGATGAAAGACAAGGGGTAAATCTCTCGCAAGTTATGTTTGCGCTTTATCTACATGATTTAGAATATTGTTTTTCGAAACAGCAGAGCCCGGTCATTGAGCTACAAAATTCGTCTAATTCAGAAGTCCTGGTAACATTAATGCTTATTTTATACGCCGACGATATGGTACTGCTGTCAGAGACCACACACGGTTAAAAATATTACTTGAAAACCTGTACGAATATTACAAAGCGTGGCAATTAAAAATAAATTATGGTAAGTCAAAGATAATGATATCTGGGTAAAAACCTAAATACAAATTGCGTTCCCAGTAAACAGTAAACCACTCAAAATAGTAGATGATTTTAAATATTTAGGGGTGACTTTTAGTAAAACCGGAAGCTATTTCATAGAAAAAAAACGAAAGGTGTAAAACTTCCAAAAAGCTATGTTTGCTGTACTGAATAAAACAAGAAATTTAACTTACCTGTAGATAGCGCGCTTGAAATATACGAAAAAACAATAGTCCAGACTCTAATATAATGTGGGATATGGGAATATGAAAACATAAAAATAACTGAGATGCTGAAACTATGGTTCCTTAAATTTTTACTTCGATTAAAGCCGTCAACACCAACCGTATTAGTCTACGGGGAACTTGAAGACTATCCAATGCGTTCTAAATTACAGCAAAACGTTTTGTCGTTCAGGCATATCTTTTAAATGGGAAAAAATGATAAAATAGCCAAATTTTTATACACAATAGGAAAATCTAGTTCAAGTAGGGGGTCCACGTCAACAGAGTGGTTAAATTATATTCAAAGTACGTTAAATAACACAGAGATGGGTAATTTGTGGGAAGAACAGTCGGTTTTTAATATCTCTTGGTTTAAAGAATCGCTGAAACTTAAATTTTGCGATATTTATATACAAGAATGAATGGACATTATTAGCGACTCAGAAAAATATAATTTTTAAAGGAGCAATTTCGAAAGAGAAACATACATCTCTCAAATGCCAATAAAATTAATAACGACTCTTTTGAAATTCGACTTGCTATTGAAACTGGAGACCGGTTTAGTGTAAGAAAGATGAAGATGCCCACTCTATGGTATTTCACTCGGGGGTGAATAACATGCAGTTTTGATAGATGAACGCACAAGCGATATCAGAAAATTATATCTGAAGCCCTATTATTGTTACACCCCGGGTGAATATAAATTACAACAGCCTTTTACAAGTAAAGCTCAAGCATCTCTAACAGGTTTAAGTCAGTTTATTGCAAAACTTCTCCAACGCTTGAAAGAAAATAATTCTTGAATGAAAATGTTTTTGCTTGTTCTGACGGCAATACAGACACTTCTTAAGTATGTTGTTGCATGCACAGAAAAGTAAATATTTATATTTAAAAGTATGATTAATCATATCATTAACTGGCAAATCGAATAAAGGGGCCTAAAGTAACGAATGGAATTACTAACAGGTATCTATGTATTTGAGGTTAAAAATTCGCACTGGCACAGACATTTCCTACTGAAACATTTTTTTTTTCTTTTAATATGCCACCGAAAAATTGTTTTCATTTACTGTACCTTGATGGGTTTCAAACATGACAAAAAATACATAAAATTAATTTAAACTAAGTGATGACCTTAGGAACTGGCTAAACTGACTGGCAATAATTGATGTTATTTGTTGATGGGCTCTTATTTAGTCCTTACGAGGATGTTATGCAAGCTTTTGTCTTTTATAGGCGCTGACAGGTCGAAGATTCAAAGGTTCATTTAATTTAACATTGGTTAAATTGAATTCATCTTTTAATATTTTTGCTATTCCGATATTCATTCTGTTGTATTTTAAAGAAAAGGAATTATAGACCTCCTTTCACATTCTCCCTCTGATATGTTCGTATCAAACGGCCAGGAAGTTTGAAGCGTATTGATCCAAAAAGCTTCACGTATTTTCCTACATGCATCCGTTTCTTCTAATGTGTCTTTAATTGGTTGTTGTTCAACAGGATGGATTTCCAAATCGTCGCAAAGAATGGCCAGGAAGGTTAAAATATTGTGCTACTGGGGCATCAGCATTATGTTTTATATCCTGTTTGTGTCTAGTAGCACGTTCTCCTAATGATTTTGACTTTGACCAACATATTGTTTCCGATAGCGTTTACAAGTGATAAGGTAAATAACATTTGGTGAATCACAATGGAGGGAGTTACGGATCTGGTAATTATTTTTCGTTTGTTTGGGGGAAAATTGCTCTTTCTAATCAGGCATAAAAAGTATGCAATCTACAACGAGGCTTTTTGCAATTAAATCGCGCCACTACCATTCTGCAACAGTCTGTTGTGTTCAATTGCCAGCGGTTCAAAATCAGTAGTTTCAGCTGGACTTTCGAGTTTTTTCAGAGTTTGAGATATTAGGCTATGCAAAAAGCGCAATGAGCACCCCCTCGATCTGAGGGAGCCAAACAGAGTAAAACAAGCCTCATTGAAATTTACCTTATCACTTGAATTGCGGTGGAAACGAATGAGCTGTGATTTGATGATACCTTTAAATGTATGTTGAGGATGAAATGATTTTGTGTGCAACAATTGATGTTAATCAGTTGGTTTAAAATATACTTTATAATCTAAATGACCGGATGCCTGAAATTCGTTGTCTTTATACCTGGTCACATCGAGAAAATCATCAAAATTTTCACTGATAGTAGCTTTTAATCTAATATTTGGATCATGATTATTCAAAATTTCTAAATATTCATCAAAACCTTCTTTTGAATGTTCCAAAATAATAAAAATGTCATCTACATTTCTGAGATATATAAGAGGATGCTTTACACATTTGCTTACGGCATTTTCCTCCCATTCCGCTACATAAATGCTTGCAAAATTAGGACTGAATTTTTTGTCCATAGGGCAACCCATTATTTGTGGAAAATATTCTCCATTGAATTGAAAGTACCCACATTTTAAGCTCAGCTCTAGGAGATACAAAATTTGTTCATCCGGGCGTTTTGCATCTGGATACATTTCAAATGCATTTTTAACCGATTAACCCCTTTATCAATATCAATGTTCATATACATACTGTCGATATCCAAAGTAGCCAGAATTGCATTTTTGGATATTTTCAATTTCGAAATTTTTGACAGGAAATCCTGTGTATTTTTTAGATAGCTCGGATGTCTGTTTGCTATAAGTTTCAGATGATAATCAATTCCGAATTACGATCTGATACAATTGGCGTCCCGGGCGAAGTTACGTTATCCGTCCATGAAGAACGGTCCTTGTGGATCTTTGGTAGGATGTAAAATTGTCTTGTTTGAGCACTGAGCTTAGCTGTTAAATATTTCAAGTGTTTTTTGGTTATGTGACCTTCGTCGAGGAGAAATTTTAAGATCTTATTGATTTTTTCGACATTACTAAGCCAAATAAGTGAATCTATTTTCTTATAATGTTTAGTATATGCTTCTAAGTTAATGTAACAATGTAGTTATACATATAACTCCACGTACGTGGTATATAATATGCTTGAATAAAGAAAGATCAGCTGCTTTTATTTCGAGTTGATGGCATTTTTGAAGTCAGAAGCCTTGACTATTCATATATAAGCGCTGGGTGGTGGTGGGTCATTTCATATTTATTCTTTTTGTTGACCAGAAAACCGATCAGTGGTACTTGGCAGCACTTAACATGTTTCATATTAAGTAGATACGCCAAAAGTAGGTTAATATCGTACATGTAATATAAGACAAGACCAGGAAACTGACAGTGAAGATGACGTTGGAATTTAGTAAATCACTACTGTTCTTCTAACATATCACTTTAGAATATGAACGCAAAAATGTCACCTGAAGGCTTCATATTCAAAAGTTGTATCCAAGGGATTGAATATCCCGAGCAACTCGGCTGACGAGTATTTTTAACATACCACCCTACGCCGTCACTCCTTTGGGTTTCTTTCATCACGACATGTTTTTACACCAATGTCCATAACTATGGAACTTTTTTGCAAAAACGTGAGCAGTAAATTGCTTAATAAATTCTAAATGGGGTTCAATCATTATAAACAAAATAAATCAGAAGACTTACATGGAAATATATTCTTGTATCTGGTTTTGTTTCTGTTTTCTGGTTTCCTTGCAACGTTACAGGGGTACTGCAAGTGTGAGTTGAATGTCTGAAAAACAAAACGAAAGCAATAAATTCAACGGGAAATGATGTTTGTTTGTTAGAGTTTAATAGCATATTCATTTCCATCAATCTACAGCTTACTTCAGGTGCGCGGAAGCGAGACTTCTTTTGGAAAACCATCGACCAATTATAAGTGAATGTCTGGTTTTCTAGCTAACTAACATAAGATGTGTCATATGTCACTGCACCACTGGGCTCTCACAAAATCGAGTGGGTCACGTGTCTAACCAGGGCCACGACGGCTGTGGCGCCTGGTAATGTTACTCTGATCGTTCGTGTTACGCACATGATTTGATTTTAAATGTTTGCTTATCTAGGGGGTTGTGAGATCTCCTTTGCCCATATTCAACTAGGCGGTTCCTCAGGTAGCGGATAGAGGAAAGATCTGCTCATTTTTGGCAGTTTAGCTGCGAAATAATATGAATACGAACCCATGGGCAAAATAGTACGAATCTGTTTTAAACAGTCGCCTTGTTCTTCTGTGAAATGTGTGTATAGACCATGGTGGACGGATACTGGAAATGGTTGAGCACTGCAGTATCCGATCTTTAGCAATCCTCATTGAAGGCATTGTCGAATTACTTCAGCTAACGCCCTTACGTCGTGGTAGATAGTTGGTCGGATCAAGCTCAGTCGATTTGATCAATCGGGAACCCTAAAAATGAACGTAACTTCGAGGCATAGTGTAGTCACTAAACCGGCCAGTGTGTCATAACCCCTCCCCCATTCCGCCCTATCGCTTTAGTCATTGTACTCTTTTATGAATAAACCCATATCTTTTATCATCATGTTCGCTGCACTACCTTTTGGGTACCAAATATTTTTGTAACAAAGATCTTCCTTGTCTGATGTTACCAATTTATCGACTGCTTTGTGATGTCGCTACTGCATGGGTCAGTCGGTCTTTAGTATGCCCTACCCGTCCGAATATGCTTTCCACGTAGTCACTGTGCTATCTGCTGCATATCTGCAATATAACCAGAGGTTGGACTCAAAGTAAGGATAGGAGTCATGAAATGAAGAAAAATAAATACAATAAATAGATGGAAAACTCACAATGCCGAAAAACGAAACGGGGTTTCGATAGGTTTTCAACAGACTCTAATTCAGAATCTGACCAGGAAATTTCTTCTTCTAAATAAGAAAAATGACCGAATTTGTCATTACATACATCGTTGACGAAAATTAAAGAGCACCAAACATAAATCAATTGGCACTGAACAAGGCCATAAACGAAGTAGATGTCGCTGAGAGAGACACCAAAAAGCTCAGATCTGGCGTATCATTAGTGGAATGTCACAAAGAACTCCAAGCAATCAATCTCTAAATGCAAGCAAACACGCCTATGTGGAGGTTAATTCCGTTTTAGTTTAAACATATTTTTTTTTTGTTAAAATTAACAAAAAGGATTGGACAACAAGTGCCTAATACGAAAGGCACGCCCTCTCCCTTGTATTCGATTAACAAGTAAATTTGTTCAATATGTTCACATCTGAATAAACAATACACTAGTCAAGACTGCGGTGATGTTATGGTGGTAGATATTCAGAAAAAGAAAAAAACAGAAAGAAGAAATGAGGGGAATTGATACCATGTAGTCAACAAAAAATATCAACTGTCTCCAGCCAACTCATCAGGCCGCAACGCTCCAGGAGAACCCCATCGCTGGAAGGGGCATGCAATGTTTTGTTATCACATATAAAGTAGGTAAGCTGCGTCTAACGACATAATTGTGTTATGGGGACATATTCGCACGTGATCTATAACCCTAACCCTTCGTTGTCTTACGTACTTGCAATGAAGACAGGTTTGCAGACGGTTTAGAGAAAAACAAACGGGTTTTAAATGTTTGTTTATTAATATATCGAGTCATTTTCGACATGTGTAGCTATTCCATAATCACGGCACAGGATAATCAAGTTTCTCTAATCTTTTTTAATCATGCCAATTACATTAGACGACTTGCACCCCACGCATTGGCTACCGGAGCATTGTCCAATGAAGCAGAGCCGTTCCAGCACAATAGACCAGCACTACATTACTTTCAGGGGTCTGGAAACATGGAACTAACCACCTGGATGAAAGTTATTAAAATCTTGAATCAATTGGTTGTCTTGATATACTTTTGTATTACAGGGAAAAGATAGTTCTTTGCAGATGGATGCATGTTAGAGATACCGTAAAGAATGTCAGTAACACAATTAATTGTGATGTTCGCCAAGTCCTGTTGCAGTATTAATCTTTCATTGGCATACCTTGGGCAGACAGAAAAGTAATTTGATGCATCTTCCATTCCGTTACTACATGAGCAGTTTGGTATGTCATGAATATAATTGTGCAATTTGTCAAAATTGAAGTCACTGCATGCATTACGTAGTCTGCAATGTAGTATATTCATCATCCTTGAACCTATCACAAAATACGATGGCTGCCTACATAGCTAACTTTTTAAATACTCAGTAAATTCACTTGAAGATTCCGGGTTCTTGGGAGCGCGGTGGCTCAGTGGTAGACTGTGGGATTTTTATGCTAGAGGTCCCGAGTTCGATCCCCGTCCGGGACGACCCGCGTTGTGTCCTTGGGCAAGGCATTTTATCCCGGTTGCCTACATAGGGGCACAATAACGCCGTGTACTAAAGCGTACTGCACGTCGATGGTGCACATGTGTTCAACCCCCGTAACCCTACTTGAGCGGAGCTTGAACAGAGTTAGAATGTTGATGAGCTATCAGTTGCTCGTCGTTGCTAGGTGGTTCTCTCCGGATACTCCGGCTTCATCCACTGTCACGGTCACGATTAGCCATTGTGTATAAGAATGTGACATTAAGAACCAATACATAAATAAATATCCGGGTTCTTTATTTCAATGGGAAGTGAGTTCCACTCTGAAATACAAGGTGGGGTGAAATTTTGATTCTGGTTGGAAAAATGATGGGATTATGTCCAGGTTGGGGAGGTGCCCCACCCCCTACATGGCTCGACGCACCCCCCCCCACCACACCCCCACCCCCACCCCCACCCATGATGCCTGACACTGGTTGCAGGCCTGAGTGTATTTTGTCTAGTTTAGAAAGTAAGTAGTCGGGAGCTCCAGCCCATACTACATCTGCATACCCTAACATTAGAAGTATAAAAAAACTTGTACATTATTTCAAGAGTTTTTCATCTCAGGATAAATTTAAGTTTTCTCAACAGGGAAAGCCTAAAGTTGGTTTTCTTGCGTGTGTTGCAAATAAGTAAATGCAAGTTCAAGTAAGCTTGTAATATGTATGTTCAGTTGTGAAATCCAGATGTATTCCCCAAACCTTACGACTGGATTCACGGTCACTGCTTTAATGGTAAATAATATGATCTTGGTCTTTGATCTGTTAAAATTTACGAGCCACTGCTGGGCCCATTATAATACGACATTAAGTTCAAGGTTAATATCTGTACTAAGCTGATTGTTTTTTTGCTATACACGTGTCCTCTGCGAACAGCCTACACAAATCTGCAGAGGACATATATTCAGAAATGTCATTGATGTAAATCAAGAGTATCGGTCCCAACATTGATCCCTGCGGTACACCACGGTTATCGGGAAAAAAGTCAGAATAAGCAGAATTTATTATTACTCTTTGTCGACGGTGTTTCAGATAGCTTTTGAACCACTCTAAGATGGACCCTTCAATATCATATTGCTTCATTTTAAAAATAAGTCCCTTATGCCATACCCTATCAAATGCTTTTGATATGTTGCCAAACACCTATGGGGAGAGAAGACGGTTATCATAGGCTAAGCATAAGTTGTAGCTGTGATAGATTTCTAGTAGCTGAAATACAGTACTGTGTTTCGGTAGGAAGCCAGATTGGTATTGAAAAAATAGATTATTGTTGGGAAAGTGGCAGAATACTTGATTGCAAATAACATCTTCCATGATTTTACCCACACAACTAAGAAGAGAAACGGGCCTATAATTGCTACGGTCGTGGGTGTCTCCTTCTTGAAGATCAGTATAACTGTCGCCAGCTTCCAGTCTGATGGATACGTGCAAGACGCAAGAGACTGCTGGAATAATAATGGGAGTGGCTTGCATATTGTTTGCACGATCTATTTCAGCATTCGGTTACTGATGCCATCATGGTCGAATGCTGTATTGATTTCTGCCGAGATTAGTATCTTGTACACATCTGATTCCGTAATATTAATGTCCTAAAGAATTTCTGGGCACTTGGAACGGAACACAGGCAAGTCATTTCCTGTTTAGTGAATTTCGCTATTTTTCAGGAAGTGTGTATTAAGCAACATAGCCATTTGTTGGTCACTGGATGCAGTTACCCGATTTTAGCGTCAGTCACAGTTTCAATGTGCTGGACTGGAGACTTACTATGTACATTACGTAATAGTTGTTTAACGGTAAGCTAAATAGTTTTAGGGTCGCGATTTACATAGAGATATTTGTCTAATTTAGAAAAGTGTGTAGATTTAGCCCTTTTCTTCATATTATTTACTTTATTGAGGACATGTTTATATTTTTCGAAAGTAGTGGGATTATTACTTTTTATGGCTCCTTGCCATAAACGGCCTCTCCCCCGAATTTCTTGACGCAGTGTAGAATCGAACAACGGCTTAACAGCTGGGCGGACAGTAACATCGTAGCATGATATACATTTTTTTACAGTTTTGAGAAGCCGTGTAAGAACATTGTGAAGTGCAGTGTCTAGGCTGTTGTTACTATTAATAACTGTTTGCCACTCTGTCTGCCTAGTTAATTCCGTTCCTCATAAGACTCAAAACAGTAGCAAGCATGTGTGTTGTGAGAACGAGAGAAATAACTGGTATTGATGGGCTTGAAATTAAAATGAACTTAAATCACACGGTGTAACTGATATGAAAAGAATAGAAATTAAGAGAGATGTCCCGATACATATAACATATGCCTACATTTTTACATTTGATACTTCTTAGCCGCCCAAAACAGTTAAATGGTGTTATATGAACATCAACGTGGTTTTGTACATTCCAAATCCACTTTGATGCTTCAAATGCCAAAATGTGTTCAGGGACACTTGCAAATGTCAAACAACAACATATTTTGAATATGGTCAACAACATCCAGATACATAAACCAACCATATAAAATGTGTACATTGTCAGGGAAATCATATGTCATCATCAAAAGACTGTGCAGTGAGGAAAAACGAAAAAAACTGATACAGAAAATCAAACGCGAAAAACAAATCAGTTTCAAAATTGTCAGAAAAATTATTTCATCAATGTAAAGAGTAAATTCTTCACCACAATCATATGCTAAAGTACCGAACAGAAATAAATTCCAACAAAATCAGTAAAATGTCAGACACCATATATATAACTCAAGGGCACAGTGCCACACCCGATAGAGGCCTTTACTATTGAACAGCTCAATCGAACGGAACCAGAACCAACCCACACAGATCCAACGTCTCTAGAAACAGAAGACGAAAAAAGACAAAACCGAAATGAAAAACTATACGTCAAAAACTGAAAGAATGACACGAGAAACGAATAACCATGTCACACCAGAAAAATTAACAAAACATACGAAACCTATAGCCACAAAAACAACAATGATCACTGCAACAAAATCTGAGTCAGAGGAATATAAGGAAACGAGGACGAGACAAAATGGAAAACGGGAAAACAAAAACAGTTATCAGTCAGAAAACCCAAGGCACCTGATACCCTTGTTACATGGAACAGGATTGATGGCTTCGAACAGATGACAGTCGATGAATGAACGACAAAACGTTCAGACAGCGACACTCGAACTCATCTTAAAAATGGTCCTCGAGAAACGAAACACCCAAGAAACCTACAGGAACTATTTCATCCATACGTCCGCCATCTAAATGTACAATTGAATATGGACAATAAACCTCACACCAATATAATACAATGGAATTGTATAGGATTCAGAGCGAAATTTAATGGGCTCGACCTTCTAAGCCAAAAATATAAACCTTCTGCTTTATGCTTGCATGAACCACCCTCGAAGAAACCAGGCTACTCAAGATTATTCATCTATTAAGTTTTATATACTTCGCGTATGCCTGGATGGATAAAAATGACACTCATGTTCGTGAAATCTCAATCTTGGTTCGAAGTGACATAATACACAACACTGTACCTTTACAGAGAAATTTACAAGTAGTTGCAGTGCGCTTAAACTTAGAAAGACTGTTGCGCCATATTCAATTTACAATGAATACATATATTTGGGGGTGATTTCAACGCACATAGGTAACTTTGAGGTGAATCCTACTGCAAAGACGATTTCAATGTAAACCAGGGGAAGAGTTTATTACAAAATGTGACCCCTGTTTGTCTAATGATGGATCCTACACTTCCCTGCACCTTGTATCTAGTTTGTATACACCAAGTGATCTTACAATTTAATGCCTTTCTATCTTCTTTGATTTTTTTTTTTTTTGGAAGGTCGAAAATAACATTTGTAACAGTGACCACTTCACAATTGTGTTGGAAAGCGTTGCTCCGGTGGAGGGTAAGGGGGTATCTAAGTGGAACTTTAAAAACGCAAATTTGAATACTCTTTCATCGGTTTATTCTGAACGACTTACGGGGAAGAACCTTGTACTATCGAGTTGAACATTTCAGTTTGGAAATGCTTGACCTTGCGAACACAACCATTTAAAAATACTCGGCAAACCCGATCCTTTCTCCAAACCATGGCTTGAAAATGATTTGCAACAGGCTATAATGGATCCCAAAAACTGAATGGAAAATTAATAAGTCACTAACTAGAAATAATTTGGACCGAATGCGTACAAATCGGGTATAAATCTGGCAGAAACAAGACGACATGTAAAACAAGCAAAAAGAAAAGTTCTTTGGAATCTTGAATGGAATCTTGAATGGCCTCAACATTTTCTAAACGTTATTCATCAGCAAATTGTAATTCAGCGTTCATTAAAATTAATTAACCTTACACTTTCTTTCTTTCTTTCTTTTTTTCATTCTTTCTGTGTGCGTGCGTGCGTGCATGCGTACAACTTTAAACCGCCTACTACATTTCTACACAATTTATTTATCTGACCTTCCGTTAACTATTGTACTTATGTTGTATGACCTCATGTACATTTTATAAAGCATTATATAAGTGAATAAACTTAATTGATTTGAATAAAATAGCCTCCAATTCTCAAATTATTTAATTTTTGATGGAAACCAGAAACACATTCCTCCTTTGGGATTTAAAATTAAAGCCCAAGTGGAATCCGCCACAATTTAATCAGAATCGATAAAAGAGAATCTTGAACTACATATTCTTCCTTGGTATCTATGGAAACATACTGTTATTTTTGGGCATTGTTTCCTGAAAAAAATCCCACATAAACTCTCTGCAGTTCTAACAAAACAAATGCCGAAATAAAGTCTAAGTGTAGCGCATATAAAAGAATTTATTTATCTTTTGGCTCTTACTTCCACATCATCAGCCATGGCCATATCTTGGTAATGAAATGGCACAAAATATTATTTATTTATTTATTGGTGTTTAAGGTCACATACTTATGCACAATGGCTAATCATGACCGTGACAGTTTTACGGGTGGAGGAAGCCAGAGTACCCGGAGAGAACACCGAGCAGCTGCCAGCTCTCCAACATCTTAACTCCGCACTGCAGCACAGGCAGGGTTAGATTGGGAGAGGACATGCGTATCATCGACGTACAGTACGCCATAGTACACGGCGTCATCGTGCCCCCATGTGGACAATCGGGGTTAAGTGCCTTGCCCAAGGACACAACGCGGGAGTCCGAATTGATCGCTCAGGCAGTCAGCCATCCAATGATTGGCACAAAATAAAATAAGGTGCTGATAATTATGAAGTAAAATGATTGAATATAAATAGGAAATAATTACAACATAAATGCCACTGATATGAGTGGTTTGACCTGTAATGACTGACGATGAAAATTGAATGTAAATCAACCTGATGATTTGGAACTAAAGCGTCTGGTTTAAAAGAATAAAACAATTTTAAAATTTGTTATAAAGGTCGATTACTTTATGAAATGAGAGAATTTTATGCGGGCTCGTTTGATAAAAAAGATCTCTTAGAGATCCTACAGTGAAATACTGCCTTTTAGCATGATCAAAATCAGTGCACTGCAAAAGAATGTGTTCCACTGTGAACCCTGCTACCAAGGAACACAAACTGGCCACATATTACCTCCTAACAGAAAGGAACCTGTAAGGTTTGTGTGACCAAAAGTGTCGGTTGGCCTGTCGATACCTCTGAGCTAAAGGTCGTGCGGAGGCTTTTGGAACGGGCCTTCGACGCAGATGGATGTGGCAGGAGTGCGTAGTGTCATTACTGACCATGTTCCATTGATATAAAAAACCTCTTGTTCCAGTTTGTAGGTTTTCCGTTGGTCTTTCCTGCATCACGGTGGTTATGGTTATCCATGGAGAAACAATGCACCATACACACAGAAATACAAATAATTAATGTAAGGAAATAATTGAGTAGATAATGTCAAGAAGGTGCAGGAGAATGCTTCTATTAGCACTAGTTTCAAAAAACAAATTCTGGAGAAGGAATCCCCGTTCCATCCCACCTGCTAAACAGATTGATGTATTTACTAATTTGTGGCTTATAATCACTGAATGTAATCTTGCAATCAGTTATAGGCTTGTTCAAAGCCTGATTTGCTTCACTGTCTGTCTGGTGTTACCGGAGATAGCAACACGTCTAGGTAACTAGCAAAACACAATATCACATGAGTCGGACATGAGAGTAGTCATCGCACGAAGCTCCGAAATGAGAGGGGTCTTCATTTTGGGAATGAGTAAAGCTAGGAAAAAGGAAAAAATAATCGATTCTCAACTGCATCGATGCCATTGATCTTAACTGATAAAGCGGTAACGGATAAAATACTACCCGAGGATCTCCCAATTCTTGCTCGTGTGGATCAGATAATGTAGACCCGACCCAAACTTGAAATTGACGGTCTTTTAAAAAGTTCTCAATAAAAAGAACATACGTCCTCTCAGCCTCATGTTAAAAAGATCTTTTAAAATCCCATGCGTCCACGTTTTACCATTTTGTCTTTTTTTTCCTGAAATGGCATTTCTTTTAAACTTTTCAAGTCTAACCAAATGATCTTTAGTACCTCTCTGGCTTCAGAAACAACACTGAACATTCACAAGTAGATTGGTCGATTTTAGAAACCAGACAAGTCGATCATTGATCATCTTTTCCATGGTTTTACACGAAAAACTTGTCAATGCAATCAGTCGGCAAATGCTTGGGTAGCTGCGATCTTCATAAGGCGTTGGAATGGGAATTATTCTTGCTTTTCTCTGAGAATGTGGAAATTGGCCAGTCACCCATTTCATTGAAAAGTGATCATATGAGTTCCAGTGATGATTGTAGCAGATGTTTCAAAAGTTCATAATGTATTTAATCGGGTTCAGTGGCAGAATCTTTTGCTTTATGCAAAGAGTTATTTAGCTCGTCCTTAAATAGAGAAAGGTTGATTGTAATCCTCTGAATTGTCCGAGCTAAATTTGATCCTATGTTTTTCCTGTTGTTTTTTAATCTTAACGATTCCGGATTACAATTTCTGACGACGAATGTTTAGAAAAAGTTGATTTGTTTGATATTTCGGTTTTTTAATGTTATTAGTTTGCTGTTATCTTCCAGGTGTTGTATAACTGATTTTACTTTTTAACCTTTAATCTTTTAATCATTTTCCTAATTTTCCAAATTTGGGCTATGGGTGTCTGTTGGGTATGTTTCGAAACATAATTTTCCCAGGAACTTTTCTTTATTTGTTTTATAGGCCGTCTTCTTTTGCCCGATTTATACGTAGTTTGTCCAAATTATTTGGAGTTCGGGACTTATTAAATTCCCGTTCAATTTTCTTGCAACCATTTACAGCCTTTCTGGCAAGCATCGCCAAACCATGCCTTGATGAAACGTTTTGGATTTGCCAGGGTTTTTGAAATTGCTGTGTTTGCTATGTCAGGCAATTCATTAGTAAATTGTTCGTCTTGATCAGCACCTTCTTCAAATTTCACCCGTGTGAGTCGTTTAGAACGACGTGATGAGAAAGTGTCAAGGCTTTCTTTATTAAAAAGTCCACTGCGTGACCCTCCCATCACCACCGGAACAACACTCTCCATCATAATTGTAAAGTGGTCACTCCCGCTAAAGTCATCTTCGAGGAAGATAGAATAGCATGCTACTGTGAGATCATTTATTGTGTACGAACCAGATACTGGATGCAGGTAAGTGTCTGATCCGTCATTGTGCAAACGCAAGTCATATAAATTCTTCCACTGTTTTATCCTTTACATCTTCCCGATTGTAGGATTCACCCCAAAGGGGGCTTGGTGCATTGAAATCACCCAACAAATGTATTGAGTGGGGAGCTGATGGACGAGTAGCTCAAGATCATTCAGTTGTAGGGCTGTACTCGATGAAACGTAAGTAAACCATAAGGTAACTGTCTTATGTAAAGTTAGTTGTACAGCGACGGTGTGCAGAACTAATTACACAAACTTCCACGAATATGAAGAACACTATCATCTGCCAAGGCATTATACGAACAATAACTCTTAAAGGCTGAATTACCTTGAGTTTCGGGTTTCTAAAAAAGAGTTTTCTGCAGACAAAAGGCAGCGGATGTATATTTTTGGTTTAGAAGGTCAAGTCATTAAACTTCACTGTGAAATCTTGACAATTCCACTGTCTTATATATTCTTTTCGTTGTATTATCCATATTCGGTTGGAAGATGAGATTGTGTACGTATGGGCGAAATAGCCTCGCTAGCTTTCTTAGGTGATTCTTTTGTGCGTTTAAGCACAAGTGCTCTAACGTTTTGTTGATGCACTCACCGACTTCCATCAGTACAAGGCCTTCAAACATGTTGCTGTTAACGGGGTCTTAAAAAGCTTTAGGTATTGTATCTAATAGCTATTTTTGTTTTTCCATTTCGTCTGTGCTTCTTTTGTGATTCCTTCTCTGATTCTGACTAAGATTTTGAGTTTCTTGTTTCTGATTTGGTTCAGTTCGGTCACATTTTGTCCCGGTGTTGCTTCTGTTACATTTTTGTCTTCTGGCATAAGTTTGTCATTTTCTTATGATTCGTTTTCGGTGTTTCCAATGTTGCTGCTTGAGGGGTTGATTGTGTTTAGGTTGCCTTTGGTTCCACTTGAACAGAATGCCATATTGTATTGTGAAGGTCTGTAATGAAGATGGAATGATGCTGTTGATTGTGCCATGTCCATGGTGTCTGACATTTGACCGACCTCGTTGGTGATTTTTGTTTCAGAGCAGTGGCATTTGATGGTGTTGATAAATTCATGCCAGGCGTGGGTGACGTTTTTGTCTCTGTCCTCTTTAAAGCTGATTTGTTTTTTTTAATTTTCTTTTCCTTTTTCCAGATAGGGCAATCTTTAGATGGCATGTAATTGCACTGGCTCTTGACACATTTATATGCTGTAGTTTCACATGGTCCTTCATGATGTAAGCTGCACTTATAACAAGTTTGTTTGCTTCGACAAGTGCTCTGACCACACTTTTGTCACTTGAAACGTCGAAGTAAATTTGGATTGTGTAAATCCAGATAAACGTTCAAGTAACCAATTTTAATAGCTTTTGGAGGTCTGGTGCCATCAAAAGTGCATATGCAAGTGTTTGTTTTTATTAATTTACCTTCCTTTTTAATTTCAACACGTTTCACTGCTGTTATTTCTCGAGATTTCCCTTATAGCCTGCCAATTCTAGAGTTCTTGTGACACCTTTATTAGAGTTTTGTGGAAATTAACTTTAACATTAAAATCAATAATTTGGATTGTGTGCAAAAGCTTGTGCACCTGAACGTGCTTTGTACATTGTAATAATTTATCTCCAGATTCGAACAGTCTCCGCAATACGTTTGGCGGCTTTTTCATGGGCAAATGGGTTTATTGTGCATAATTTCTTAGTCTCTTGAATGTAATAGAATAAATTTTGGAATGTACTGCATAGCCTAAATCTACAAGGGGTAGACTCACTGCTATGCAATGAACCCACCAAGCTGCCAGTGTTCCCACATACTATTTACTTTTTTATACTAGGGCAGTATACTCAGTCCATTTTTGGAGATACCTGTCCTATACACTGCTTTGGACCTAACTTCGGACGTGGGCGGATGGTCGGAAGGCCCGTTCTGGCAGCTTCCTGGAAAGATGTTACGTCGGGGGGGGGGGGGGGGGGGGATTGTTATTTGGAGAATATTCAATCAGTCATTTCTTTTACTGAAATTTGATCTTTAACATCGTATACCGTCTTTTACCAAATCAATAAATTTAAATTGGTTTGGTTTTATTACACTGCCTGATGTAGTAGTTTTTAGTGGTATGTTTTGTTGAAGAATATCGCAAATGATTGGTTGAATGACCAACATCTGAATATCCGGCACCTCCGACGCACGGTCCATTCAGTCAATCAAAAATGGACAAAATAGATATTGCACACGAACTGAAACAACAGGGCGTCAGACAAGTTAAACAAACCAAATTTAGGAAAAACGGCAGCAAGACTAACACTAATACACACATTTTCATTTTCAAACCTCTCCAGCCAACAAAGTCAAGACAATTCGGTATGTAAGCACCAGAGTGGATTTAAATATTCCAAATCCACTCCAATGGTTCAAGTTTAAGACATTCCCACACAATAAAATTACGTTCAGAGGCCAGTCAATATGTCATAACTGTGGCCTAACACATGGTGAACACTTCAGCAGTGATGTATTTAAGTGTGTAAATTGTCGGGACAATCACATGTCATCTTCAAAGGATTGCACTGTCTGGAGAAAAGGAAACGCTATCCAAAAAGTTAATTGTGCAAAAATAGGTCAGATTCAAAGAGGTCAGAGACATTGTGACATCTATGCCTGGCATAAATTCAAAATCACCATCATATGCCACTGCACTAAAACAAACACTATCAATAAATTCGATGGGATTCCAGACAACATATGCATTTCTAAAGGCGCTGTCACAACATTTACAATAGAACATATCGATCATACGAAAAATGAGCCAAAGTCAACCCCTCACGCACCAACAAAGATGTTAACTAAAAAAGAAAAGAACAAAAGAATAAAGCACAACAGATTAATCAGAATGAAGTGCAAGGAAAAATTAAATCGAAACGGCATAGAAGCACCACTCACAGCAACAAAGTATGAGTCAGAGAGGGAGAAACAAAGACAATTGTTAGACAGAACGCAAAGAGCACTTCTAGACCCTGTTACCCACAACAGGTTTGAAGCCTTCGCGGATATGGCAGTTAATGCGTGCACCAACGAAACGTTCGGACAACTTCGTCAGAACTCATCTCAACATAGGTTCCGGAGAAATAAGTTACCTACAAATCTCCCGGGGATATTTGAAATCGCCAGCCAAATATGGATAATACAATTACACGCCATATAATACAGTGGAATTGTGGAGGTTTTAGAGCGAATATTAATGAACTGGGCTTTTTATTTCCAAAATATAAACTTGCTACTTTTTGCATGCTGGAAACACTCTTAAAGAAACTTGACATTCAGGATCATTCTACTATTACGCATTGTATTTCGTACGATGCTTGGGCTGACAAAAATTATCTTCATGTTCGAGGAAAGTCTCTCTTAGTCAGAACCGACATTATTCACAGTCCTGTTTCTTAACAATCGAATTTACCGGCGATAGCGGTGCTCATAACTTTAGACAAGACAGTTACATTATGTTTTATGTACATTTCTCCAAATAAAACATTTTAATGTTCATACCTCTTTAGGTTGAAGAAAAGAAGACCTCAAGGGGAAAACAGTATTTTAAAATATCATTTGTGCTTGTTCTATGATGGATCAGACAGTTTGGATTACATTAGATTATTTTTTATTTAACGATATAGATAGAATGTGAAACAAAATAATAATCGTGGTTCATCGAGATACATTATTATAACCTGCAATAGAGACACATTTATAGAACAGAATAGCACCACTATCTATACCGTAAGGAGATGATATAGCCAGATTGGCTGTCTACCTGCCATCTTCCATAGATGTTAGCCAAGTTGTCAGCACTGCACACGAGCCGTAAGAAGATAGTTATTTGTGAAACAGAATTATTACACCTGTTGGGTTTAATGCTTTCTGTTTTTACATTTGGGGTTCTGGACTTGGCGGGTCAGACAGGGTTTGTATTTCTAAGACGAGATAGCAGACACATGATTCAGCTTTGCTGTTGTTTCATAGATAGAATTTGAAATAAAGGAAGATGGACTTACGATAGTGTAACTCTGGTTTAGGGACTACGTAGAATCTTAATTATTTACATATTTGTTAAGAAATTATGAAAGAATAGGATCAACTGGTGATATAAAACCTACAATCTTGACAATAAAGATTGTCACATTCTACGTTATTTGTATAATGGGAAAGGAATTTTTGTGTTAGCAATCTTTTGAATATTTTTTCTGTTTCTAACAGTAGTTATTTCTCGGTCCAGTTCATTCCATAACTTAGGGAACACGTGGATTAGAAGCCTTTCTATTGCTCTAATATGGATTCTACTAATGTGTAGCAGTTTTGATTGCCTTGCAGTTCTTTGTGAGATGTGCCCTGATTGTGTAAAGAAGAAATGGAATGATGAAGGGAGTTCCCCAATTGTCCAATCAAATATGAAGAGACAGGCTTGGATTGTAAACAGATCGTTAATTTTGAGTAATTTACCTTTGGCCAACAGGGCATGAGTATGAGTATAAAATCTAGAATTATTACTAATAAGAACTGAGGGTTTCTTCATGATAAGAATTTTTCTAATTGTCTGTGCGTTCCACCATAGATATTCTATATAATAGGTGACTGTGGATACGGGTAAAATGTAGCGTTTTCTCAGCCTTATGCGCCAAATTATTTATTTTCACCTTGTTTACAGCATAATTGATCCGTCTTATTTTAGAGTACACTTGTGAGATATGAACACTGTGTGAACGGTTATCGTCTGTGTTACTGCCAAGGAATTTCAGTGATTTTTCTGCTTCATTACGTCCTATTCGTTTTATATTTTTGGCATATACCGGCATTTTAGGTTGTTTATGCCTCTTGTGTTACGAGTTGGGTTTATAAGGACATACTTAGTTTTACTTGTATTCAAAACAAGCCACTTAGCTGAGCACCAGTCGCTTAGTTTCTTTAGTTCTTCACTTATGAATATAACTAAATTACTTGCAATATGACCAGATACGTAAACTGTTGTGTCATCTGTGAAAGGAAAGCAGGTTTAACAATGTTGAACGACAAATATCGTTTATGTACAATAGGAATAAAACGGGACCGAGTACAGAGCCCTGTGGAACTCCACATGTTATTTCAGTCATTTTAGATTTATATTCACCGCATTTTGTGTACTGGTTTCTGTTGGATAGGTAACTTTTGAACCAGTCATTGCTAATTCCCCTGAATCCATATCTTTTCAATTCACTTAACAGTTTACTGTGATTTATCGTGTGAAAGACTTTTGAAAAATCAATGAAAACAGTTAATTTTACATCTTTAGTTGGTTTGTTATTTTCTATGCAAATATGTCTGAGAAAATGCAAAACGGGATGAATGGTACCCTGTTTTTTTCTGAAGCCATACTGGTATTGGTAGAAAATATCAAATGTGTTCAGACAGTTAATAGTTCTATTTGCCATTAGTTTTTCTAAAATATTAGAGAAGTCTGGTAAAATACTTATCGGTCTGTAATTATTAAATTTATTTTCGTTTCCGGTTTTGAAAATTGGAATAACTTTGGCGATTTTCATTCTGTTTGGCACATCTCCGCTGGTAAAAGATTGATTAGAAATGTGGGCAATTGTTTGGGCTAATATATTTACATTATTCTTCAAGAGATATGATGTAATAACATTTGACTACAACTGTACCTCACCTGTTGCAGTCACTAGCCTATATTTCAAGAATGGGCAATAGTGCATTTTATTGAGTGATGTCAATTAATTTTGTTAATATATATACTAATCAAAGTTTGCTAAGCACCAAATATTTGACACATCAATGTGAAATTTGCTTGTGACATATTTGCGATATTTTTGGTGGATATGTTTGAGGAACGTATTGAAGATGATCCCTAGTGTTTACATTAGCTCTCTTTACAGGCAGACTTTTCGTTACAGTTATGAAAAGCATGTACCCCTTGATTTTCGCGATGTTTTCGTGTACTGTCTATATGTACATGACATGTGTAGGGTATTCAATCTTCATTTCAACACAAACCCTTGTGATATAATGATTGAATATGGCAAATGCAAATGTAAGAAGACATTTTCCTGAAGCAGAAATGTGGCGGGCTGTAGGGAAGGTGGAGCAAGAGGCTACCCATCGTCATGTTGGTGCTGCCCTTGGTGTGCACCATAAAGAGCCTGGGCAAGATTTCAGCAGTATGGCACACCAGTAAGACGGCATTGTGGTGGCAGAAACAGGGCAACATCTGCAGCTGAAGACCGGTCTTTGATCATTCAGGCCCGTAAAAACCGCTTTGCCACAGCAATCCAGCTTCGCAGTGACCTTCAGAATGCATCCGGGGTAAATGTTGTGACTGCCTAGACCACACAAATAGGCGTTCTAGGGTATGGAGAAGACCAGGAGAGCGATTCCACGAAGCCAACATTGCTGAGCATGACCGCTATGGTGGAGGGTTAATCATGGTCTGGGGCGGAATGGACGTACAGAGCTCTGTGTCCTTGAACGTGATACATTGACTGCACAGCGGTATATTGATGAGATCCTGGATATCCACGTCAGATTGTATGCAGGTGCAGTGGGTGAATGATTCATTCTGATGGACGATAATGCCCGTCCTCATGTTGCCCATGCTGTCGGGTAGTACCGACAGAGGGAGGGGATAGAGCGTATGGACTGGCCAGCTAGATCCCCTGACCTCAATCAAATCGAGCATGTCTGGAATAAGCTCGCAATTTCAGCCCGTTCAGTCCAGCAAAGAAATGTCCAGGAGCTTAGTGTCATGCTGGTCCAAATATGGAACAACTTTCCACCAAGGACCATCAGAAACCTGATTGTGAGCATGAGAAGGCGTCGTCAAGCTGTAATTAACAGTGACAGGCTAACAAGAGGAATTTACTGACTGTCAAGGTGATTCCTTGGCACATTTGTCTGAATGTTTTTGTTTGTTTTGTAATTGGTCAATTAACAGGAGTATGCTCCAAAACAAATAGTTTTGTGTTTGGAAGTTGTATTTAATTAGCGGGGTTGTTCGATTGGGATATATACAATTAAATGAGCTCCACTGTATATGGAATATATATTTGTCTACAACTGTACCTCACCCGTTACTCTCACCAGCCTTCATTTCCAGAATTCTTGTCCACTCACCAGATGTCTTTTTATGTTGTATCCTGTTTGACATAGCTCGCTGAGCTCTCTCGGACAGGATATAGTAGAATAGTTATTTAATTAACGGGAATTTGCTTTATAACCTATCTACAATTAACAAGTCAGGTTTGTGCTGGTGATATGGTGGATGGTTTCGTGTTTGGAAGTTTTGTATGCAATTAGTTCAATAATATATGGAATCTATGTTTGCCTTCAGCTGTACCTCGCACAGTTACACTCACCAGCCTTCATTTCCAGAATTCCTGGCCACTCACTAGATGTCTTATTCTGTTGTATCTTGTTTGACAGAGTTTGACAGGATATAGCAGAATAGATGCCAGTATTGATAACTGAATCCAAATAGATTCATAAACAAGGGGAATTAATTAACAGATTGTTAGGGTGATTTCTTGGCATATTACAAGATTTTATTATTCAATTAAAAGGGGTTTGCCCTATAACCTATATTCAATTAGCAGGTCAAATTTGTACTGAAGGTATAGTAAATGGTCTTGTGTTTATGCAGGGCCCAACTGTATACGGAATCCTTCATTGCATACAAATGTATCTCACCTACTTATAGCCACTAGTCCACACTATTAGAATGGACACTAGTTCAATTCATTTAGCGATGTCCTTTTGTTAAAATATACACTATTGCATATTATTTGATGATGTCCTTCTGTTAACATGCGCTTTCCTTAATAATCCTGCCATTCCAATTCTGAACAAATCAATATATGATAACTGTACCTCGTGAGGTGTCACACTGACCCACGATACACGAGGAATTGTCGATGGGGATGTGTGATTCGGTATTGTTTGTTGGATGATTCGTGTAACAATCAGTGCCGGATCGAGCATTCCAATTGACAGTAACATGGGAAATGAATGCAAGCACAAGTTGAATTGGCCAGCAAGATAAACAACAAATACAGCCATGGCGAATAAGGCGAACAACCCTAAAATTATAAATATTCTTATCCCAGAGGCCAGCTAATAGCCTCAGATTTGTCACAACTTGACCGCGACTCACCTGCGGCAGGCCTACATGTTACTATTATTATTAACTATATTTATGTTTCCGTCGCTCACACGATGTTTACAAATGATCATTGTGTACCAGGCTAATGTCCTTGGACTCATGACTGATTTGTTAATTCCTGTACTGGTCAAGGCCGAACCTAATTACGAATGCCCCATTCGCCAGTACCTGCGATGCGATACTGAACCAAATTTATACAAGCATAACCTTTAATGAGGCAAAGAAGATCTCTTATACGGATAAAACAGGACCTGGTAACCAAATCCATTGGGACCTCAGTGGGCAACATAGCCTAAACCATTAGCAATACCTGACTTTATATATATATGCTGTGCCATGTAGCTGATAACAACGCTAAAAACCAATAAATACATACATGCATAGTTCCCCTCCTCAACCAATTCGTGTCTATTACGACCTCACTCTTGTAGGGTGAGTCCTACCAGAATACAGGAGTGTTCTACATCCAATCATGGCAAACAAGATCTGCTCTAATGGTACAATAGGACTTGGTAACCAATGTCATTGGGACTTCAGTGGGCAACATAGCATAAGCGATTGGCAATACTTGACTTTATATTTATGTTGTCCCATGATATAACCCAAATGCTTACAACGACGTTAAACACCAATAAATAAATAACACATGAATATTTCTCCTCATCAAGCAACTCGTGCCCATTCCGTGCTTACATTTGTGGGGTCAGCTTGACCGGAGTACAGGAGTTCTCAATATCCAATCATTCGCCTACACTTGAACTACATTGCTCCTTGACTGCTTTAATCTACAAGGTTACCGCATTCTTGATTGACAACTGATCATCTTCGAGGACCATAATTTATTAATACTTATATGAGAAGGTTCTTTTCCGAAAACCTAACATACCCATTATGTATAAATATTATTCATCAGTTCCTGATGTCAGAGTTATACCTGTGGGATTTTGCTGTATAGTTCACAATTTCTTTGCACATGTTCTTATAGTCCTCGAAAATCAAGATACGTGTTTCCTCATGTTCGGACCATAGGTTGCTTTCTTTGTCCCTTTAATTAATTATGGGCAACACAATTTCTCTTGGTGAGATCCAAAATAATGTTAACTTTTGATTTCATGACAAAACTGAATGATATTATTTCTAGCGAGGAAGAAGACCCCACCCTCCCATTCAATTCTCTTGACTGCGTTTGCCACTACTTTACGCCCGAACACTTTAAAGATGAAATTTCAAGCAAAATGGAAACCCTCTCCCGACTCAACATCCATTCGTAGTTTGAATGCAAACTTTGAAAATATGCACAACTTATTGGCAGATCTGCAGACAAACTGTAACTTTTTCGATGTGAATGACGGAAATATTTAACTTGAAATCTGACGTTGAGTACCGACTTGAGGGGTATCACCGGCTAGTGTCCCGTATCCGTCCTGACAACGATGATGGGAGGGGAGGTGTAGGAATGTTCATAAATGATAGTATACCCTATAAAATACGAAATGATCTGTCAGTCTTCATACCACATGTCTTTGAATCCCTCTTTATAGAAATATCTCTGAAAAATGTTGTAGGGACTATTTACAGGCCAAACACAGCACCTAAAGCACATCTGGACTTGTTTCTCGTCAAACTAACTGAACTGCTAGACTCTTTAAGCATAGATAGCATTGTTGTCTACCTTATGTGTGACTTTAACATAGATCTGCTTTGTGTAAATACCCACAGTAAAACGAATATTTTTATTGACTCGTTATTTACTACCGGTTTTTTTTTGCCCGCCATTACAAAGCCTACCAGAGTTACGGAGTTTTCCGCTACCATAATTGATCATATATTCAGCAATAATATTACAAAGTTCACGTCCGGAATTATAATTACTAGCGTCAGCGATCATTTTGCCACGTTCTATGCAGATGAACTAGATAAACGTCTTCCTGTCGCAACGCCCAATTATAGACTGTTAATGAAAACTGAGAATTTCATCCGTTTTAAAAGACTCTTAACGGTTTGTGACATTTCTGATGTTATCAATGACTTTTGTCCTAACTCGGCACACAATCGGTTCCTGGATAAATTTCACGCAGTATTTGAACCAACATTTCCCCTGAAAGCAACCCCCCATACAAAAGAAATATATAAAACGTGAACCATGTATGACGTCTGGCCTATTGCAATCTTCCCAAACTAAAAGTAAATTGTATGTTAAAAAACTAAAATTTCCTACCACCCAAAACACATCAGATTACAAAACGTTCTGCAAGGAATACAAACGTTTGAGGCGAAAGTGCAAAGCAGATTATTATAATCAAGTACTACTTGAAAATAACAATAATATTAAAAAAACGTGGGACATCTTGCAAAAGGCCATATACAAGTCAAACAACAACCGACAACTTTCTCCTGCCTTCCTGGATGGGAAAATTGATTTATTCGACACTAGAATAATCGCGGACAGATTTAACATATTTTTTGCTAACATTGGTATGAGTATTAGTGCCCAAGTGCCTCCGACACAACGTCACTTCTCAGAATTTCTCTGCAATAGTAATAATGGGGATTCATTTTTTATAACACCTACTAATACACAAGAAATAATAACCTGTGCTACTAAATTAAAGGGCAAACCAAGTACTGATAGCAATGACATGTCTACCAAACTACTGAAGAAGGTTATCTGCGAGATAGCAGGCCCCTTATCCCATATTATCAATTTATCTTTCGCGGTGGGTAAGGTACCAGACAGAATGAAGATAGCCAAAATCATTCCCGTCTTTACATCTGGAGATCGTCAACCTTTTACCGATTATCGCCCTGTCGGTATTCTTCCAACATTCACAAAAATACTTGAAAAAGTAATGTACTCACAATTATACACTTTCCTCGACGAGCAGAACGCTATATATAAGTATCAGTTTGGGATTAGGAAGGGTCATTCGACTGTGTATCGCATTTTGCATCTAATAAACAGTGTCGCAGAAGCAAATGATAAAACTTCAAAGGATTGTACACTATCAATTTTTCTAGATTTTTCAAAAGCATTTGATACCATAACTCATTCGATTCTTTTGAAGAAACTTGAAAGCTACGGTATAAGAGGTTTAGCCAACTCCTGGTTCGAAGATTATCTAACAAGCCGGTGTCAGTTTGTATCCTTCATGAACAGCACATCGGAAGTAATGGATGTCACCACTGGTGTACCACAAGGTTCCGTTCTAGGTCCCTTCTCTTTTTATTATACATTAACGACATCAGCCACTCCACCCTACTTCAAGTGTCGTATTTTGCAGACGACACCACAGCCCATGCATCGAGTGGGAATCTAGATACTCTGTTAGATGAGACCAATTCTGAACTCGATAAAATCAGTGAATGGTGCACTGCAGATGGATTATCTGAATGCTAGTAAAACCAAATGTATGTTGTTATACCCGCAAAACGACTCGTATAATGCCTCCAATAAAAAAGATATCTTTGAACGACATAGACATTCCATTTGTTACCAACAGACTTGAGGAAAACTCTGTCAAATTCCTAGGGGTCAACCTGGACGAAAATCTAAAGTTCAAACAACACACATCTGCAGTTTGCCTAAAGATGGAAAGGGCAATACTTGGCCTTAATAGGGCAAAAAGAACCCTTCCTTTGAAATCCCTGATGATATTGTATCACTCACTGATACATAGCCATACGTTGTATCGTATACTTGTCTATGGCCATGTGCCCTCAACCAGGAGAATCTCAACACTGCAAAAAAGGCTATCCTTATCATAACAAATCGAAAATATACCTCGCACATCGAACCTTTATTTAAAAAACTGGGGAATACTGAAGTTCGAAGGTTTGTATAAGCTACATGTGCATCTTTTTATGTATAACTGGTACCACAATAAACGTCCTATGTCATTTGACAATAGCTTCGAAATATACACTAACCCTTCTGGAATGGAAACAAGGCTAACAGGGAATGTGCGTCCTCTCAAATCAAGAACTCGCTTCTCTGCTGATCTCTCGATTCATTCTTTCCCGACTGGCAATAATTATTACAGGAGTCTTATTGATGAATCTATCCAAAAGGCGAGGAATGATATGTCACTAAAATGTGTGATAGTTGGTGACTTCAATTTTGACTGTCTACTCTCAAATCAAGAACTCGCTTCTCTGCTGATCTCCCGATTCATTCTTTCCCGACTGGCAATAATTATTACAGGAGTCTTATTGATGAATCTATCCAAAAGGCGGGGAATGATATGTCGCTAAAATGTGTGATAGTTGGTGACTTCAATTTTGACTGTCTCAACAATACACACCCAAGGATCAGGCAGCTGCAAAACGAGTACAGGCTATCTCAAATTGTCAAAGACCCAACGCGAGTAACTGAACACTTGTGCAGTCTACTTGATCTAATTTTAGTATCGTGTCCAATGCTATCTGAAAATTGTTCTGTTATTCCTCCCTTCTGTAGTGATCACTATGCTACTGCTGTTACAATACAGTTCCCAAAAAGTAAAACTGCCTGCTTTAAAAGACAAATTTGGGGTTATAGTAATATGGATATAAACGGATTACGGGCACATTTTGCTCAAACTACGTCGGAAGACCTTTTTACTGAAAACTTAAATGATACCACAGAGAACCTTACATCGAATATCATGGACTCTGCTAAAAAATACATACCAAACAAAACCATTGTAGTACGTCCGAATGATAAACCATGGATGAACTCAACGATCCGAAAAATGATGAGAGTGCGTGATCGATCACACAAAAAAGTCAAACAGACAAATAGGACAGAGGACTGGGCTAGATTTAGGCATGACAGAAACGAAACCATATCATTCATACGAACAACCAAGCGGAATACGATATTAAAACCGAAACTTATGTATCATCTGGTAACTTTGGCAGTAAACATTGGTGGGGTCCCTTAAATCTTTCTCTAAAGAACACAATCTTTCGAATGAACTCTTCCCGCCACTTGAAGAAAATGGGGAAATAATTAGTGATGCAAAATCGATTGCAGACGTACTAAATACGTATTTTGCTAGTCAAGCTAACTCAGTTGGTGGCAAAGAATTACCACCCATTCCACATTGTGAAATGAGTCTTGAATCCATAGTAATTTTCGAAGAGGAAGTTATGTCAATTATTAGTAATTTAGACCCCCAGAAAGCTAGTGGGCCAGATTTAATTAATAACAGAATTATTAAGGCATGTGCCCAACAGTTAGCTCCCCCTCTAACTTATCTTTTTAATCTGTCCTTATCACGTAATGAGTTCCCAAATTTATGGAAGATGGCTAGTGTTGTGCCTATTCATAAGAAATTATCCGTAAATGACGAGGCAAACTATCGGCGAGTCTAACAAGTTCTGTCAGAAAAATTCTAGAAAAAGTAATTTTCAGACGCATTTTTTCCTTCTTGGTTGAAAACGGATTGTTAACACCGTTAAAATCAGGCTTCATCCCGGGTGACACTACAATTAACCAACTCATAGATGTTGATAGCTATATTGCCATCAATATGGACACCAATAAAGAAGTGAGAATGGTATTCTGTGATATAAGTAAGGCTTTCGATAGAGTATGGCACGACGGATTAATTCATAAATTAGACTCTATTGGAATAAGAGGTAACCTACTCACGTGATTTAAAAGCTACCTAAGAAATCGCTCCCAGCATGTAGTCGTAAATGGTGTGAAATCCAAAAATCAAATCATTAGAGCTGGTGTTCCACAATGACCCGTTTTAGGCCCTCTTCTGTTTAATATTTACATAAATGACATTGTTAAAGATATGTCTAATTTTAGACTTTATGCCGATTATACTACACTTTATCTAGTAATCGAAGATGCAAACTTAGCAGCAGAAGTTTTGAATAATGACCTGAGAAAAATTGCCCAGTGGTCGAACACATGGCAGGTCTTATTTAATTCACTAAAGACCGAATCATTGTAGTTTTCATGTAAGGTAAACCCTACGCTTCGTCCCAATCTTTACCTCCTAGGACAGCAAATGGAAGAGACGGACACCCATAAACATCTTGGGCTGATCTTTTCAAAAGCGAGACAATGGGATTCACATATGAAGAGTATTATAAATATAGTCAGCTCCATGATAAACTGCCTAAGAATCCTAATATACAGACTTTCTAGACACGCAGTGGAAACTCTGTATAAATATTTCATTCTTCCGCTTTTTGATTATGCCGAGACCAAATCGACACTCCTAGAAAATCTGCACTTTGATGCTCTACGAACTATAATAGGGGTAACTAGGGGAACAAGTCATCACCTTATTTATAGGGAATCAGTTTTCACCCCTCTCAAAGAGCGCAGACGACGTCACAAATTAGTAGCTCTGTATAAAATCATGTTCACAAACGTTCCAAACTACATTCGGCTGCTCACTCCGCGACCTGTATCAGAATTGACCTATTACCCGCTAAGATCTTCAAACTCACTAAGGGAAATTAAATGCAACACTAATAGGTTCTCTAACTCGTTTCAACCATCAGCGGTAAAACATTGGAACGGCCTACACGCAGACCTGCAAAAATGTACTTCCGTAGACCTATTTAAGAAGAAACTTGCAGTTAGCGACAATGTCGTTCCTGGGTTTTGTTATGTGGGTGGCAGAAGGGAACAAATCTTTCACACGAAGCTACATTTATATTGTAGTGATTTAAACGGACTCAAATTGGATAGGTTTTTAAGTGATAATGCTTCTTGTAGCTGTGGCCATTTATATGAAGACACTGAACACTATTTATTATTGTGTCCTGTATATACAGAACAAAGAAATTCGCTTCTAACAAAATTAGGCCACACCAATAACATCACTCTAATGTTATATGGTGATCCAGAGAAAACTGCTTTGGAAAATGCTAGTATATTCAGTGCGGTACAAGAATATATTAGGGAAACAATGAGATTCGAGTGACTAATAATTAGCCAGTGGAAATGAATCCTTATCTTTTGCTCTTGGAGACTGATTTTTGTTTGTGCACAGCAAAAAGGACACGCGTACTGTTGGCCTATTATACCTTCATCTATATACCAGAGTGCCTCCCTACCCGATAGGTAATGGATATATAATAGATATTTTGTGATACTTTCTTTCTAATTTATATGATCAGTTTCTGTTTCATGTACAGTTGCACATGCACCATTGTAAATGTGTGTTTTTGTAGGGTACGGTGTTAATATAGGCATTGCCTGTTCGCCAAACCCCATTTCAATGATGAAATGAAAATATTGTTTAAAAAAAAAAATTCTTTCCCGAAAATTTGGAATGATTAAAATCTCGAAGTAAGGCAATATAGCATGCAGCATGCGTCTGTTTAAAAAGACAATAATCAATTCATTCTTGAATGGATATTCTTCTGACATTACTTGCACGAATCCATTCTGTCCGGATTGTGACCCAGCATAACGTGATCTCATCCTCCCAACTATCACTATTTCTACAATTCATCCTACATTTAAGACTTTTCAAATCACCACTTTTTTTTCCGATTACCTCCGAACATGGGGAAAACTTCCCAAAAAGCATATCTAAGGGTTCACTTATTGTGAATCAGTGAGGACAAAGAACTAAACGACTCTGATGTCAGAACAAAATAAATCATGGCTGGGAATGGCAGGAAGACAGTCTCTTTGGCTATGTCATTTCTATGCAGTGTACACCTCTTTATTGTTATTTTTTTATTTATGTAAACAGTACATGAGTATGCTGCAAAATGAAGTTCCATTTCATTTCATTTCATTTCAAGTTTTCACATCAAAGTTTTTTGACTTCATACATTTAACAAAATGTATTGCTTCATCAGGGGTAACGGGTGCAATGACAAAATTATTTGGGTAAGAAGAATCCATGAAGTCTCTAATGGATTTATCTGTTTGTATGGGAGCGCGATGGCTTAGTGGTAGACTGTTGAACTTCTGTGCTAGAGGTCCCCGTCCGGGACGACCCGCGTTGCGTCCTTGGGCAAGGCACTTTATCCCGCTTGCATACACGGGGGCACGACGACGCCGTGTACTAAGGCGTACTGCACGTCGACGATGCACATGTCTTCAACCGCTGGTGCCCTGTTTGAGCGGAGCTTGAACAGAGTTAGAATGTTAAGGAGCTGACAATTGCTCGTCGATGCTCGGTGGTTCTCTCCGGGTACTCCCGCTCCCTCCACCCGTAAAACTGTCATGGTCACGATTAGCCATTGTGCATAAGTATGTGACCTTCAACACCAATAAATAAATAAATAATAAATATTGTACTTATATTGTTTCTTCGCGACCATCATTTCATGCGCACTCCGTTTTATTTGGAGTTGTGTGCCACTCTGAATGTATTGTACTTGACTCACTGAGGCGTCACAAACTCAGTTTGTTTTTCGTTCTCATGCAATTACTAACTTTTATAGAACGTTCCCGTTATAAACAACGATATTTTCAATGCAGTGAAGAAAGCTATTATTGACTGAAATTACAGTGGGATTTACATTTCAACCCTTTACCCAACGTAACGGCAAAACCGGCCAGCGCTATTCTCAAAAATCTCCAATCAATTTTCATTATTTTTTCATTGTTTTGTCTCAAAAACATAGTTATGACCCCTCGTTGGAACGAGCCCGTTCCAACGAGGGGTCATAACCTATGTTTTTGAGATAAAAAATGAAAAAAAGTTGGTTATTCAAGAATTGTTTTTGCAAGTGTCGTTTGCTTTTCATGTTAGGTTAGGTAAAGGGTTTAGGTGCATCAAAGATGTTGGTTATAGTAAAAATTCATGTCTCCTTTTATGATGTTCTGTCGTGTTCATTTTACAAAGGAGACAACAATAATGTCTCAAATAACACGGATTGAACAAATAACAAGCTCAATCGCTTTCGTACTGCAGTATCTGATACATGTCCGTCTAGTAACCTTTGGCCCTTTAATTTTTTATGTGTGAATAGTTATTCATCTTTTAAATGAACGTGGGACCGGCAAGAAATAAACTTAGCATATTTTTTAGTTTGTTTGATTTGAAATACATATTTTGTATTTATAAAGTTCCACACATATGTTCCTCAGGTTTTGTATCAGCAAATATAAAACTTGGAAGAGTTATATTTTTCCTATTTTTATATTTTTTGCAGCTGTTTCGTCGACTCGGCCACGTCGCCTTATCTCAATAGAGAGTGCCATTGTAAACGCTATATATAATGGCTTTACACACCCCAGATCCCTTGTCCCATGTAGCAGCCTATATAATTATGTGGTAATAATTGTGATAGAACTACAGTTACATTGCTTCTGACAGTTGTAATAAATAGCAAGTTAACTACCCCATCCAAAACCTGGATAAAAAAGTTTGCATAGAGGTAATTGTTATTCACACCTGATAACAATAATTTACTTAAACGGGTAATGTCATTGAAAGTGTTCAACTTCATCCATGTGTTTCTCTGTCTGGCAGAAAGCAAGACTGCAAATCTGATTCTGTTTTTTTTGTCAATCGTTATACATAAAACGAAATGAGATAAAAGACTACACGATCTTGTATTTAAAGAGATTTTATCATTCTGAGGGAATTGTACAACCCGGACCACCAGTTCCCTTTCCAGATGGGATACCATGTGTGGTAATAATTCTGAGGGCATAAGAGCTATTTCTTCTGACACACTGTCTGTGTCACCCCATATCCCCGAAAGAGAGATTCAAATTTGATTTTGTGTTAAACATTGTACACAAACCAACACTGGTTGAAATGAAAAACAATGCAACCTTCTCTTGAAAATACTATACACACGATAGAGCATATATTTTATTTATTTGATATTTAGGACCAAATGCTTCCTCGTGACCCTTTTGCCCGTATATTCACAAAACTTGAGACCGAAAGTCTTTAGTAGTTCTTTTCATTAAAAGCAAAATTTTATATGTAAAAAATTGCTTCCAAGCTACTATTACTGATAAGTTTCCGCCTGGTAACCTTTGTTGGAAAGATCACGTCATTCTGAACAATGTCCTATTGGTCATACAAGACGTACACATTCCTTTTGGTCAGAGAGTAATATGCGATCAGAATGTGTTCCCTGTCTATGTCCATGGACAATCGTGTACATTCTGTTAGATTGTGCTGATTTCAATGACATCAGGCGGCGATGTTATAGTGCAGTGTCACTGACATAACTATTTTACACAATCATTTCACACCAGATTTGTCAAAGAAATCAACCCTTTTAATAAGTTTTAGTACATTTTAATCTTCTCTATACATCCCATTTATCGAAACGTTTCCCTCTCACTGGGTTGGTTTACATGGTATTCGTTCAGCTCGTGGTATCATTATTCACTACTTTACTCGCTATCTACAACCATATACTGTAACGAAATGCCCTCCATGGGACATGGGGTTAATATAAATTGACCTGGGAGTCTTGGCTCCCTAAGTGTTAATAAGAGTGGTCAAGTCCCACTTGGTAATAATTCTCCGGAGAATAGACTTTAATAAATATGAAAACTGTTCCCGACTACTTCTTAAAGGCATGGCTATGCTGTCGTGCTATTTTACAATATTCGGATTTCTAATGAAAATTGCAAAACAGTATATAAACAGTGCATACGAACCGCATGTTCAGTTCTCACACTCTGCACATAAACACCAGATGCAGTCTGACCTGCGCTAACCTTATCAGAATGCTCTTGACAGAAATTGTTATTATATTCTAACCTGGCATAACCCTGACACACCAAGAACTACTTTTAGCGATGGGAATTGTGTAAATAAGCACGTACGATAATAAAATATGGGCGTCATATGGTAACTCCCTAACCTTGAGAATAAATTCAGATAAGCTGAATAAATGCAAACCAAAAGCATGTCAGCATCATTTTAGTGTGAGAATTCATACTGATAGCACAGGATGCCCCCGCTATCTCAGAATGGAGGTGAGGGGTTATGAAACACCTCTCCACCATCTTGGGGTATACGTGGTGTTTTGTGGTATCAACCTTCCGATTGTGCTCCTGTGGACGTGACTAGCTGCGCTCGGAAAGTCACGTACACAACAGTATATAAACTGGCAGACCCGAGAACTTCACTTCTCTCTGGGCTTCCAACACGTACAGAAGTCACTCTCCTATCTTCGTGGAAGAACGCTGCCAGGCCAGACAACAGTTGGAGATGAATAACACGATGAGAACGATGTGATATTTTCTGACTTAACTTCGTTTTGTAACTTTCACATTCTTATTATCACCAGAGAGAGAAACAAGTGTAGTTGTAGGTACTTTAAAATAGGGTTTCAATAAATAGAAAACTGTAAGTACATTTTTATGTGTTTTGACTTCACCCATTCACTGTGGCTGCAGTACTTCAAGAACTATTACAGACTCCAAAGAATCTGGTTGACTTTTTGAATGAACTCTTTAAATTGGCCTGTGGCCAATTGCCACGACTGAAGTCCTAACCTAAATCCACTAGATGATCATTTTTAACGGGGTACTTAAGCATGCTTTGCCACAGGTCAGTTTATTATGGTGCTGCTCGTCAGGATTTGGACTCTGACTACTAACTTTCTTGAGATGATTGGGTGAACATTTTAAAACATCTATTGACCCTAATGGACCCAGTGAAGTCGAAATTGACTTAAAAACTTTGCCGCTGGGGAGCACAGTGAACTTGTGAGAACTTTTTGATACTGCTTACGAGAGACAGTCATCCCTCGATTTACTGGTAGTTTCATATGCCTGGCAGCAGACACTCATAATCACCCTCTGAACCCAATGGTCTAAAATTTACTTGTACAACTGCATGGTGGAATTGACTGCATGTCCGACTGAATGTCCAACGTGCCATTATTTACTTTTACGCCAACCACCAATCACTTCCATATTCAAGCCACACTCGACTGGTCACACCGGGCATTGCTCATAAGATATTTAGAACTTGTGACAGAACTCCAGGGAAAACTGGAAACTCAGGAACCAGTGCAAAATCTTCAGGAGTTCGAGAAAATTCTGGAAAGACTTCCACGTGTGTTCCAAAATCTACAATACTAGCAAGGTAAGTGCGATTTTATCCATTTCTTGTTCATTAACAGCAGAAATTGTAAATTAGTAAATTAATTGAATCATTGAAAATGACTATGCCGCGAGACAAAGAACAACAGTTGCTAGACAAAATAATGTGACTGAGGCGAGAGACGGAGGGTCAAGTGAATCAGTATGAGAAGCGACTTTCTGACCTGAACAGCCAGGTACACAATTGGTCACAACAGCATGCCTCGCAACAAACACTCCAACAAACGCAGTCAGCCCTCACCCAAGCTCAGGCGGCAATGGAACAGTGAAAAGCTGATTTAGAACTGCAAATAGCCACTGATAAAACTAATGCACAAATGAAGCAGGCAAAATTAAAGAAACAACTGGCAGAGGCTGTAGAGAAGGCAAAGATAGCGGAGAACCCAACAGCCTTTGCTATCACTGACCTTCACGAAACCGTGTGCCAGAGTGAGAAGAGTAATGCAAAAACTGCTAATGCCACCCAGGCACAGTCAATTAATTCCCATATTAAGAAATTTGATGGGAACCCCCTGAACTTTCGGGGATGGATAAAATCCCTTGACCTTTTCTGTGAGACTAATGACATAGAAGAGGAGCGACGACCCAAAATCGCCGCTCAAACCAGTGAATTTGTGGTAGCAGACTTTATTTTGTGAACAATGAAGAAAAATCCTCGTATGCCTTGGTCCGAACTGTATAGTGAATTAAAAGTTGCTATAGTGCCACCATGGATAACTCCGTGGCCACCAATCAGTTACGACACATGTGGCAAGGGAAAAATCAAATCCTTGTTTCATATGCTGAGCAATTGCTTGATCTTGCGAAAGATACTTTTGATCAAGAGATTGATAATCCAACCATACAGAAAAACCTCTCGGACTACTTTTGTGATGGGTTATATGATTCTGATGTTCGAATGAAATTGATACATCACATGCCAAAGATGCTAGAAAACGCCGTTAGTCAATCATTATTCGAAAATGCCACGAAAATCAAATCTCATGCATGTTCAGAGGCTTCGAAAGGGAAAGCACCCTTTGGAGAAGCATTTGAATGACAATATGAAGAATATGCATGGTATCGGGACCCCGCATTTCGAGACCCCATCTTTTGAGACCCCATAGATGAACATGAAGAACTTGTGGATCTCCAAGGGGAGACAAGAGATGAGACTCGCATGGACATAAGTGCAGCACGCCGAAGACATAAGGTTAATATGTTAAATAAAAATTATAGTGGTAGTTATTCGCGACCCCCTTATCAGAATCAGAATAGAACTCAATACAATAATACCCCATACAGAAACAGAGGAAGTCAGAATTACAACAGATATCAGAAACCAACATGATTTACACATCTGGTTTGCAATCGCTGTAATCGTGTTGGCCATGTGAAACGCGATTGTCATGTAAACTTGACAAAACAAGTTTGAACGCTTGATATTCAGCCAGCAGGTGAAAGGTCGCCAGGGGCGACCTTTTGCTGCTTTCACTGTGGGAAGCCAAACCACTTTGCTCGCGATTGCCGAGTAAACTCAAACGAGGGAAACTCTGCCCATATGGGGCAATAAGCAGAGTTAATGAGAAGTCACATGCTCCCAACAGGAGTGAAAATGAAAATCACAAGGGAGAAGTGATGAATAATGTGCATAATAAATGCAAGAATGTGTATAAAAATAAAACTGTAAATAACAATGCAGTTGGAAATACGGGTAATAAAACATGTTATATATAGCCAAGTACTCAGTCTCAAATGAGGAGAATCAAAAATGGTTCTCCTCCAGCGAAAAGCAAGGCCATGCAATGCACAAGGTGTGGCCAGGCCACACATAGTAGGAAAAATTGTACAGTAAAATTAACGACCATTCCCCTGACTGGTAGGCCAAAGAAACTCAAGGCCAACTCACAAAATGGCTGCCCTTCAAAGGACAGTCAGCATGAAAAGTTTAATTCACAGAATTGTTTCAGCTATCAGACCACCAGTGGCCTGGAAGTAAAAGTATACAGGTCTGGTATAACTCAGGTAGCTGCTGACGCTATGGTGAATGCGGCTAATAGCCAATTGACCCATGGCAGATGTGTTGCCAGAGCTCTAGCTCTTGGAGCTGGTCCAGCTCTTGAACGAGAATGTCAACAATATATCCAACAACATGTAAATCTTCCAGTAGGTGAGAATATGGTTACCACTTGTGGAATGTTGCCATGTTTACAAGTTATACATGCTGTAGGACCACGGTGGAATGATTATAGTGATAAAAATAAATGTTTAGAAATATTATACAGAACTGTACAGAAAGTATTGCAGGTATGTGATAACAAAAATTTTGCAATCATAGCTATCCCACTGATTAGTAGCGGGATATATGGTGTACCCAAACAGAAGTGTGCAGATGTTTATGCTAGAGTTATACAAAACTTTACCCCTAAACAATTAAAAGAAATACACATTGTAGATGTAGACCCTGATATTACAATTTATATGAAAAATGCTTATGATAATCAACCAGGTAAGCAGGTTTGTGTTTCAATAAAACAGCAAAAACAGGAAATATTTGAATCAGGAAATAGAAATCCAAGAAAAAGGATCCAAGATCAAACACTTGGGAAGAACCCAAAGCACAAAACAGGAAAATCCCAAGGGGAGGTAATGGAAAAAACCCATGTCAACAGGAAGTGAAAGATTCTATGGAAACCAAGGGAAATAACTTAGTAAACAATGATGATTACCCAAATGGGGAACAACAGCAACAAAAACTTAGAAATTCTCGGCCGGAAACCATAACCAATAATTATGGAGCTGCTTCTTCGAATAGTGTCTTGGTGACCATCAAAGGACAGTGAGTATGTGCCTTATTAGATACAGGGGCACAGACAAGTTGTATTAGTACTAAATTTTGGAAAAATCTTAAACACCGACTGAAATTAGTTGGTGACAAAAATACTTTGCCTCGCATTTCAGGTATCACTGGGAATGACATTATCCCTCAAGGAAAAGTTAGACTTGAATTTTATATTCAAGGAATTTATCAGGTGCATGAGTTCTTAGTGTTAAATAAACTGAGTCGAAGTATGTTGTTAGGAATGGATTGGATTAGGGCCAATCACGTTAATTTATATTGAGAATTTCATAAGTTGAGATTAGATGGTCACTATGTACCCATTGTTCAAGACATACAGGTAAGTTGTCTTACTCGACTAATTAATCAGGTTGAACTTAAACCACAGTCCACTTGTTTATGTACAGCAAAAGCTTCCGGTGCAAAATCTGTCTTTGCTACAAAATACTTAGAACATCATGGTGACACATGGCTGAACAGCCTGGCCTCTTGGTCAGTAACAGTATAGTAACTAATGGTAATGAAATCATACCTGTACTGTTGGTGAACAGTACCAACAAACATTACACCTTAAAGAGGGGATGTTTGATTGGAAAACTTGAGCCAATAGAACAGGAAGAAAAAGTCTTAGAAGTTAATCAGATCTTAACTCAAAATACACTTGAAGATCAGATCACAGATGCTGACATACAGGTGCCTGAAGACAAATGGCACCTGTTGAATGCCTGTCATCAATAATAATAAAGACTTGTTTGCAAAAATTGACAAAGAATTAACACAGACAGATACAGTAAAGAAGTGCATCGACACTGGTAATGCACCACCAATAAAGAGAAGAGCATATAGGGTTCCATTACTTAAGAGAAAAATTATGGATGAAGCACTTGAGGAGATGCTTCAACTGGGAATTATCCGAAAGTCAAATAGTGCATGGAGTTTTCCTTGCTTGCTTGTCGACAAGAAAGACGGCTCGAAACAGTTCTGCATAGATTTCTGGAAACTTAATGAAGTCACAAAACTTTATCACTCTTGACATGAAGTCAGGTTACTGGCAAGTCAAGATGGATGAACTAGGACAGACCCAAAACAGCTTTTGTTTGCCATAAGGGCCTCTATGAGTTCAATGTGATGGCCTTTGGTCTCGTTAACACGCCCTCTGTGTATCAATCACTCATGACGAGCATCTTGGAGGGTCTAGAGGACTTTTCTCTAGCCTACCTTGACGATATTTTTATCTTTAGCGGTGACGTGAAATCTCATATTGACCATATTATACAAGTATTTGGCCTTCTAAGAAAACATAAATTTAAGCTGAAAGCTAAGAAGTGTTCCTTCTTCCAGTCTGAAACATCTTATCTTGGTGTTGTAATTAGTAAAGATGGAATTAAACCTGAGACTTCAAAGGTCAAGGTCATTTGAAAATTGAGTCCACCGAAGATGGTAACAGAAGTGAGATCTTTTATGGGTATGACCTCATATTATCGCAGATTCATTCCTCAGTTCAGCAAGATCGCTCAACCATTATTAGAACTAACAAAGAAATATGCAAGATTTCATTGGTGTTTCATACATCAAAAAGCTTTTCAAGAGTTAAAAGATCGCTTAACTCAAGTTGCTCATTTGTCGTATCCAAATCTCAGAAAACCTTATGTGCTTTACACGGACGCCAGTTGCCGCTGTGTAGATGTGGTTTTGGCACAGCCATGTGATGACAAAACAGGTCATCTACCAGGAGTACCTGACGAAAAACCCATTGTCTTCTTATCCCATAAGTTGGGAGAAACTCAACAGAAATGGTCAAATTTGAGAAAGAAGCTTTTGCTATCTCTTATGCTTTGGACAAGTTCAATAGCTATTTACAGGGAGCAGAGTTTGTTATTAAGACAGATCATGCCCCCTTACAGTACTTGTTGAAAAGTCCACAAAACAATGCCAAGGTACAATGCTGGGCATTGAAGATAACTAGCTACAATTGTAAGATTGAAAACTTGCCAGGTAGAAAGAATACATGTGCTGACCTACTTTCTTGTTTACCTGAGGGAATAGCAAATGCTGACCCTGGGTACGAGATGGATAATGTAGAAAATCAGAAAGCATTACAAATTGGAGTTATAAATAGTAACAAAATTGACCCTCAGAAATATGTACATGTCATCACAGAAGAACCTAAGGTTTCACCTGAACCACAGGTAATTAATTATAAAGATTTGGACATGAAGGTAGAGCAGCAGAAAGATGAAAAGATTGTAGAAATAATTAAGAAGTATCAAGGTAACAATACCCCTGCACACATTAGTAGTCGATATCTCATGATAGAGGGACTATTATATTACATTAGTACAGTTGATGATAATCCGCGAGTATGTTTATGCATACCTAAACAACTACATGCAGATGTATTGAAACAATACCATGATGAATTAGGTCACCTTGGCATAGACAAAGTGTACAATAATATCAGTAGAAAATATTATTGGAAAGATTTATATAAACATATTTATAAACATGTAGAGAATTGTCTTGTGTGTCGAGCTCGTAACACCAGAGCTCACACTTTGCCATTGCAAGAGACTGATCAACCTCCATACCCCTTTGCTAAGATAGCATTGGATATGAGTGGTCCACATCCTGAGACTTTATCTGGTAACAAATATATTGTGACCTTTATAGATATATATTCTGGCTGGCCTGAAGCGTTTCCAGTGCCTGATAAGAAAGCAGAAACAATTGCTAACTTGATAATAGATCAAATTGTTCCAAGATTTGGATGTCCTTTAGAGATATTAACAGACAATGGTTCTGAAAATGTAAATGCAGAGATGAAATATTTAACTGATTATTTCAAGATACATCATGTAACCACTTCTTACTTCCATCCACAATCTAATGGGAAGGTAGAGAGACTACATAGAACACTGAATGATATCTTAGTGAAACTAGCTCATGAAGAACTAGAAACATGGGATTTATTCTTAAACCAAGCTATGGCAGCCATCAGGTTTAATGGTAGTGAATCTTCTGGATTCTCTCCATTTTATCTGGTGTATGGCAGAGATGTGGTTTTACCACTTGACAATATACTGAAACCTCGAGAAAAATATGTAGGTGAAGAACCTCATAAGATAGCCATTCAGGAACAACATAAAGCATTCAGAAAACAACAAGCTGCACAAAAGAAACGAGTATTAAAGCAACAAAGGTTGCATGATGTTACAGCAAAGGATAGCACCTTTGAAGTAGGTGATCCTGTCTTATACACGTCAGGTAAATCTAAAGGAAAATTAGAATCGAAATGGGAATACCCATTTCGAGTCATTGAGACAACAGATCCAGTGAGTTACAAGATACAAGATCAATTAACTCGCAGAATAATAAAGTGTCATGGAGAAAGACTTAGTAAAGCACCGCAAGAATGGGAGGTGCCTCAACCTGCCAGAGCGCGATGAGTACAACATTACGCTGCCCCACCAGAACAGTCTACTACTGAAAACAGTAGCAGTAGTGACAGTAATGATGAAAGTGATGATAGCCAAGGGATTCAAGAAAAACATCCTTTAACCTCATTCATTAAAAATAAACGACAAAGACGAGAACATTCGTCTTCAGAAGAAGATGGTGTTCCACTTGCAGAGTTAAGACAACAAGTACAACAAGTACGAGATTACAAGAAATGTATGAAAGAGCTACGAGCTCCTTCTGATGATCAACAGCCATCACGATTCATTGCTGATGATCAAAGCAATTGATTAAATGATTCTACAATGGAAGTTGATCACTTACAAATAAATGAAAAAAAGGCCAAAGTAGTGAGCCTCAGCCAAAACGAACAAGTAAAGATATAACTGAGATGATCTCTTGCATTCAAGCTGTGTTAAGGGATCATGAAAAGATTAAAGAACCAGGCGAAAAACTAGTAGGAGCGGTAATGATACCACCTACCACCTGGAGTCCTAGTGATTAAAATGTTACCACAGACTTAAGAATAACTAAATGGAAACAAAAAATGGCAGATGCCTCTCCTTATGTTTGGGAGAGACAGGAGGAAGTGCAAGTGAGTAACAAAATTATATTGAGTTATGATTTGTTCAGTAACGAAACTGTAAGTGGGATCTTGCCAGCCTCACGAACTGACTGAGACTCTCTTGTAGTTAGATTAACCTTCTGACCTTTTACACCCGGGAAGTAATTTGTCAGAGCGAAAGTATTTGACTTGAGTATTACTCATTGTGCTAACTCTTGCTTCCTTTCTCATTGTAGGAGCAAGATGTTGCATTGGATGGTGTTAATTGGTCTTTTGACTACTATAATAGATGGACATACTATTATTAGAAACAATGTTATCTTCAAGAAAGTGAAAGAAGTAAATATGGTAACAAGTGATTGGACTACAATGTTTGTTTATGAACTTCAGCCTTTCATACAATATATGCAAAGACTTGATCGAAGTATGAAATATACCATTAGCTTGTATGACATTACTGAGAAAACTTTTGGACAAACTTTTGAGGCATTAAATGGTGAAAATTCTACCTTTTCCATTGCGTTAAAATCGATCATAATGGATATGAACCACGAGATCAGATACCTAGATAATCGTGCTACACGAGTACAAGAGGATCTGAATGATTATCGCAGATTACATGGACATACATCCTCGTCTCAAAAGAAACAAGGTTTGTTCAATTTTGTAGGTGAAGGATTGAGTTTTCTCTTCGGAACTGTGTCCCAGTCAGATATAAATGGAATAGCAGACAATTTAAGACATTAAAGTACTAATAAAGCAATGATACAACATGTCCAAAAACAAAGTTTAACCTTCATTAAAATGAATCAAGGAGCGATTCTCAAAAACAGAGAATTTATGTTAAATTTATTGCGTGAACTGATCCTATTTCAAGGTCGAGTGAATCAAGTAGTTCAGAATCATGAAGATAGAATAATATATCTTGAACATTTCACTCAAGCTTATCATCAGCTTGAGTTTGTAGTGAGTTGAATGGAATCAATGATAGCTGCCGCAGAAGCAACCCTGTGGGAGTTACATGACCAAATGGATATCTTAGCCGATGAGAAATTATTGCCAAAAATAGTGGATCCTTCACTATTGACCTCAATATTATTGAGTATTAAAAATCAATTGGATGATAAGTCAATGTTGCCGCTAGATTTGACAACAGAACTATGGCAATAATATCATTTGCTTACAACGGCTACCATTTATGACGACGATAAACTGGTGATCTTAATGAAGATCCCCTTACGTAATTCAAATTTACAATTTGAAGTGTTCATGGTGCAGGCTTTGCCTGTACCCTTTGTCAATGTAACTAAGAACGTGTTGCGAGCCGCAAATAAATTAGTAGCAATATACACACTTGAATCTGACATATTAATTGTTAATAAAGAAAGGACGAAATATGTCCCAGAAATAGGACATGATCAATGTGCAGATAATAATAAGTTGTTTTGTCCTTTAGTAGGTGCTGTACAAATGATACATACAACTACAAGCTGAATGTTAGCCTTGTTTCTGAATATGAAACCGGAAATGATGCAATTATGTCAAACGGAAGTTCAAATGAATATTGACCTCCCGTTTAGTACTAGAATCGATGAAGGAATGTGGTACATCACAACCAATGTCCCACTACGATTCTCTATTACGTGTCCGAAACGAAGAAATCCAAAACCGAAATGGATTCTTCCACAAACTGGAATTTTGGAATTAAAACCTTTATGTATGGCATTTAGCGGTCAATTGATGTTACCAAGTTATTTCCATAAACTGGATAATTATACTTTTCGGCTTGTTACAAAGACAGTGTTACCAAATTTCTCGTTGCTACAACGACAGATGTGGAAACCCAGAATAGAGAAAGTAAACATATCGACTTTTACGATACCAAAGGGAATAGAACATTTAGATGATTTACCAATGGATGACTTACTCCATGAACTTGACTCACTAAATTTACAAATGACGGAATCATTTGAAGTCCCTAAGTGGGCTTATACTCTCACGACTGTTGCGTTAATAATAGGAATATATCTGATTTGGAAGTGCTATCGAGCTGATAGACACAAACAGATATACAAATGGTTAAGAAACCGTAAAAGAAAACCGACTTTTTCTGCTGTTGATGATAGTGAAATGTCTAATTTTGCATTTGCTGATGATGAACTCTATATATTCCCGTGTACAACATGTGGATTCTGCCACTGTCCATATAACTATGTTAGATATAGACAAAGAAACTGAAAAACAATAGTTCACACACTGTGTGTTTTTGTTTCAGTGTACAATGGCAGAATCAGATTCTAGTGTTGACAGTGGAATTGATGATTTCCCTGATTACCAGAGTTATTATTATGATCATGACAATTTATCTGATGAAACTTCAAGTACAGTTAGTACTGGAACAGACAGTAATAGAACCGTTTTACAAGAACTTTTCCAAGATACTAATTCATCCAGTTTGGACATAAATATAAATAACAATGCATCTGATATTTGTGTACCTTTGTTGGCATCAATAAGAGTGTCACCTTCAATAGCATCTTCTGACCTTTTGTCAACACCTCCAAGTAGTGTTCAAACCCCTACTGATTCTATTTTACTATATTCACCTCATTCTCCTGATTATTCTCCTGAACGAATTCCACCTTATTCACCAACGGATACCATGGAAACATTAGTTTTTCCTCCAAGGTTACCTATTAGAACACATGATGCAATTATTGATCGAGACACCGAGAACCAAGATGGACTCAGTGGATTTGTTTATGACATTACAGCAGGATCACATACTTCTTCTAGTATTACCACACCCTCGAGTGAATCTATGCCTAGTGATTCTATCACTGTACTGGATACTGACGCAGCAGAATCCGGTATCAGTGTGATACAGGACGAACTTGCGTGATCCGATCTTGGATTAGAAAGATGCACTCCTCCTCTAAGTGATGTTGAAGCAAGACAAATCACTCCCTTGCCTCCTGATGTTGTCCCACGACCTATAGTTGATATTTGACTGAGACCGTGGGAATGGGCAAGGTGCGAGTTTTTCAATACACCTCGCCCGTTGGCCCCTTCTCATGAATTTGATCAAGATATCATATGGCCCAATACATACGAACAGGATTTTATGAAAGTCACGGCTCTCTTGGGCCTTGAGAATGAATTTGGATGTCAATATTTTGATTTTGATTTGAATTTGCTATATATAGAGGTTGAGTGTGAGTTAATATATTATCATGACAGTGCTATTGATACTCATTTAACTTTTGCAAATAGGTCTAGGTATATAGCGATATATAATTGCCCTGATTTACAATATCCAAAAATAGATGATCAAGGTAATATAAGGGACCCCATGTGGTCTTACAGTCATCGGGTGGCTACAACCAGCAGTGTACATCATAGATTTCACATGCCAAGAAATGTAGAAGAATTTACTCCTTTTTGTGCAAGATATCGTGACTATAGCCATCAAAAACGAGCACGATATCACTCAGATGAATGACCAATGAGTTTTCAACCTTTTGTTGTCTATCGACAGTACCATCCAGATTATGTTGGACATTTTGCTGAGTCAACGTTCGATTATCAAACAGGCCCAAACACTGTGTATCGGCATTATCAGTTGCCAACATGGAATGAAAATCTTCAGAGTGAAGACTAAATAATAGAATTATTATTATTATTATTATAAGCAGGAAAGTCTAAAAAAAGATTATACAAATTGTATATAAGATTTTCATGGATCTGGTTTCCCAATTTTTTATGCATGACTCTTAATTGGAAATCTGATGCATGACGATCACGGGTCGTCTGTGTTTGTCTTGATTATAGTAAAAAATTCTGAAAGTTGGTAATTCTGTATTCAGTGCAACGCAGCATTGCTAAATTTTGGAGTTCCTGGAGTGTATTAGATAAGTTGCACACAGAACTCCATAACCAAGACATTCGATTAATTTGAAAGTTGGTGGAAAGAAAGGTATTTGAGTGCACCAAGTTACAGATGAACCCAGGGGAGCGAATTATTTGTGTAAATTTTAGTGTTCAGAAACGTAATCCTTATATAGTGGTTCCCCTTTAATATTTGTGGTATTTGTTATATTTTTGAGTTTTGAGTAATTTTATAATTTTGTTTGCTGAATATTGATTTTACGGATGGCTTCAGTGAATGTTATTGAATTTACTGAATTCCAGGAAGAACAGGAAAAGTATGAACAACATAAAAATGAAGCCATCCAGCATGCTCTAGATGGGAATGGGAGAAAAATAACATTTCGTTATGAATTATGGAGTCGCCGCCATCAAAGATGAATTCGGTACTGGGAAATAAGACATTATAATCCCGACACTGGCAATAATGAATTAACACAGTATGAGATCTATTACTGGTTTTACCTCTCAGAGGAACAAAAGGTAATTTTTTCGCATCTTGTGTCTACTGTGGGGCCCACAAGAATTGCTACACAGTATGAAGCCAGTGGTACCGGTCCTGATGAGATCATCCATTATTGGCATGACCATTGTTGGAATGGCCGGTATTATGATCATTGCCAGAACGCATCAAGAAATGAAACAATACCCAATCCTGGACTGGTTCATCTGTTCCGGTCCTTGGAGATAGGTATTGAGGGTTTGAATGGTGATTACGAGAATGAGTTTTGTGCTTATGCGATGCACAAAGCCTCCCCTCAAACATTCGTTCCTCTATGTGATGTAAAGGCAACATATGCCTTCGAAAAACGTACATGCCATTATGATCTCCTTCACGAAGCTCTCATACGACATGACATCCAAAGATTACAAAGATTAGTTGACAGAAGAAAAGCTATCATCATTAATAAATCACCGCCAATGGGGACTACTAGTTACATGGTTCGGGAGATCCATGTTGTATTTGTTTAGAAGAAGTATAGCGAAAATTCCAGAATTGTTTTATGTGGCAGCAATGTCGTCAACAAGTCCATTTTCAATGTGGATATAAATGGGCTGCATCGAAAGAAAATGCTACGTGTCCACACTGTCGAGCTCCAATCACGTGGACCATTCATAAGCAGTATATTCCCGTAACGTCAAAAATTAATCCCAATATGTTTTAGCAAAAAATATGACTCCCTACAGCTGCGCGCTGTTGGGCACTGTTGTCATCTTTGGATGCTGTCTGTAGCAAATCTTTTTCGAGTGAATCACTAGTGATTGATATAGGAATGCAAGAGAGCCAAATTTAAAATAAACAAAATTGAAATAAAAATTATATAGTGACATTCTAGATGTGACTCCTAGTTTTGTCACTATCGACAACAGAATAAAAACTATCAAAGAACCTTAACAGAGAAAGTAGAATTGTTCAAATGGTACAACTGTAGAATAGTGTAAAATAAATTTTCTTTTGTGTGTTTATGAGAGTATAATCATTCTCTTTATTTTTTATTGATTTTTGAATAATCTGCACTATAAGTTTAAGTTTTAGTTAGCATTGATAGTTTGTGGTTTAATGTTTTGAGTATTTTGACCATTTTATTTTTGTAAGTTATAACCTTAAGAAGTAAAAACAAAATGGGCTCTGCAGTTAACCCGACTTCAGAGGATTTTCTTCAGAAGCAACTAGAGTACTGGACACAGAGGTACCGCATCCCTGTCCCTGTGGTTTTTCGACATGGAACCACGGCTTTCCAGTGCCGGATCCGTGTATGGGATGTGGTCCAATTAAATGAAAACACTGGTCATCTGGAACTGATTAGAACTCAGGTCTTGTACCGGTATTGTCTCAATACTTCGGAAGTAGGACACGAACTTGTGATGCTTCACCTAGTGGTACTTGAACATGAGGCTTGATTAGCAACTCCACAGGAGGCAGGATGCTCAAGCCCCAGTGAGTATAGCCAAATTGTCATACCCCAACATCCCCAACAATATCGAATTTTCATTGGTGAAACGTTCCAGCATGTGCAGGTGGAACATACTTATGAGTAGGGAAGTGAACAATGCAGCTTTCAAGTACTACAACATGCACTAGAACAGTATAAAAGCCTTCGAGTTTTTCAAGTAACTCAAAATTTAGTTGATGGAGATGAGAGACAATGTGTGATATGTTTGTTGGACTTCACAGGGTCTCGTGTGGCATATCATTGTCCACAATGTACTCAAATAGTGCATATACACTGTGGGTTAACCTGAATGCAGGAAAGACGGAATTGTTCCCTGTGCCATTTTGGCCTCTTATGGGGAACCCCTTTGAAAAAACATAGTTTTGACTATACAAATTTCTATTATCAATTCTTTCCCATTCAATTGATGTGAGTATAGACTATTTTTCAGATAATGTAATTCCATAAAAAATGGTAATTCATCTTCTCTGGTAGCATTCTTGTGGCAGCGTTCCTGTAAATGTGCAACCAATAGTTATGATGTGTAAAGTCCATGTAGTGCATTTCTTATGTCACTAGGTAGTGGCAGATCCTGATCATGGTATTCGGACCATTTCTTGGTCTTGTTAACATTCTAGTCACCCGATTATTCCTATCACTTAATTCACCCGATCCAGACTCGAGCTCTGATAAACATTACTGGACCTCGCGTCTTGGTTGGGAGGATTGTATGAAATGCCCTCCATGGGACATGGGGTTAATATAATTTGACCTGGGAGTCTTGGTTCCCTAAGTGTTAATAAGAGTGGCCAAGTCCCAATTGGTAATAATTCTCCAGAGAATAGACTTTAATAAATATGAAAACTGTTGTTCCCGACTACTTCTTAAAGGCACGGCTATTCTGTCGTGCTATTTTACAATATTCAGATTTCTAATTAAAATTGCATAACAGTATATAAACAGTGCATACAAACCACACGTTCAGTTCTCACACTCTGCACGTAAACACCAGATGCAGTCTGACCTGCGCTAACCTTATCAAAATGCTCTTGACAGAAATTGTTATTATATTCTAACCTGGCATAACCCCGACACACCAAGAACTACTTTTAGTGATGGGAACTGCATAAATAAGCATGTATGATAATAAAATATGGGCGTCATATGGTAACTCCCTAATCTTGAGAATAAATTCGAGTAAGCTGAATAAATGCAAACCAACAGCATGCCAGCGTCATTTTAGTGTGAGAATTCATACTGATAGCACAGGATGCCCCCGCTATCTCAGAATGGAGGTGAGGGGTTATGAAACACCTCTCCGCCATCTTGGGGTATACATGGTGTTTTGTGGTATCAACCTTCCCAGTGTGCTCTTGTGGACATTACTAGCTGTGCTCGGAAAGTCACGTACACAACAGTATACAAACTAGCGGAAAGACCCGAGAACTTCACTTCTCTCTGGGCTTCCAACACGTACAGAAGTCACTCTCCTATTTTCGTGGAAGAACGCTGCCAGACCAGACAACAGATGGAGATGAATGACATGATGAGAACGATGTGATATTTTCTGACTTAACTTCGTTTTGTAACTTTCACATTCTTATTATCACCAGAGAGAGAAACAAGTGTAGTTGTAGGTACTTTAAAATAGGGTTTCAATAAATAGAAAACTGTAAGTACATTTTTATGTGTTTTGACTTCACCCATTCACTGCGGCTGCAGTACTTCAAGAACTATTACAGACTCCAAAGAATCTGGTTACCTTTTTGAATGAACTCTTTAAATTGACCTGTGGCCAATTGCCACAATTGAAGTCCTAACCTTAATCCACTAGACGATCATTTTTAACGGGGTACTTAACCCTGCTTTGCCACAATACATTTTTGTCGTTTTTCTCACATGCTTTACGTTATGAAAAAATCATTTTAGAGTACATGATAAGCATAAATAAGACAAAGAGTTGGGTTTTAAAAAGTACCTTATATTCCTTCTCAAATCCTTCTTCGGCTTTCTTATTTTGAATATAGTTCCACAAATCTTTAATTCTAATGCCAGTCTCCCCAGTTTCGTTGTCATATACATTTTCATTTGCGATTTCTTCATTATCGTAAACAGGAGATACCATTTGTATGTCTTGCGTCTGTAACCCTACAAAATATGTTTTTAAAACTTCATTCATTACACACATTGATTTTTAATAGCTTCACCATCTACTTTGAGTGCCGAGAACCAACGTGCCAGTTTATCATTTAATAGGAGAGTTGCATTCCGTGATTCGAGCGCCATCTGAAAATGTCATTTGTCACAGTGGATGCATGCATAAAAAATATGACTGCCGACTGGCTCCAAGGGATCTGTTTGGGCGAATTGATAGCTGTTTTTGATTTTTGGTGGGGAATTTCGCAGTCGACAGTCCATCAGCAATCCGACTGATACTACGAAAGGCCCGGCATTCTAATCTGGTCTGTATTAAGACAAAATATATATTTGAAGAATTTGTTTAAAATTACAGTCACCCATTAATACATTACAGAAACTTATATTTTTTCCCAAAACACATTGCTTTGACATTCTGGAGTTCCTCAGTATTAGCATTGGTGTTTAAGGAAACCTGTATATTTGACATTCTAGAGTACCCAAGAACGCAACCAGTATATTTGGTATTCTGGCAACTAGTATTTGCTGATATTCAGGGATTCCCAAAATGTTTTGGTATCTTATAGTTCTGACAAACTCCTCGGTAGCTGAAAAAGGATGTTACCTAAGTTATATCTATTCCACTTATTCAAATAATGGGTAAGCGTAATAATGTTGGTATGTACACATATTGTTACAATTGGAAAATAATGGATTAATCGACTAATTACTGTTACTTCGCTAGGCTTAGCAGGTCCCGAGGCTTTACAAAAGCAATGCCCCATTCTCTCACACTCCCAATTAACCTTGAACGTTTATCCAAATACCTTATTGACGCAATCCCCGGGTTTCAGTATGTTTAATCAAAATCAGTTATTGTTTCCGACTGTATTGCCATTACATTTTTGTTTCTTCATCGATTACACTCTTCACTTTGCAATGGCGTTCCTTCATGGGGGAACGGAACTTATTGGTCCAAAAAAATATTAGCCAATGAGGCTTTTTAGGTACCAAATCAAAATTTTAAAAATTGTCAGTACAATTGACTAAACTGGCACTGCCAATGTATATATACTATTCAAAAAAGTAGAGGATATCCAATCTGATGTTGATATTTTCGGAATATGGTATTGGATACGCGAAAATGAACACATCAATATGTTACCAAGTTTAGTGTGGATCATGATCGTCACCGGTCCAGGAAAACTTTGTGTAAGTTTTTCGCAATAGTACCGCATTAATGTCTGTGGGGTACGTTTTGAAAATTTCGTTTGCACTGAACGGGCTTTTTCGGAGGTCTCATCGTTCTTTTCATGGTATAAACTCCTTCATCAATAGTTTCTTGTCGAAACGTAACCTTTGAGGCATGCGAAAACTGACACGTGACAAGCGTTTACTTGTCGTTGGCATGTTGGAAACTGGTAAGAGACAAACTGTAGTGGCTCAAATTCTCAATGTTACTCAATCGGTGACTAGCAGGTTGTGGTCACGCAACCGACAGACAGGCAATGTTGATGACATTCGTCGGTCAGGTCGTCTAAGGGGTACAACTGCTAACCAGGATCATTTCATCCGAATTACAGCATTACATAACCGCCATCAAAATGCCTCAGAAGCACGGACGTTTTGGTGGTGGATCGGTTATGTTGTGGGGCGGCATAACTATGACAAGCAAAACAGCCTTACATGTCATCCAAGGGCGTGTCGCAGGGCAGTACTACCGTGATAGCATGTTAGCAGCTCATGTGGTGCCATTTGCGCGACGTCACGGCCGTCGATTCATTTTCCAAGATGACAATGCAAGAGCACACAGGGCCCGTGTCGCTACAGAATTCCTCTAGGAGCAGAACATCACTACACTGCCTTGGTCAGCACTAAGTCCAGACCTTTCACCAATCGAGCACGTCTGGAATATGCTTGGCATGCGCCTATGACAACGCCAACAGCCCCCTACCAATGTCCAGGAACTCGCCGCTGCTCTATAGAAAGAAGGGAATAACATCAGTCAAGCTGATATTGGACGTTTGGTGAGGACTATTACACTTTGGATTCGCGCTTGTCTCGCGAATTGAGGAGGATTTACAAGGTATTGAGGTCTTGGACTGAATGTGGTAAATTCTCTGGCTGACCGCCCTTGTATTCTACCGCTCAGTGCGTGGGATGTGTGCTTGTCAGACACCCAACTATCGCTGAAATCATTCACCAAATGTCACAGTGCAATGTCTCAACTGTCTTTTTGATGAAAATATAAATATATTTCTTCGTATATCTCACCTTTATCAAATATCCCCTACTTTTTTTAATAGTATATATTTGTCCTTAATGAACGTAATTTAAAAAGCGTGCCCTCTAGTACTTTTTGCCCTCTATAATTTAGTGATGAAAATTCCCTAAAAGATGAACTTGACATGTACTATTTTAACAGGAAACAAGAAAGAGAAAAGAAAAACCTAAAACGTACAGTCTGACAGATAGGGGACAAGCCTTCTTTCAGAGACCTTGTACGCTTAGATTAGATTAAACATATTTGAATAGCAAACAAGGAAGCAAAGGGATTGGAGGACAATTGCTCAACACTTAGCTAAGCCTCCTCTCCATTACATTAACAATCCATTATGTTATGATAGCCGCTGGCAATGGACAAAAATAATAATTTTTTTGGAAGATTAAAAAGAGAAAAGGAAAAGGACTAAGGCATTAACGAACAAATGTGTAGCAGAAAGATAAGGCAAAAGCGAAGGGAAAAGGGCTCTAGTTAATTTAGATATATTGATTAAATAATTGGTGTATAAAACTTTCCACTAAGCTAGGTCAATTTTGTAAGGGTTGGGCTGGCTCAGGGGCGCATACACACACTCACAGGCTCACACGTGCACCCACACAAAAATCACTCTCATACACACACAGATTCACACACTTACACACTCACATACATCCAGATCTTCATCTATTCTGACTGCGGCTCAGACAGGTCAGTAGACAGAGAGCAAAGTGCAACAGCACAAAGCGAGGTTGGTTAAATACCTTTTAATTCAGGAAGGAGCGCATTTAGTGGAAACACAAGTTATTCCTGACGAAGTTTGGATAATGTTCATGACTGAAGAAACAGGACCACACCTCTCTCTCTAAGTCTGTCGAGCTTCGTGAGCTGGACTAAGCTTAGTGTTTCTTAACCACATAGAGAAGTATCGAAAATTATATATTTACACGATAATTTAAAAACGGTTGGAATCGCGGATAAATTTCTGGACATTTTTGAACAAAGATGTGTTTTCATCGTTACTCAGGCTGGCTACGTCATACAGCAATTGGGACGTATCTGTAACGTGGCACGGGTGAATACTCTCAAATAATTCATTTCTAATCGCGTTATAGTAAGGACATGTCATAAAAAAGTGATGAGTGTCTTCAACGGTTTCCCCGCATGAGCACGAGGATGTTTCCGATATATGATTCTTGAACTTGTGTGCATTGAGATCACTACATTCATTTCGAATCATGTAGGGAAGTATGTTAAGTTTTCTTCTACCCACATTAAAATGTGTGGGTGGCTTATGAATTGGATGTCCTAACTTCTTTTTGATTTCGAGAACTGAAGTAGAATTCTTTACTGATTCGGTGAGAATGTTGCAGGTATCAACACAAGATGGGATGACGGATTGCTTTAAAAGTTCAGTTCGTCTCCAAGTGGGTACAAAATTTGAAGTCCCCCAACCCCTCCCCTCCCCCCCCCCCCCCCCCCGAGGTTGTATGGGGAAATTTCATTAAAGCGCGGAGGTAACAGTTCAACAAGGTAATCGGGAGCAGAGCCAATTAGAATTCAATGAAATAGGCATATATTTTGGGCATATCCTCTGCTCTCGAGACTCTGCCAACCAAGTTCAAACAATAAATTTTGACGTGAAACAGACCAAGTCAGCCCACTAACAATTCAAGCTGCATCGTAATGAATGTCATCAAGACGTTTCAGCAGAAACGCGCTTGCGCATACCCACACTGGATTTGCATATTCCAGAATAGCCAAGATGAAAGATAAATACATGTGCTCGAGTGTTTTTCTGTTAAGGGTATATTTTAGTTTTCTGAGCAGTGACTGGCAAGCACTCGCTCTTTTGCAGATAATGTCGATATGGTGATGCCAGGATAGGTTACCCTGTAAGGTTAGTCCCAAATGTTTGTGTGTTTCAGCACATTTCAGAACTGTATTCGAAAACAAGGTATCTGGACAGGACACATCTCTGTGAAGGGTAAATTTAACCAGGTTTGTTTTATCGGGATTAAACCTAACAAGCCAGTTATCACCCCATAGGTTTATCTGATTTAGATCTCGGTTCAGGATGTTAGCTACTTCAGTTGCAGAAGATGGGCTTTATCTGGGGCACGTGTCATCAGCAAAAAGGTTCGTGAGAGAGTCCAGATTGTCTGCTGTATCGTTGATATGCACCAAAAACAGGAAGGGGCCAAGTTCCGTAGTCAGAGTAATATTGGTTCACTAAAACATGTTATTTTCTATTGGATAAATAATCAGTGAACCAACTTAGCAAGGTGCCAGATATTCCAGAGTTTTCAAGTGTGAATACCCGTCCCGGTGCCACACTCGATCAAAAGCCTTAGAAATATCACAAAGCACACCACAGGTAAACTGCCTTGAATCAATGGCGCTACAAAGATTGTGATATACTTTGATTAATTGGAAAACTGTACTATTCTGAGAAAGGAAACCAGATTGGTACTTATAAAATAAGTCATTCTCAACAATATGAGTGAGTACGTAGGAGGGATATTGGTCTGTAATTGTTTGCATCGAGTCGATTACCTTTCTTAAATATTGGAGTTACATCTGCTAGTTTCCAGTTACTTGGATAAGTGCCACATGACAAGGATTTTCTAAGCAGTAAAAACAGGGACAAACAGATCGTATTTCGGGTTTTTCTCAAGTGTCTAGGGCTTATGTCGTCATGCCCACTGGCTTTTTTGACAAGGTAGTGTCTTTATGATATTCACTATATCTATGTTCGTGAATTCAATATCCGTTAATATATTATCACATCTAGTCGCGAAAGGTTACTATGACTGTCCAATTTGCTGTTCTTTTAGAATATGTTATTGAGGAGCTCCGCTTTCTCCTTGTCGTCATCGACAACTTTCAGTCCCACTTCACTAGTATATTGTTGTGAGGGAATACCCGAGTTGGCTGTGAAATTATTAAGAAATGTCCTTACTACGTGCCAGAACTGGTTGGAACTGGTGTTGACAGATAGGGACTCATCTACTTTATCAAGAAATTTTTTTTTCGCTGTTTTCTTTTTTTATATTATTAACCGTATTTCTAAGAGACTTGTACTTTTCCCAAAGCGAAGTGGTCTCAAATTTTAATGCTAAGCTTCTTATTCTATCCCATTGGTGGATTATTTTTCCAAGATTATTGTCAAACCAAAGTTTATCATTTTCCTTAATGTTACTTTATGTCTGCGAATGCAGGATTGCGCTAGTTCCGAAGTTTAAATCGAAAATTTGTAACTGATTCATTGATATTGTCTGGTTCACAGATAAGAGTTTCCCAACCCTGGTCGTGTATCAGGTTGTTTAGTCTACCAAACTTGGCTTTATTGTAGTTCCAAACATATCTTATACTACAGTGTGTTCGGGGCGGGTTTGATTTACGATTATAAATGTGGCTTTGTGATCAGAAAGTTCAAAATCCATGGTACCGGAGAATATTTCGACAATGGTGTCACTTATAATAATTGGATCAAGGAATGTTTGGCTTCTCGGTGTGACTCTGGTCGGGTTTTTTAATGATATTTCTCATGTTTAAACTTATTATCATATTATATAGAGAGCCACTGCACGTTAGTAGGTCGCTGTTAAGATCATCTACAATCACCACCGAAGAATTCAGAGCTATGGCTTGATCTCTTTTCTCATGGAGATTTTCCCAATAGTTTGCGGAACAAAAGTTCTCTGACCTACACGTTACACACAGGAAAAAACGCGATTTTGTGCCAACTTCGAACCATAAAATGTCGCCATCAAACCGAATGCTAGGTAGATTTGAAAAACAGGTTGTCGGAAAAGTAAATTTAGAGTGTCCAGTTCTGAAAGTAAGCAACCTTTTTTAAAAAAAAAATTAAAAGCTGTTTTTATTATTTTAAATCAGACTCTCTCAAATCATCAGACTGATTTATAAGAAACGCATTCTTGTATCTTTACTCATTACTCTTCACACCACGTTTGTCGTTGACATTTTTATGTATTCATTTTCTATTTTTATTCAAACCTTTAATTTTATAATTTTACCGTTTTCTCGCAACGTGCCTTAGCTGCTGATGTGGCGTTACGCACCAATAAATAAATAAATAAATTGCCATATACAGTACATATACAATATAACAGTAGAAAGAAAATACAGTTACAAGATTTTTTTATGCACATAATTTACAGTTTATTGTCACCATTTTGTATAGGGAATGTATGACTGGGAAGAGGCATAGCCACAACGGCTGTCTTCCTGCCAGTTCCCATATGGGTAAGCAACATGCGCCAGCCTGGGAATTGCGACAATCATCTTTCAAGATGCGTTCTAAAGTACGGAGCCATCTCCGTCGGTATTCAAGTGCCTTATTTTAGTAACGGACACCTCAACAGACCCTTCAAGATATTGTTAATTTTGTTGTCTTTTCCATTCCCATTTTCCGCAAATGTTGTGTCTGTATCCCAACAAGTTCCTGGTATATTCTGGAATACTTAACCTGGTATACGATAACGACAGCTCGTAATGAGCTTGCCGCGGGCTTAGAAGGATACGAGAGACACGAGTGACGTAAACATCTACGATTAACTTATGTATGTAAATATTAGGTCTCATAGGGGGTCAGACTGTGGGATATGAGATTCAGTTTGTGAAGACAAAGACTAAGGTAGCCACTGATTATAAGTACCAAGACCGGAGGAGAGTCGATTAGTGAATAAAGGCACTGGCCACGACTCTCCGTTGAAGAGCTCAAGTAAAAACATTATCATAATTCCGTGAACCTGCATGCTTGTACATAGGTTATATTGCGGTAGCACGAGGCTGCGCTCACCATTTGTGGATATCACATTACGAGAGCACAATCGTTACAATGCGGATTGGTACAATTTACTGTTTGAGTAAAAGTACCAATCAGCACTGAGATTACTGCTTTCTAAAATAGGTACGTATTTGTTATAGCTCGTATTTCAGCCTCTAGCTCGTTCCACATTTTAGGACATAGATTGTTTGGCAGCCGGGAATGTGCTTTCGTCCTTGCTCTACCAATTTACAGAAAGTCAGATTGTCTTGTCACAATACCCGATAGATTAGTGTTCCTTTCGAAAAATGATTGAAAACAAGGAGGAAGGTTAGTATTGTTCCAGTTACACGTTAATAACAACGTGTGAAGAGTATAAAGATCTTTTACTTTCCATATTTTACTTTTTAAAAATAGAGTATCTGTGTGACTGTTATATTTTTTATTATTGATTATGCGAACTGCTCTCTTTTGCAATAAAAACAATTTATTAATATGAGTTGAGTGACCCCATATTTGAATTCCATATAAAAGATGACTGTGTACTAAAGCGTAGTAAATTGATAATAAGGCTTGGTACGGACGAATGAAATAAATAAATAAATAAATAAATCTAGTCAATAAAACATCCAATTTAACAATAAAAACAGGCCAATGAGTCGTTTCATGTGTATATTCTTGCCGCAGAAAATATATCGCACTCATTGGAGTAAGTGTAAAATTATCCGGCGATTAAATGAAGGAGGCCGTGGTCTAGTCATGAATATTTGGTCTGAATGGGAGTCTTAGACATCGATTCGCTGTTGTAGGTAATCATGTACTTTTCACGAAACGAGATTTGATCTGATACCAGACGTTTGTCACAAAACAGATGTTTATACACAGCGAGTGCTGCGGCAATCGATTGGGTAATCGCAGCAGAGTATTCCTCACAAGAGAATAAAGGTCGAATAACCCGGGGCATTAATTAGGAGGTCGTATTCCAGCCATAGCATTTTCACCTTTATAGAAGTCTTGGATACTGATTCACTCTTAACGTTAATGCCGTACTTTCCTAAATTCTTGCAACACCAGATTTGATAATAGAACTTATGTCACAAACGCAGTCGGCCATACACAATGAAGACTGTGGTACCCGATTTCGACTGTTGAGAATTCAGATTGACCAATCTGGAATGATGGTACTCGCTTATAAAATGGAGAGTTTCAAAGCCTCTGTAAATTAATCTTCAAAAGCTCTCACTTCTGAACCCAAAGTCTGACTGATAAATATTTCAATTTCATCATTAAGTCATGAGGTCGATGAAGACAAGCATTACGATATTGTTGATAAGGTTTATCCATCGAGAAGAGAACCATCACAGTTGGGACGAAAGAGGTCGGCACTCCACTCCATATCCATCCACTCTTTTACGAATAACTGACATAAAGTGTTGTGTTGATTTGTATTATTTTGGAATTCCCTTCGGTATGCATAATTACAACACATTTCGCCATTGAACTGGGATTTTGAGGAACTCTATGAGACATGATTTGATATGAAATTTTTTAACCTAGTTTACTAAACTCGACTTTGGCCAATGTTTACGGAGGTTCAAATTGATTTCAGTAATTTTAGAAATTCCATAACAAAATCGGGACGAATTAGTGAATTTTTTTGCGAAGTTATCTGTAATCCAACCTTCTACGTAACATAACGGCTAAAACTGGCCGATATGTTTACAAAAATCTCCAACAAAATTTTATTCATTTTTTAAATTTTGCCTCAAACGCAGTTCTCTTCGAGCACATTCCAATGAGGAACCATAAGCTATGTACTGCAGGCAAAATATGAATGTTTTTAGTTAATAATAAAATGATTATTTGCAAATACCGTCTGCTATTCGTATTAAATGAACAGTTAATGAAATATAAGAGAAGATTATTCAGTTCTACTTACGAGGCCGACATACTCACAAAGTTACGACGTCGACGCTGACTTCTGACGATCACAGGTAATTACGGAAGAATATAATATGATGGCACATAATTGTTAGGATCAATTGTTCCCGAACGGGGTTTACACCTCAATTGAACATGTTTTAAATGTTTTAGATGAAAATAACAGGGGTAATTTCATCTGTTTTCTAAATAGCTTTGAACTGTGCAAATCATGTCATATGACTCTGTTAAAATGCGAACTAATCCATGCAAAAATACAGATATCCGAACATATTGATACAATACACTTAGAGAGACATCTTTATAAATAAACCAATATCAAATAACTAAAGCAATATGATGTCGAAGGTCATATGGCAAGATTGTTCTAATGGGACGGGCCACGTGATATGGTTTTGTTGAATTGTTTTGATTTTTTCAAGCTGCTCAATTTGTCAATTATGCGGGTGGATGTGGACGATTCTTTAGGTAAATGGGTAAAGGGTTAAATAAACGTGCTCTGCCTCCATTGGGAAGACCAGTCTTTTTGTTTTCGTTGACATTGAGAAGGTTTGTCAGCTACTAGGAACACCGCATGCGTGGCCAAACTTTTTTCTTTTCTTTTATTTTGGTTTGGTTTTATGAAAATGATATTTTGCCAAAGACACTGTCCAGTAATTTTTTTCTATTTTAAGCACATGAGCTTTTCTGTAAGTATAATGGCATATGACTATCATTAAAAACGTATTGTACGTGTGTATCAACCCAGATCTAAAACTGCTAGTGGTTTTTCAGTTTCAGAATAGTTCAGTAATGGTAAATTGTCAGGCTAGCCAGTTTTTTATGCTTTTAACTGAAAGGCTACGATTGTTTTTCAATTGCCTTTCTAAAATAGGTTCACACTACGATCGCGAATAAATAACGACTGTTTTTTTACATTTCGTGGACGGATAGGAGAATCTACTGCTACGCCCATTGAACCATCGGTCACACTGCTTTTTCAAAAAAAATCTTTGAAGAGATATTGTTTATTTTATTATTACCCATACCTGTTTCATTGTCACTGGATTTGGGTTTCCTCTTTCTCATTCTGAAAATACCAAAAAGACTTGTTGTGTTTTAAAATAAATATTAACAAATGAAAGACGCAAAATGACGGATGAGAAATCAGTGACATGAGCTTGCCTATTACACTTTATGTGTTATATTTGACGTCGGAGGTCCGAAATATTAATCATTTTTGCTTTCTGCGGTATTTAGATTTTCATTGTTAGCAAGTATTGGGTAAGACAAATTGTTATTACTTTTAGGTACCATTTAGTTTGCTTCATGTGTCGAAATAAGCCTTGAAATGAGTATTATTCATTTCTAAAAGACACTTATTTAACTGTTTCTCACACTTTGAACACACCTTCATCATATGCTGATGTTTCCTAGCGGTCAATTGTATTTGCGAGCTTGTTTACAAATAAATATACTACTCAAAGTTTGCTAAAGACCAAATATTTGACACATCGTTGTGAAATTTGCGTGTGACATATTTGCGATATTTTTGGTGGATATGATTGAGGAATGAATTGAGATGGTCCCCAGTGTTTACATTAGCACTCTTGACGGGCAGACTTTTCGTGACAGTCGTGGAAAGCATGTACCCCTTGATTTCCATGATGTTTTCATGTACCGTCTACATGTACATGACATGTGTAGGATATTCAATCTTCATTTCAACACAAACCCTTGTGATTTAATGATTGAATATGGCAAATGCAAATGTAAGAAGACTTTTGCCTGAAGCAGAAATGTGGCGGGCTGTAGGGATGGTGGAGAAAAGGGCTACCATCGTCAGGTTGGTGAAGCCCTTGGTGTGCACCATACGGTGATCACCAGGGTCTGGGCAACATTTCAGTAGTATGGCAAACCAGTAAGACGGCATGGTGGTGGCAGAGGCAGAGCAACATCTGCAGCTGAAGACCCGTTTTTGATCATTCAGACCCGTAGGAAGCGTTTTACCACAGCAACTCAGCTTCGCAGTGACCTTTATAATGATTCCGGGGTCAATGTTTCGACGCAGACCCTCTGGGCAACGTTGCACGACGGTGGTCTCCGATCGACAAGACCGTGTATTCGCATTCCGCTGTCCCAGAACCACCGCCAGGCACGATATGAATGGGCCATGGGCCGCGTTGGATGGACCAGAGAAGATTAGCGACCTGTCCGTTTTATAGATGAGTCAAGGTACTGCCTAGACCACACAGATAGGCGTTCTAGGGTATGGAGAAGAGCAGGAGAGCGACCCCCTGCAGCCAACATTGCTGAGCATGACCGATATGGTGGAGGGTCAATCATGGTCTGGGATCAGCTGGGATGGACTTACAGAGCTCTGTGTCCCTGACGTGGTACATTGACTGCACAACAGTATATTGATGAGATCCTTGGTCATGTCCACGTCAGATTGTATGCAGGTGCAGTGGGTGATAGATTCATTCTGATGGAAAATAATGCCAGTCCTCATGTTGCCCATGATGTCAGGGAGTACCGACAGAGGGAGAGGATTGAGCGTATGGACTGGACAACAAGATCCTCTGACCTCAATGAAATCGAGCATGTCTGGAATGAGTTGCAGCTTGCAATTTCAGCCCGCCCAGTCCCCCTAAGAAGTGTCCAGTAGCTTGGTGCCATCCTGGTCCAAGAATGGAACAATATCCTACAAGGACCACCAGGAACCTGATTGGGAGTATCAGAAGGCGTTGTCAAGCTGCAATTAACAGTAATGGGTCTCATACTCGATATTGAATCCATACCAGTTCGCTCCGTCAACTTTTTGGCATATTGAAAAATTTCCTCTTTTACCAATAATATCCATTTTCCATGGTTATCGTATGCAAAAGCTAAAAAGTAATGTCAAACACAAATAAAATCTTAATTTCTGACTTAAATCATTAAAGATATAATTAAATAACAACTATATACACTTTTCATTACAATATTTCAACCAAAACGTAAAACAGGGAGTTGGATGTACTTGGTGCTTAGCAAACTTTGAGTAGTAAAGATTCACCCATACGAATAATCTGGGGAGATGATATCCATACACTGTATTTCAGAATTGCAAACACAAAAGAATTCTACGTTATATGTAGGCATGTATATATAGGTTATTACCCCCATGTGGGTTACCGAGATGGTGTATTGAAGTCGAGACCTCGTCTCTGGGCACATATTGACAAGTCCATTAGGGCGGGTCGATATATGAACCAGGGTCGAGTCCGAGACTCGCTTGGTGGTTATAACCTATTTATCTTACAATATTCCTCCCTTTCGTGGCTTGTTCGAATATTTTTTAACAATCCGGCAGCGTCTTTGAGCTGATATTTTGTTAATGTAAACCATGGCGTCATGGTATTACATTCCTGCGCTGTGCATGACGTAATTCCCATTCATTTTTCCACTTGTTCTATAGCCGCTGAAATTTATAGCAGCGTTTCAGCTGTGAGTTTCTTGGTTTTATTTTCCGATTTGATGCACAGTAGCACTATATAAAAAGATCATCATGGCAAAAATGATCTAGTCTAATTTATTTCGTTCAGTTGGTTCTTCACTTGTCATTTAATTACTGTCATCAAAAACGGTTTCCTCGACATGTGTAATCAGTTGTCGATGAATGTAGGAAAAAACCTCTTCCTGAATTGAATGGTCGCACTTGCAGTTGATGCCCTAAATACAGATATGTACTTTGCCTGGATGCTTTTACTTATATTGGGGGTAATACATTCTTGTTGTAAGATAAATATACTATTCAAAAAAGTAGGGGATATTTGATAAAAGTGAGATATATGAAGAAATGTATTTATATTTTCATCAAAAAGACAGATGAGGCATTGCACAGTGACATCTGGTGAATGGTGTCTGCAATAGTTGGGTGTCTGACAAGCACACATTTCACGCACTGAGCTGTAGAAGACATGGACGGTCAGTCAGAGAATTTACCACATTCCGTCCAAGACCTCAATACCTTGTAAATCCTCCTCGGTTCGCGAGACAAGCACGAAGCCGACGTGGCATACTGTTCTCCAAACGTCCAATATCAGCTTGACTGATTTTATTCCATTCTTCCTGCAGTGCAACGGCGCGTTCCTGTACATTGAGAGTGGGCTGTTGGCGTTGTCGTGGGCGCCTGGGCAAGCATATTCCAGACCTGCTCGATTGGTGAAAGGTCTGGACTTAGTGTTGACAAGGCAGTGTAGTGATGTTCTGCTCCTGGAGGAATTCTGTAGCGACACGGGCCCTGTGTGATCTTGCATTGTCGTAGTGGAAAATGAATCGACGGCCGCCACGTCGCGCAAATGGTACTACATGAGCTGCTAGCGTGTTGCCACGGTAGTACTGCCCTGTGACACGCCCTTGGAAGACATGTAATGCTGTTCTGCTCATCATGGTTATGCCTACTCACGCCATAACCAGTCCACCACCAAAACGATCGTGCTACCTAACGGCTACGTCATGGTATCGTTCGTTCCACCACCGCCACACTCGCCTGTCGTGGAAGTCGAGAGTGAACCTCGATTCAGTGGAAAACATGACGTTGCTCCACCGACGATTGACCTAGCGCTGCCGTCCTCACACCAACTATGCGTTGCTGCGATGTGACGTTCAGTTAAATGTGGAATTATTCGAGGTCGTCGAGCGTACAAAATCCAGCATTGTAGGCGATTTCGGATAGTCTGACCACTGTATCGCACATCTATCTCTCGGTGCAGCTGCTGTCCAATTTTTGAGGCAATTTAATGGCGGTTATGTAATGCTGTGGTTCGGATGAAGCAATCCTGGTTAGCAGTTGTCGACCTTGGACGACCTGACCGACGTCTATCATTAAAATTGCCTGTCTGACGGTAGCGTGACCACAACCTGCTAATCAACAATTCAGTAACGTTGAGAATTTGAGCCACTGCAGTCAGCCTGTTGTCAGCTTCCAAAATGCCAACGGCACGTAAACGTTCGTCACGTGTCAGTCTTCGCATACCTCAAAAGTTACGCTTCGACTAGAAACTATTGATGAACGAGTTTATACCAAGAAAAGAACGATGAGACCTCCGAAAACACCCGTTCAGTACAAATTCAAAATTCAAAACGTACCCCACAGACATTAACGCGGCGGTCGTGCGAAAAACCTGCACGAAGTTTTCTTGGGCCGGTGACATTCATGATCCAGACTTGGTAACATAATTATGTGTCCTTTCACGCGTTTCTAATACCATTTTCCGAAAATATCAACATCAATTTGGATACCTCCTACTTTTTTTGAATAGTATATTTGTTTGCCAAATTTTATCCCGATTTTTCAGAAGGACCAATGAAATAAATAGTGATTTAAAACAAGTGTTGAAATGGAGGGGGTAAGATCAGCTTCACTTCGAGGGTCGTTTCCCTTGATTGCTAATTTTGTGTCAAAATAAATCATGGCGTGTATAATGTCTGTAAATAAATAACCTTACTTAAATTCCGATAATAATTAATGAATATGTAAATTATTCACATATTTCCAGTTGCACCCTGGCTCTATATGTTTTGAGAGCCAAGATGAAATGCCCGACAAAACAGAAGACTAAGTCTTAGGTGACATCAATTGAATCCCTCTGACTCACTGAGTATACACGAGCCCTTGCATTTTGTTTATTGACTAAAGCACAGGGTGATAGTGAGTTGCCAACTTGGCTGTCGGCGTTTCATGTATTTGAACAACTATCCAGTGTTTAACACCTCGCCGCTACGCGACTCGATATCACGCAGGTTGTTTAATGTTAGGAAATACATCCCACTCGATCCTTATTTATTACTTCAAAGTTCAAGAATCGGCAAAGGTGCAAATTTATTACATTGGGTAGTCATATTGATTGGTTTCGATTAACAATTTGGATATACAGATTGCCTGGTGTCCCTCTCCTAGCGTGTAAAGGGATCGTATATGCCATGTTGTTGATATGCAGTAATTGAAACAAAATTAATACCAGAATATTTCCTGTTAAACTCTTTATCCTTAACTTGTATCGTTTTTCTAAAAGAGATTTAATCTTCACTCGAAAGCGCTCAGGAAGGTCTCAGGGACATATTGTTGTAAGTCCAAACGAATAGGAGTATCACATAACAAGTGGTATCTTTCCGAAGCAATCTTAAACACTCCAAGTCCTCTGGGGTATTGTGTGATCTAATATGTATATTTTGGTGGTTTTTATTATCATCGATGGGTATCTGGATGGGATGGGGACATCTCACCCAAGGGGTAAAATATTTGAGCGTTTGGCTGAAATATCTTGCCCCGAGGGTGAGATTTCCCCATCTCACCCAGATACCCATCGAGGATGATTTTTCTCCAACCATTTTAGGGATGCGACGTCATTGATAAGACAATACCATGTTTCCAGGAAGAAATAATTCTCAGTGCGTTCATTCTAGGAGAAAACCCATAAGATATTCGGAAAGCTTGTCGAGAAGTATAGTATATACCAAAGGTATATACGTTAAAACACACAGACTAGCACCGCACGATGGGAGTTAATTCAATGAAGCGACCTCAAATGAAATCGACATGTCTGCAAAAGTCATTTCCAGACATGTACTTCAGTTTGACAGGGCGTAATGATGTCAGATGTCTGTCGGTACGAAATTGCAATAAAAACACACATTTCAACAAAAACATTTGTATTCCTGTTAGAAACTAATATGATGAGATCATTTATGTTATTAATCATAAACATTTCAAAGAATACATATAGTTTATTTCACTTGTAAATAAGAACTATTTTATTCGAGCATTGTCAGAGCGAATTTGCCTGTTTCAAAGTATCAATAGTTTAGTTGCTGTCCGATTCGAAATCTGATCGTCTCTTCTTAGGGTTATTTTGTGCTTTATCTTGATATTGATAGTGGAGTTATTGAATGTGGATACAACGAACATACTTCGGAGTAAATTCTGGCTGCAGTTGGAAGTTTGGCTTACTGAGAATAATTTACGTTTTTGTGTCCAGTGACATACACCTGTAGGGCATCCGGGACATGTCTATCCGTCATTTTCAGCACGATTGTTTTTCTGACGCTGGAATTACTGATATTCCAAGTTTCCAGTAAAGGTAAGTCAGCTTTCGTCGCCATCACTTTCATCAATTTCTCAATTTTGTGCTTTCCGATTGGTCCTCGGAGAAACCATTTATCATTGTCATCCTGGAATGTAATGCTTGTCACAACAGCCAGGTAAAATGGATCGTCTGGGTTGTTGAAAGCGGTCAGTCTTCTGGCTTTGTATGCGAGATATACTCGAATTGGGTACCTATCGGGATTGTTGGGACCAGTTTCATACATTCCTGTGGAAAACACGTGTGGCAGCAATAACATCACCCGTTCTTGTTTTTGGTTACCCGCTCCCTGCATTCCAGGTACCGTAAGTGTGACTTCGTTTCTTTCTTCATTTTAATATCTCCCCAACATATTTGCCGATGTTCCTCGCAACCTCTCTAATCACAAAATGCAATGCATTTGGAACCACAATGTGTTTATGAGCATGGACGGAGTTTTTGATACCAACTGCCCACTAGCATATAATTTATCAATGTAATCATCTGTTAGGAGGTCAGCCTTACGAAGTTTACACCGTTTACCCTGTTTCATCCTTCGATCTGTTTGTTTTTTAAATGATCACAAGTCACTAAGACAACTTACCATCCTGGCATACCTGGGTTTACAGCCCAGGCATGCTTCGGGTGGTAAACGGTCTTGCTGAAACGTGTGCGCAACGTTGTTCGCTGATACGTGCGGTAAGAAGTCCCAGTGGGTTACACCTTTAATCGTTGAAAGAAGGCTTAAGCTTCCCCGACTGAAGGCCTTTTTCTGGGGGGGGGGGGGGGGGGGAAGGGGGGGGGATTCCAAGAAGTTTATTGGTTGAACTCTGAGGTTCGTAATAGATACATGACTGACTGTATGTGAAGCGTGCAGGGTATTAGAGCAATTGCATTGGGTTCTGGGAGCCTCTTATTTACGTATTAAAATATTTATCTATAGTCTATGAGCCCCCTCTCCCAGCATATGGGAGGCTCCGCTGAGTACATTATAAGCTAGAATTACATATATGCTCGCACTAGTATGTTTCTGTCTAAACACTTGCCAAGCGTCATACCTAAGTGTACCCATTAATGGAGAATGTGCTACCCCCAATTAACAGTGTGCACACTGTATAGTAATACTACATAACTAAGGGAGTTATGAACTAATTTCATCGTGTCTAATGTATTATTTCTTAATGTTTTGACTCAAACAATCGCCATAATTAAAATTTCCCATTGTATGTTGTTAGTTTCCGGTCATACATTAAGCATCATAGTTATTTAATTGGGTTACTGGAAATAGAAATATGCTAAAGTAATGGAAACCCACTGACAACATACATGGGCTTAGTATCCGAGACAGAAATTTTGTAAGACACTTAGATGAAATTATTTCTGTACTTGCTGCAGTCTCAACGAGCTTGCTGCAGAAGCTCTTCATTACATATTGAGTATTTTTTGCTGGAAATTTTGCAGCAAGCTTGCGAGCAAATCTCAAGCGATTGTTAGCTTGCAAACCAAGTTTTTAACCGAATATATGCTTGCCAAGGACGTTGAAAGGGCACTTACGTTACATTATGTTTGTATACTAGTTTGTCTTCTTCTTCCCTCATCGGATGTGACCCCTTTCTGGAATGAGCTTTACTAACTGCCCCAACAGATTTAGTGGTATAACTCATTTCCACAATCGTTATAATTTATATTTCTCATTGTCTGTTATTAGACTCCGGGTATACATTAAGTATTTTAGGTATATAATTGGTTTATTGGAAATAGAAGTATGCTCAAGTAACGGAAACCCCATTGACAACACACGTGGGTTTAGTACCTCAGATAGAGGTACATAACTGCAGTTATTATCTCCCAGAACAGTTTCGTTGCTCAGACGTCAACAAGGATAAAGCATTTTCACTATTTCTTCTTAATTGCCAGAGCCTCAACGCACACTGGGATTCCCTGTATGGTCTCCTGTACAACATGCAGAACAAAGAACAGACATTTTACATAACTGGCCTCACCGAAATCTTTAACATTTACCCAAAAATGACTTATTCTGTGGATGGCTATCAGCCATTGATCAAAATGAACAGACCAGACGATGACGACGGGGGAGGTGGAGATGGGATTTTCATAAAGGAAAACATTGATTTACAAATTCGCCAAGACCTCTCAATTTTCATACCGCACGTCATAGAATCCATATTCATTGAAATTAACATCCACAAATCTCGCAGAATTGTTGGTGTAGTATATAGACCAAACACAGCACCCGGGGTAGATATTGATAGTTTCCTTGCAAAAATAACTGAAATAAGTAATAAAATAAATGAAGAAAAATTACTCGGATACATAACTGGTGACATTAATATCGACCTCTTGAAAACGCGTCTCATATGAAAACAGAAAATTATATTAAATTTATGTTTAGCCAGGGATATCGTCCGGCAATTACAAAACCCACGAGACTGACCACCCACTCAGCAACACTAATAGATCACATTTTCACAAATAATCTTCAAACACACTCTGTGTCCGGAATAATATTAACCGATGTCTCTGATCATTTTGGTGTCTTTTATGCAGAAACCCTTCCCGAGAAATCTAGAAATAAAACCTTCGTTTGGAAACGTAATTTTACTGCAGAAAACAAAGTATTGTTCACGTCACTTCTATCTCAGTGTGACTTCTCATCATTCTTAGAATCGAACTGTCCAAATTTGCCTACAACGCTTTTGTTGACATTTACCTGGAAATATTCGAATTGGCGTCCCCCCTACAGCCTTTGTGGTAACAATAAGCTCATTAAACAGAATCCTTGGATGACAAAAGGCTTAATTAATTCTTCTAAACATAAAAACAAATTTTATCATAAAAAAATTAAGAAAACACAGAATCTAACCAAAACATTATAAAAATTATTGCAATATCTTTAATAAAGTGAAAAAGCAATGTAAAGCAATCTATTATAAAGATATCCTAAATAACAATAAGTATAACATTAAAAAAAACTGGCAAATACTAAATGAAGCCATCAAAAAATCTAGTCAAGAAGCCAGCTTACCCACTTTCTTTATGAAAGATAACAAAAAAAAATGATCACGCAAATGAAATAGCGTGTGAACTAAATACATATTTTACGGATATTGGCAAGCTTACAAGTGAAAAAATACCTAAATCAAGTAAATCTTCTTACGACTACATGGATGAACGTTCATTTGAAAAAATGTTTCATCAACCCAGTGTGTGACATAGAAATTAGAAATATTGTAAAAAATTTTAAATACCAAAAATAATCAAGACTGTGACAACATCAGTTCAGACATTGTCAAGCTTAGTATTGACTATGTTATAACCCCACTAACGCACATCATCGACACGGTATTGACCCAGATAGAATGAAAATTGACAAAGTCATTCCCTTATTCAAATCCGGTGATGTGCATAACTTTACTAATTATATACCTATCAGCCTATTACCCATTTTCTCAAAAGCTTAGAAAAACTCATGTCTGTACGACTCTTAACATTTTAGACTGGTTTAATATATTGCATCCTTTCCAATATGGATGCAGAAAGAGACATAGCACTATGCACCCTGTCATGCAGCTGCTCAAAATGGTGGGCGATGAAAATAATTTAAAAAAGTAAAAGCTATACCCTTGACTAATTTCTTGACCTCTCTAAAGCATTTGATACTATAAATTACTCCATCCTACTAAACAAATTAGAAAGATACGGTACAAGAGGACAAAGTCAAAATTGGTTCCAAAGCTATTTATCAGGGAGAAAACATGTCGCATATGTTGGTCAACCATCCGACTTGGTCTCGATAACAATATGCAGATGATACTACCGTGCACTCCCCGGGCCGCGACCCAAATCAATTAAGTCCTTCCCTAAACAGAGAGCTTGAGAATTTATTTAATTGGTGCTGCGCGAACCAGCTACCCTTAAATGCCGCAAAAACAAAATACATTCTGATTACTCCCTCCAATAAAACTAAATTACATACACCTTCACCAAGGATTTTAATAAATGGCCAGGAAATAAGTAGGATAGGCTCAGATTGTAGAGACAAATCAATTAAATTCCTAGGAATCCACATCGACGATAATTTATCCTTCAAATATCATGTATCTCAACTTTGTTCTAAAATAGCTCATGCAAATTTTGCCCTTAATAAAGTGAAGACCATATTTCCACATGATGCCATGAAAACCCTCTATTTTAGCTCAGTATATACTCACTTAACGTATGGAATAAAGGTGTGGCGAAATGTGAGGTCAGTACATAAGCTAACGATAATACAGAAGCGACCCTTGCACATTAAAAGCAATAAGAGATATAATGCACATACAGACCCCTCTTTCGCAATAATAGAGTATTAAAAGTTGAAGATATCTATAAACTCCAGACGTGCTTATTTGTATTCGACTGGTTTCATGAAAACCTGCCTGATTCTTTTGAAAATTATTTTAGCGTAATCGATAATCCAACAGGCAGGTCGAGCAGAAGAACTGAACTTATAAAATCCAATAAAACGTGAACTAAATCCCCTGATTTCCTTCCGTCAAAAGTATGCATCAAAATTTGGAACGCGCTAGATAGCAATATCAGAAGTATAACGGACAGACTTAGATTTAAAAAAGAACTAACGACCTTTTTTCTATCATCATACCTCCACAATGTTGATTGCAACAGTCCATATTGCCCCGACTATAGTCCCTGACAGAGACACAGTGCTTTTTCGCCGTCAAATAGACTAATGACATTTGTTGTTAGGTGTCTTTGGGTCCAAAGTTCTTTTCTCATTGCGTACTAAATTACTAACCCTCCTTGTATGGTAAGCCTTACTCTTACTCTTACTTCTTATGCAATTGTTTGATTTTTTTAAATTAGTATCCAACTTATTCCTAGTACTGGTCTGGGTCACCCCACGTGCACCTCTTGGTCTCTCTAGTAGTTTCTTCCTAGTGTGTATTTTAATAAAAAAAAAATACTTCTACCAGGAGGTTGTCATTGTTTCAGCTGACTGCTGGGTCATCTTATCTCATCTTATCCAATTGATTCCCTGTTCTTTACACGAGAGTAAGTCACCTTAGGTAAAACACATACTTGTAAAACAGTCTGGTTTAAGGTTGCCTCATGCACAGCTTGGGAGACAATTGGAAGACAACCGGTCTGGCTATATTGTCTCCATGCAATATACACTGATATTGTCATGCTTTAGTAGTGTTAATTTACATATATTTTTGTATCCTTAAAACACTCTTTATTACTGTATGTATCATCTCTATTTGCATCATGAATTCTGCAAAATAAAGAAATCAATCAATCCTTAGTGCCTCTCGGGTTTTCGAGAACATTGTGGAATCAGAGGAACTGATTTGTTTTCCATACAGTTGTTACTTTAAATGTTTATCGCAGCTTCCAATCATCCCTCTAAGCGTACTGGGCTCATATTCTTCACCATTTTCTTGACGAACGTTAATTATAAATGCAGCCAAATAATTGTCTAATATTTCGGTTTCTACCTCATCAATTCTCCGATAATCTTTATATTTCTCTCCGATAAACTGAGAGAGAAATTTGAGGTGTGCTGAAGTTTTTCTTGGAGCTTTCTGATTTCGATTTTCGATTATAAAGTCAGTCGTATTTATGGAAGCAAACGTCCTTCCATTTTGTTTGTTTATATGTGCAGACGCAGACGTGATTGGTGATGATTAAATTGTTCCGGCGCTAATTAAATAAGCAAATAGTTGGTCACCTGGGTGGGTGGGGTGCTGCTGCAGGCACGTGGGTTCGTGAGATAGTCATATCTGTCCCAGCTGTCTCATACGACTTTATAAATGTCTCAGAACTTTAGCGGTGGGAAAAAAGATTTTCTGAGAACTTTCCGATGTAATCTTAAATACTCCAAGTCCTCTATAGTATTGTGCCATCTAATATGCATATTTTGGTAACAAGATTTTCTGAGAACTTTTCGTCAATGTGTACGTGATCATATTTTAACACATAATTATCGCACAAACGCCATCATGTATTTTTAATAACCTTCTCGTGTGTTATTCTTACGCGCGATGACATAGTACCAATACAAAATCAGCCTCTTCTTTTCAGATTAACATCACGATATATTTTCAACAGTGCGTTCATTTGATACAAATGATATCAAACTCACCCCTTCCATGTCTGTACCTAATCGAAAATATTTTTTAGGGTATAGACAACACGCGACCGGAATGTGTATTTTTGCCCTTGTTGACGATACGCATAAATGCTTGCGTTAAGGAAAAGTCCTTGGTCGGTTAGAAAACAATCATTTAACCAATTAATTATTTATTGGACCTTAATGCCACATCGCAGGGATAAATGGGTGTGTTGTATCAGATCGCGATTATCTTTTATGACATAATGTAAATGCTTAACATTTTTGCTTTCAATGTTGTGCAAAATGATAAATAATTACATCATAGTTACTGACAAATTAGAATGATATGAGTAATGGTAAAAGGGGGGTACTGAATACGATGTAAATAAACCTGTTATGGATGAAATCTACATTAAACGAATAACAACGATTTAAATTTTATCGAAATTGGTTGAGTTCTCGAGAAACGACGGAATAAAAAACATAAAACATTATCTCCCTAAGAGATGCTTCATTAACAGACCGTCGCCCGACATGATAAACATTTGAGCAGCATAAAAAAAAATGTTTTTCATAGACCGGTATGGTAAACATTCTGTCCTATGTTGCTCTCCGAACAAAAATGCAACATGTAAGTAGTGTACGACCAAAAGGACATCGCGACAGATTAACATGATAATGAACAACCAACAGTTGAAGTAGATCAGTACGAAATAAATGCACAAACACAACAGGACTATTAGAATAAATTATTACTGAAATCCATACAAACTCAAAATGTCTTGCCCAATCCCAATAATTAGTATTGTATGAGGAACCCTTATCTGGAACTTAGTGTAAATAGGGTTGACATAACTCGGTTCATAAATAGTGTACTTAATAACAGCGTGCCAGAGATGATGGCTTATTCCCGTTCACCCTGCAAACCGATGTTAATCAATCTGTCGCCAAAGTAAAAGTCTGTATCAAAACAATGCTCGTGAGTTGGATTGATCGTGGTGGTGTTTGTCACCTCAAGTGTTCAGAGAACAAATTTCTGCGGTGGTGCGTTTAATTTATCTCAGAGAGAGGGTTGATACGTTTTTCGTCTTTTATCTTTTCTTTCAGTGTTGTGCAAAATGAGGAACTTTAGTTGCGAAAAAATTATGTAAATTCAGGTCCAAGGCTGGCAGCAAACAATGAATGAATGAAACGTTTCAGCGCACCACAGACGCACAGGGACGATGTGGGATCTGACATCACTTGCGATCCGAATAACTTTATTTGCTTATGAATCCACGAGAGTCAGAAACGAAGGCCAATAGTCTTATTTTGTTTGAGTGCGCACATTGTCACTTCGGTACATGGGTCAGCCCCCCCCCCCCCCCCCGAGAACCTGAAACTGGAAGGTGAGTGGGAATTGTGCATAACTAAAAGAATATGGAAGGCAATCTTTAACTTAATAATTTAGCCTATGGGATCAGCACCAAACAATTGGGCCGAGGACAACAAATCAAGTTGAAGAGTGGCACAGAACACTGCTACAAGTTCGCCCAGGTTCACACCCAAACATCTTCAAAGTAATTGCCTTTCTGAAAAAAAGGAACAAGCGCATCATGAAGCCACTATTTTACACCTGAGAAGAGGAGGCAAATTTGTTTCACTTTTCCTCCTTTATCCCATTCTCATCTGGGACGTAGGAGCCCTACCCCCCCCCCCCCCCCACACACACACACACACACACACCCCACACACGCGCACATTACATTTGCCTACTTCGACTTAGTAGTAACGAAGACCCTGGAACATTTCATTCTAGAATGCCCCAAATATTTGCTCAGTAGAACAAGAGTCCTTGGGGAAACTAATGGAAAAATGGGATGAAAATATGAAGGATAAGTGGATGAGAAATGGCATGAGAGAAAGGGTCATTTGTATAGTTGGGTAACTAGAGAAATGGAATATGGGTGGAATTAGGAAAGGTTTCAGACTGAATGCTGGGAGATTAGGAGGGAGAGTAGGGGAGGAATATCCCGGCGGGGGTATGAGACGATGTAGGCCTCCTAGTAAGAGGTCCGCGACAAATCGTAAAACACTAATGTATATTTGTCTGTGAACTTCTGTTATAATGTAATTTTGTCTGTGAAATTTAGTTAGAAATTTGTTTAAAAAAATCGCAAAACACTAATGTATATTTGTTTACCATCCTTGTCTGAATAAAAATCTAAGTCTAAAAAATGAACTGAATTCACCCTTGTTTAAACTGCCCTTACTGATTAGAATAAAACTATAGTGGTTACAATTTCCTTTTTCACGCTATCCCAAATGACAGAATCCGCGAAAGCAAACAAGAAAAAGATGTTTATGGCCTTTTTGGATGTCAAAAAGGCATACGATAGAGTATGGAGGGAGGGTATGCGGCGTAAGCTGGAGGTTCTGGGCTTAGGAGGCGAGCCTGTTGGATTTATGAAAGCATTATATAAAGACGTACAGAGTGAACTTAGCCTAGGAAACATTACAACAAAACGTGTGCCTATAGAGATAGGCCTAAAACATGGATGTATCCTTTCGCCAATTGTGTTTGCATTGTACATCAAAGATTTAGGAGATGAACTCCTGCATAGCGACGAGGGGGTATCAGTTGGGGATCTGAAGATCCCAGGGCTATTGTTTGCAGACGATATGGTGCTAGTGTCAGAAAGCGAAGACGGGCTAACGAAAATGTTGGGAATTGTTGGGAAATATGGGAGCAAATGGAGACTCGAACTTTATGAAAGCAAGAGCAAAGTTATACCTGTGGGCCGCAATGAGTACCCCACTCGAAGGTGGAGAGTGGGTTTGTTCGGCATTCCGAAAGGTAGCAGCAAACTTCTCAGTGTAGGAGAGACAGGTGATTACGAGTATTAGGGGGTAAATATAAACATTACAGGAAGAGGCATCTACCGAAACCACACAAATAAATTGATTCTGAAGGGGAAGCGAATCCTCAACCAAATGAAATTTATAGGGAGAAACAGTTTCAGCAAAGTTTTCGTAGGAAAAACCATTTGGGAAATGGTGGATCTGCCAAGTATAACATACGGTACGGGGGTCGTAGCCCTAAACCAGACGGCCGTAAAGAGCTTGGAGATCCTGCAGAACGATGCAGGCCGTTGGATAACGGGGTCGAGTAATGCCGCAGCGCTAGAAGCAATCAGGGGTGAGCTTGGGTGGATGAGGATAAAGGACAGGATAGACCTGTTGAAACTCGGTTATCTTAATTATTTGGTAAATCTCCCCCACAGCCGATGGTGTAAGGTGATGTTCCTGAGAATTTTCAACTCAAATATCAAGACGGGGTGGATGGTCCAAGCTAGGGAGCTAGTAGAGAACTACTCATTGGAGATCTCGGACCTGGACGTTGGAGCAAAGCGGGGTAAAAGATAGTCAAAGAAAGGGTCATGGAGGATTGTAACCGTAATTGGCGAGACGGGGTCAAATCAAAGAGGTCTTTGGGTGGCCTGCGTGATAAAGAGAAGCCAGGTTCTGAAGAGTACCTTGATGGCACCTGTTGTTCACTGTTGTTCAAGCTGAGGTCGCGATCCCTGGAGCTGAAGGGAAAAATTGGGAAAAACAGTGAAAAAGAGTGCCAGATGTGTAATTTGGGCATGGTGGAGACCCTGGAACACTTCTTCTAGAATGCCAAAAGTACCAGTCTAAAAGAATAAGATTCACTGGGAGTATAATGGGGACGTGGGATGGGAGAATGAAGGACATGTGGTTAGGGGGAGACTTAAAGGAGAGGGTTAATATGCTAATCGGAGAGATTTGAAAGAATGGGGCAATGGATGTCATCAAACAGTTCGGCTCCGAGTGTTGGGAGGAGAGGAGAAGCGTGGGAATAGGGAGGCAGTTGGGTGCACAGAAGTAACCAAGGCCTTCTCATCCGAGAATCAGCGGCTGGCCAAAGTGTTATTATTATTATAGTCGGCCAGTCTTTGATGTTGAGGATTATCACACTTTTTTCACACCTGAAATGGAAACAATAGATGCAGGGCGAACGAGAATGGCCCGAGCAGATATCTGAAAAATACTAACACGCCGTTGGTAAACTCGATCTAGATTCAACATTAAGAAGACTAGGACTATGTCGTTTATGTAAAAATGGCGGCGGATCAATTTTTCGATTAGGATACAGCTTAATAATCCATCAGTGAATAAACGGCTTTGATAAAGGCTGATGTATGAAGAAAAGGAGAATCAGAAGATTGGAAGTTCGGGTGGTAAATAACTTTCTTTTCATCTCTCTTCTACAAAGCCCAAATTAGCGATATCGGAGGCAATCGTCGGCTGGGAGAAGGTGGTGGTGGTTGATGGGATAAAAAGTGTGAAAAGGACACAAAATCGAGAGACATGCTTTCGAACGGTTAGGTTTAAATTGAGTTGTGTTATTAATGTAGTCTTGTAGCCAAACAGAACAAAAACGAGATACCAGAAGGTATCTTAACCTTCTCTCGTCAGTTTTGATTTGTTTTTCAAACTAGTTTCCGTAGTTTTCAATTTGGTTACAATATCAAAATACGAATTCTTTGAAATGATAATCACGAATCCATTAAAGATAATGTCCCACGAAAGCTTATCGTATTAGATAATATGACAATACGCATGGCGTAAGAAGGAACCCCCAAAGTATCCAACATATTGAAATATTGCATTCCGCAACCATTACTCCAAAAACATTTTGGTTTATTCAGTCGAATTACTGCAATTTTTTAATTTCAGCCAAACATGAATACGTTTCACAGTTCTAAATATTTTCCCATAGGCGACCATTATAACGTTCAGGCGACAAAAAATATGGTCGTATCATTTTAAATTTAGCATTCAAATATTTTTTGTCAAGTATAGCCCTTCAGACAACCTTTTAATGATTTTTAAACAGGGGTCATGCAACAAATAAAAGAAAAACTAACAGAAAGGGAAGTGCTGGTCACATGTTCATATTTCTCAGGGAATTCCCAAACAAAACACACCAATAGTCAAACAATTTTTTAGGTTCTAAAAGTCCTCAAATCATCCTCTTTATTCATCTGGAACATTCAACAGTAATGCAAAATGTCAGTAGACTTCTTCAAATGTTTATTGAAACAATACATTTCCCCAAGACTGCTTAGTTTTGGGAATTACATAATTTCCGAGCGCAACTTTTCGAGGCAGGTAAATCTAATTAAAATATTTACAACAGTTATACCTATGAGCAAACCCAACCCTACCAAAGATACATTTACCTCTTTTATGTGATGAAAGACTCATTTCTGCAATAGAATTCAACTTTTGGCTTCTGCCTAGTCCAAAGCATGGGAAATTTGTTCATTTGAAGAGAACTGTCCAATCTGCGTCAAATAAGCTTAAGAACTGTTATTGCCTCCGACAGAATTTCTACTCTGTTACCCAATAAGTTGGGAGGGATAAGAATTCACAGCTTTCTTTGAAACTACCCAAATCCCAAAATAAAACTAAAATCCGCATCAGCACACAAAACCTTTTCACAAAATTTGTTTTAATTAATCATACAGCAAGATAAATAGGGCCCCACCACCATGAAACAATATGTCAATTTTGTTTCAAAATTGGGGTTGTGCAGGGCTTATAGTTCCTCTAAATTTGGGAGAATCCATTTGGATTCTTGCGGAAATCGTTCCGAGAATTCAGACCTGCTATGGGCCAGGATCCTATTAAGTCAGTATGATTGAACCCCTGTTGCATGCTGATAATACATGTTAACCCTTTACCCAATACAGCTTTTTAATTTTTACAACACCAACTACTGATTTTTACCCCCCCCCCCCCCTGGGGCCTTAATCGCTCACCTGACGAGGTGGTTCAGAGAAGTATTTTGGATCAGATTCAGTTAGTCAAGGTTCATGGACACTACATAGGAATAATGTTATGAAATTATTCATAATTCTATTGTCCATGTCAGATGATTATTAGCATAGGTCTTCCTGATTGCTTCCAATTCTGACAGCTGTAGACAAGTACTGCCAAACTTCCAAGGGTTGTTGTGTCACTGCACTTTGAAAGGCAAATTTTATGGAAAAGCTCTAAGGAATGGAATTGAACATTTATGAACAACCTCGAACCTAACCCACCCCTGCCCAAATATTAAGCCACAGACCTGAAATGAACAAACTCAAATCTGCCCCCCCCCCCCCCTCCTCCTGCGATACCAAATATGAAAGGGTTTTGACTGGCAGGAACCAAACTGGAACAAATTTACATCTGACCTCCCCAGAGATGTTGTACACCAAATATTCAAGCATTAAACTAGTGGGTCTGAAGAAAAAGATTTTTAAAGAAATTTTCACATGTTGCTTTGAGTTAATTTGCACTCCCATAATGAGCCCATATATTAACCCATAGATTTGGCTTGAACAAACATGAATCTGACCCCCTTAGAGATGCTGTAAGCCAAATACGAAAGGATTCTGACTGGTGGATCTGAAAAAATACGAGTTATAAAGAAATTTCCTCATACTGCACTAAGTTAAACTTTGGACTTCAATAGATAGACCAAATATTAGCCCAGAGACCCGATTCAAACAAACTTCAATCTACCCCCCCCCCCCCTGCCCCCTCCCCCCCCCCCCCACCCCACTAGAAAAGTTGCATTCCAAATATGAAAGCATTCTGACTGGTGGATCTGAAGGAGGTTTTCAAAGAAATTTCCTCATGTTGCACAACTGATATTTGGGTGCCCATAGGCAGCTCAAATATCAACTCGGGGACTTGATTTGAACAAACCTGAACCTATCCCCCCCCCCCCCCCACCCCTAGAGATGCTGTATACCAAGTATCAAAAGATTCTTATACATGGTTCTGGAGAAGATTTTTTTTCAATTCTGGAAAACAATTTATGCATGCTATCAGAGAAATGCTTGGGGCCTCCTGTGGGTGTGGCAATGTTATTTGAACAAACTGGAATTCATATATGATAAGGAACATGAATATCAAATTTGGTTCAATTCGGCTCAGTTGTTTATGAGGAGAGGTTGGTAATGTAAAGTTCACGCCGGACAGGATGGACTGATGGTCGACAGACAGAAAGTCATCATTTAAGCGCCCCCTGACTTACAGTCAGGTGAGCTAAAAATAAACAATATTCACCAAGCGTAATAATTATGGATGTTACTAGAACCGGCTGATGAGAGCCGGTTCCAATGACAGCCATATTTGTACAAATTTTATTGCCAGTGTCACAATATTTCAGGTCATGTTAGTGTTGTATTGGTTAATTTGCTGCCTTTGTGTTACTTAAAGGGTTAAACTGACTCAGTTCTTTTCATGTGAATCCTAGCAGCAATGTTACGAGAAGCTACATGGTTTCTCACTGGTTTTGTTGCATGGATCTCTTCGGGAATCGATTCTCAGATTCTTATAAGCCCTGGCTGAGGCTATATAATCCACCGATATCGCTAGAAAGTGCCATTTTATCTCAACAAATGATGTCAAATATTCTTTTACCTAGTGATGAGGTAAATTATAGCCCTGGATGTAACCCCCTCCCCCCCCCACCCCCAAGCTCTCAATATGCATTTTTTCCTAAAACAAGAGACCCCAGGGGGCCTGATGGCGCCCACCTGTACATGGTGACCTAAATATCAACCCGCACAATTGATTTCAACAAGTTGCATCTACTCCTCCTAAGAAAAGCTTATACCAAATATCCAAAGATTCTGACAAGTGGATCTAAAAAAAATGATTTTTAAAGAATATTCCTCATATTGAACCGAGTTATAATTTGGGCTCCCACAGGGAGCCCATATATGAACCCAGGGACTTGGCTTTAACAAACTTGAATCTCACCCCCCTAAGGATGCCGCACACCAAATATCAAAACATTTCAACTGCTGGATCTGAAGAAGAAGATTTTTAAAGAAAATTCCTCATTTTGAACTAAGTTACAATTCGAGCTCCCACAGTGAGCCCAAACATGGACCTAGGGACATGACTTGAACAAACGTGAATCTTGCCTCCTAAGGATGCTGCATAAAAAATATCAAAAGCATTCATCTGCTGGATCAGAAGAAGATTTTTTAAGAAAATTCCTCATTTCGAACTAAGTTACAATTCAAGCTCCCACAGTGAACCCAAATATGGACCTAGGGACATGGCTTGAACAAACTTGAATCTCACCCCCCTAAGAATGCTGCATACCAAATATTAAAACATTCTGACTGCTGAATCTGAAGAAGACGATTTTTAAAGAAAATTCCTTATTTTGAACTAAGTTATCATTCCGGCTCCCACAGTGAGCCCAAATATGGACCTAGGGACATAGCTTGAACAAACTTGAATCTCACCCCCCTAAGGATGCTGCATACCAAATATCGAAACATTCCGACTGCTGGATCTGAAGAAGATTTTTAAAGAAAATTCCTCGTTTTGAACTAAGTTATAATTCGGGTTACCACAGTGAGCCCAAATATGTACCCAGGGACTTGGCTTGAACAACTTGAATCTCACCCCCTAAGCATGCTGCATACCCAATATCAAAAGATTCTGCTGCTGGATCATGAGAAGAAATTTGCCTGAAATGCACTAAGTTCAAATTTGGGCTCCTATACTGAGCCCAAATATGAACCCAGGGGGGCCGATTTGAACAAGCTTGAATCAGATCCACCCCACAATGTTGCATATCAAATATCAAAAGATTCTGCTTGCTGGATCTGGAGAAGATTTTTTAAGAAATTTGCCTGAAATGCACTAAGTTCGAATTCGGGCTTCTATAGTGAGCCCAAATATGAATCCAGGGGGCTGATTTGAACAAACTTGAATCAGATCCACCCCACAATGTCGCATACTAAATATCAAAAGATTCTGCCTGCTGGATCTGGAGAAGAATATTTTTAAAGAAATTTGCCTGAAATGCTTCTATAGTGAGCCCAAATATGAATCCAGGGGGCCGATTTGAACAAACTTGAATCAGATCCACCCTACAATGTTGCATACCAAATATCAGAAGATTCTGTCAGCTGAATCTGGTGAAGAAGATTTTTTAAGAAATTTGCCTGAAATGCACTAAGTTTGAATTCGGGCTCCTATACTGAGCCCAAATATAAACCCAGGGGGCCGATTTGAACAAACTCGAATCAGATCCACCCTACAATGTTGCATACCATATATCGAAAGATTCTGCCTGCTGGATCTAGAGAAGAAGATTTTTTAATGTTTTTCCCATTGCCTACAGTGTTAAAAAGTGTTTTCAAAGTCCCGAAACTGTACCCTATGATAAAACCAATGGCAATTTTTTTGACCAATCCTTTCTGTTGGTCATAAGGAAGCTTCACACCAAATAAAAATTCTCAGTGCCGTGCAGTTTTGGAGATATGGCGTTTTACTTTTTTCTATTTTTAGCTCCTGCGGTTTCCACGGGGCTACAGAAAAAGAAAATTTGGCATAAATTAGGTACTTATGACCCAATAAGCCCTCACATAAAATTTGATTCAAATCAGCCTCTCGGTTCGGAAAATAGAAATTTTGGGCGGGGCCAAAAATTTTGCCCCTCCCATAACGACGCCAAATATAGCCCATCAAACTTCGCTTAAAGAAATCCAAGTCTAAACCTTAAAAGGAAGCTGCATACCACATATCAAGTCTCTGCTACTGCTGGTTGATGAGAAGATTTTGGTGCCCCTTGGGGGCATGGCACCACCCAGGAGAAGGGGCAACTTCATTTGAACAAATCTGCATTGGCATTAGGTAATAAACATTTACCCAACATTTGAATAATGTAAAGTTAATACCGGACGGACGGCGGACAGAATGTGATCAGTAAAGCTCCCACTGAGCTTTGCTCAGGTGAGCTAAAAAACTTTATTAATTTATAAATAAATTGATGGTGACATGAATTTCCCATTATTTTTTAATCACATTCTTGCTTCTGAACACATTTCACATTGTGTTTGATATTCTGCAATCTTTGTAAGAAAAAGCCTAAGTTTTCTCGGTTAAGGCACCTCGAGTCATAAAACAGTGATTTTTTTCCAACAGAATGACCAGTACCTGCTACTGTGGTGTCTCATGACACTGTTAAAATTCCTAAAATCATCAAATATTGATTCATTAGTGCTGTGCTTGTGCTGCAAATATCCACAACTGCACTTTCACTATTTTGGTTTTAATCCCCACAGGCACAAATTCTGTCAAAAGGAGTGAAATTGTAGAAAATATGTTCACAAAGAGGACAAATCAGTTACAGTACAGTCACCGTGGATGGGTTGTAATACACGCGTGGGCAGTGATGTCCACTCATGCATTTACCAGTCAATAAAAATCACCATCTACAAAATTTTAATTGATGAAGCATCGGGTTGTACTTGGTGCTTCATTATTTAAATTTTGGATGATTATACTTATAGTTAGTGTTTGGCATCAAATATTATTGTATGAATTTGTATCCGTGGAAATATTGCCCATCCATGGAAAGTGAGCAGTACTCTGCCACTGTACTGTATTTGTTTCAAGTATATAATATACTCTTTGATGTTTAATATATTTGTGATAGGCTGGGTCCAAAGTACTCAGTACTCGTAGTACTCGAGTACCACTTTTTTGATAAAATACTTAATACTTGCCAGCCCAGATTTTTGTATGTGTGTGTGTTTGTGTGTGTGTGTGTGTGTGTGTGTGGGGGGGGGGGGGGGGGGGGGGGGGGGGGAGGTTGGAGTGTGAAAGATAGCTGCAAATTATTTAAAATGTTGACCCAGGCAAATGAAAAGCAAAGAAACATTTCATCTGAAGGACAGACAGACAGACATGCAGTAACAAATTTGGGAAGCCTAAATAAAAGTAGTGACTAACTTAAAATGAAAAATATAGATAGAAGAGCCAGGGCAATGTTGTCAAACAGAAAACAAACAAGAGCCCCCAGAGGGCCTGATGGCATTCACCTGACATGGTAGCCTAAATATCAACCCAGGGAATTTATTTGAACACTTGGGTGCATCTGCCCCTCATAAGAAAAGCTTATACAAAATATCCAAAGATTCTGACCGGTGGATCTCAAAAAAAAAGGATTTTTAAAGAATATTCCACATATTGAACTAAGTTATAATTCATGCTCCCACAGAGAGCCCAAATATGAACCCAAGGACTTGGCTTGAACAAATTAGAATCTCACATCCCTAAGGATGCTTCTATATACTAATATCAAAAGATTCTGACTACTGGATTTTAAAGAATATTCCTCTTATTGAACTAAGTTGTAATTTGGACTCCCACAGGGAGCCCAAATATGAGCCCAGGGACTTGGCTCAAACAAACTTGAATCTCACCCCTCTAAGGATGCAGCATCCCAAATATCAAAATATTCTGAAGAGTGGATCAGAAGAAGATTTTTAAAAAATATTCCTCATTTTGCACTAATCTAATCATAGAGAGCCCAAATATGGACCCAGGGATTTGATTTCAACAAACATGTGAATAAATCTTCCAAAGATGTTATTTTCAAAATATGAAAGCCTTTGGAGCAGTGGCATGTGAGAAGAAGATTCTTTAATGTTTTTCCCATAACTAAAATGATGACTCCGCATAAGTCCTGGAAAACTTCCCTATGATAAAACTGATGGCAATTTTTTTTTTACCATTCTTTTCGGCTGTCCGTAAGGAAGCGTCACACAAAATAAAAATTCTCAGTGCCATGTAGTTTTGAAGATATGGGCATTTTAAATTTTTTCTATATTTAGATCCTGCAGTTCCCACAGGGCCACAGGAAAATGTTTTGGCATAAATTAGGTACTTACGACCCAATAAGCCCATCATATCAAATTTGCTTCAAATCAGCCTCTCAATTTGGAAAATAGAAATTTTGGTACAATTTGGGCTCCTACAGGAAGCCCAAATATGAACCCAGGGACTTGGCTTTAACAAATTTATACCTCACCTCCCTAAGGATACTGTATATATCAAAACATTCTGACTGCTGAATGTGAAGAATACTTTTGAAGAATATTCCTCATTTTGAACTAAGTTATAATTCAGGCTCCCACAGTGGGTCCAAATATGAACCCAGGGACCTGGCGTAAACAAACTTGAATCTCCCACAGTGAGCCCAAATATGAACCCAGGGACTTGGCATAAACAAACTTGAATCTCACACTGGCTCACACCGATTAATCGACTAACCAATGATCAATATCTTGATTGATGAAAAAACAGTAATTGATCGGTTAAGCGTTACTTTTGAAGTACGGTACTATATGGCAGGGTATTTGATGGCTGGATTCACATCGCAAAATGCTATACAAAAATTTCAAATCTTTAACCATTTTTCTTTCATATTGGGTAAGCTTATATTCACTATTTATCATCACTTTTTGAAACCAAGATGGAAACTGTTAATCAAATTTTTAAAAACAAAAAATACCCTGTATGGGTTAACTATGGAACAAACTTGCTCCAAAACAGGCAAACATTGTCACATTGGCTCACATCAATTGCATGAGACAGAGAAATGCATTCCAATTACATGCCAAAATACTTGTTCACTTGCATGATCATTATACTGTATCAGTAGCTGAAGACGGTCATTCTCACCCCTTCACCAAATGCAGGTAGCAGACGATACTTGCACAAGAAATTCTTGAATTACTAAAGATTTTCAATGTTTGTTTCAAAAACATACATGTAGCTTATGACCCCCCCCCCCCCCCTTATTGGAACAAGCTCAATGAGCTTGTTCCAATGAGGGGTCATAAGCTATGTTTTGAGACAAAAATTGAAAATATAATAAAATTTGAATGGACATGTTTGTATATGGCACTGCCCGGTTTTGTCCATTATGCTGAGTAAAGTTTTACTTATATAAATGGTCAACGGTACAGCAATTATTCAGCTACCTATTGGGGCAAGTGATTAATCGGTTAACCAAGGTTAACCCATGCAAATAATCAATCACGAAAACCCTTTAATCGTTTCAGCTCTAAAATTAATTTAATTTTATTAAATTTTATCTGATGAAAAAATGCTTATATTTTTGGGGGAATGGTAAATATGGATCTTCTTAACAAGCATTTGCAAGAACATCACAGGAATGAAATCACCGTTCTCGCAATTTGCAAAACCCTGGTGAGCCAAGATATAGGCTTGGCTTGAAGAAACTTAAATCTCACCTGCCTAATGATGGTGCATAGCAAATATCAAAAGATTCTGATTGGTGGGTCTGAAGAAAAAGATTTTTAAAGAATATTCCTCATACTGCACTAATTTCAACATTTGGACTCCCACAGAGAGGCCAAATATGGACCCAGGGATTTGATTTCAATAAACGTGTAAAAAAATCTTGCAAAGATGGTATAAGTGAAATCTGAAAGGTTTTGGAGGAGTGAATTGGGTAAAGCAGAGTCTTAAATGCTTTCTTCATTACCCACAGTGTTACAGAACGCTGACTAAGCATTTTTTCAAAGTCACGAAAAAGTACCCCATGATTGACCTGACAGAAATTTGCTTAGACCATTCTATTCTGTTGGTCCCAAGGAAGCTTCACACCAAATAAGAATTCTCAGTGCCATGTAGTTTTGGATATATGGGTGTTTTGAATTTTGTTCTATTTTTAGCTCCTGCGGTTCCCATGGGGGGATGGGAAAATATTTTGGGGCATAAATTAATTACTTATGATCAAATAAAACCAAAAATTAAATTTGGTTCAAATCAGCCTCTTGGTTCGAAAAACAGAAATTTTGGGCGGAGCAAAAATACATGCCCTCCAATAATGAACAAAAATAAAGAACAAAACTGAGTCTACACCTCAAAAGGAAGCAGCACACCACATATCAAATCTTTGCTACTCCTGGTTCACAAGAAGATTTTTTTAAGATTTAGGCAAAATTTTGGGGCATGGCCCTACTGGGGGCAGGGCAACTTGATTTAAGCAAAATCAAAATGCAATGTCATCACAAACAAGCATCTCACATTTCACTTAAATGATTAATCAGTTCAGCAGGTTTGGAGGAGAAGACGCAAACACCATGTTCACGGACGACGGACGACAGATGGCAAGTGATCACTACACCTCATCCTGACTGAAAGTCAGGTGAGCTAAAAACTCAGTGGACCATGAGTGCTGCAGTTGGGCGAGATGCTTGGTTCAAGGAGAGAAGAAACTTGCAGCTGCTGGCTTTCGAAAGTGTTGTTAAAACCCAATAAATAAATAAATAAATAAACAAGAGGTCCCACAGGGCCTGAAGCGCTCACCTTGAACAGAACATGATATAAACAGAGAACAGAACACGATATAAGAGCCCAAGAATGAATCTACATTAAGCAATCCATCTCCATAGGATACACTGCAAATCTTTGAGCCCCTCAGGAGTGACAAAAACAGTCCAAGCATCATGCCTTTTCTTTAGTTGATTATGATGTAAAATGTGGAGCTCCCCTCTCAAGCCCCTTGATACAACCTATGTAGATTACTCTTCACCTCTTGAGGGTACTGAATAAAAAATGTCTAATTCTTCAGCTACTTGGCCAATTCTGGCTCCCATAGGGAGCTCAAATATCAACCCAGGCACTCGATTTGAACAAAGTTGAATCTGATCTCCTTAGAGATGCTGTTTACCAAACATGAAAGCATTCTGACTGGTGGATCTGAAGAACAAAATTTTAAAGAAATTTCCTCATATTGCACTAAGTTAAAATTTGGGCTATCATAGCGAGCCCAAACTTTAACCTACAGACCCGATTTGAACAAACTTGAATCTCACCCCCACCCCTTTCCTCCCCCCTTAGAGATGTTGTATACCAAGCATCTGACTGGTGGATCTGAAGAAGAAGATTTTTAAAAAAAACTTCCCCCTACAGACCCGATTTGAACAAACTTGAATCTCACCCCCACCCCTCCCCCCTTAGAGATGTTGTATACCAAGCATCTGACTGGTGGATCTGAAGAAGATTTTTAAAAAAAACTTCCCCATACAGCCCTAAGTTAAATTTGGGCTACCAAAGGAAGCCCAAATATTAACATAGGGACTTGGTTTGAACAATCTTGAATCTGACCATCATAACAATGAGGGTACCAAACATTAAAAAATTCTGACTCGTGGTTCTGAAGAAGATTTTTAAAGAAAATTCCCCATAAAATTTGGACTCCTGCATTGAGTCCAAATATGAACGAATGGGCTTCATTTTAACAAACTTGTATCTGACCCCTCTATGGATGCTGTATACCAAATATCAAAAGATTCTGAACATTGGTTCTTGAGAAAAGATTTTCTAAAATGTTTGCAAAAATTCTGCGCCAACATTATTCTGATGCCCTCTTCAGAACTCTCTAACAACAACTGAGGGCATTTTTTTTTACCATTCAATTCTACTGGTCCTAAGGATGCTTCACATCACATAACAGTTCTCTGTTCCAAGTGGTTTGGGAAACATGGGAGTTTGAAAACATTTCTATTTTTTGCTCCTGGGGTTCCCATGGGGATGCAGGGGTTTTTTGCATGAGGTAAGTATACTTATGACCCAATATTACCACATACTGAATTTCATTCAAATCGGACCATCGGTTCGGAAAATAGAAATTTTGGGTGGTACCAAAAATCTAACCACTGCCATTACAAAGCCAAATATTGCTTCACAAAGTACGTTTGAACAAGCTTGATTCTACACCTCAAAAGGTAGTTCCATAACGAATATAAAGTCACTGTACCCACTGGTTCATAAGATTTTAAAAATATTTTGGGAGAATTTTACCCCACCGGGGCCCACCCCCTCCTTATGGGGCTGGGCATGTTGAGTTAAACAAAAAATACTCACACAAACTTTAACTTGAATTGACCAAAACATGGTGTTGATGGATGACAGATGGATGGACAATGGATGGAGAGTGATTAGATAAGCCCTGCTTGACTTTGTCGAAGTGAGCTAATAAAAAAAAAAATTAAACGGTTCCTGTCCGATATTTTACCCATGTTATTAAAATTGATAAATTTGTCCCTGGAGTGCAACAAGGTTTATGCTATACATGTAGCATTGCAAAGTCTTCTTGCACTCAAGTGATGGAATACACCTCCACCCAAGCTATTCTGTAGATTATGAGGCCTAAAACAAACCAAGAACATGAACTTATGCATGAATATTATTACAATGAATACACTGTCTTGCACAACGGAATACCACACAATCCAGTGTAGACCGATTTCAAAAAGTCCTCCGTAGTGGAAGGGCAATTTTAACAAACATACAGGCCCAAATAAGCTTCATACACAGTGTAAAAATTTCACAAAATTAATAAACATTCATATATGTTTAATAGGAATTAGGAGTATTGTAATTAAAAGTCAATTGTGTGGTTGTTTATAAACTTATATTACTTTGTTATCAGGTGTTAAAAAATATGAATATTTGTAAACACACCCACCCATTTAGATTAGTCCCTGCTCATAGCAGTGACACAGACATACAGTACAGTTGCTGGTCATAATCCTTGCATGGGCAGTGCATGATGTCCATGCATGTTTTTTCCAGGTAATAGAAAATCATCATCAATAAAATTTTAATTAATGAAGCACCAAATTGTATCCTGTGGTTCATTAATTAAATTTTTGATGAATATTGCTGTAAACAATGTTTGAAAACTAATATCATTGCATCCGCGGAAATATTGCCCACCCACGGAAAGTGACCAGTACACAGCAGCACAGACTCAAGGTAATTGTGTTTTACTGTCTTGAATTTCAAATTTTTTTTTTTTTTTTTTTTTTTTTGGGGGGGGGGGGGGGGGGGTGCACCAGACCCTCCACTGATGAGAGGGTCACACATCCTCTTGTCCTCACCCTTATCTCACTGCTATGTGGCTCAGGTGATTCTGTGCATCATATTCTTTATGACTCCCACCAGACACATGTATTACTCTTGCCCCTACAGTTAAAACTAGAAGTCCTGTCACGAATAGTGCGCTTATCTAGGCTTAATTGCGCGTTGGAATTGCGCGCAATTGCCATATCGAATGGCATCCAAAGCACGGCAGGTTCTCCTGGTTGCTCATAGCAAACACATGCAATGTTTCTGCCAATGGACCTCCGGGTTACCCGAAGGTCCATTGGCTGAAACATTGCCTGTGCACAGGCCATATGTACAGAATATGATAGTTTTAATTGGGTCATAACGCGCACATTAACGCGCATATCAACGTGCTATTTGTGCGCATTTCATGACAGGACTTCTAGTTTTAACTGTACATGTAACTTAGATATCCTGGCTAAGCACTAGTATAATGGTAAACTAACATCAAATTGTGTGCTTATGTACAGTAGCTACAGTTAAAACTAGAAGTCCTGTCATGAAATGCGCACAAATAGCACGTTGATATGCGCGTTATTGTACGCGTTAAGGCCCAAGTAAAGCTATCAAATTCTGTACATATGGCCTGTGCACAAGCAATGTTTCAGCCAATGGACCTCCGGGTAACCCGGAGGTTCATTGGCAGAAGCATTGCATGTGTTTGCTATGAGTAACCAAGAGAACCTGCCGTGCTTTGGATGCCATTCGATATGACAATTGCGTGCAATTCCAACGCGCAATTAAGCCTAGATAAGCACACTATTCGTGACAGGACTTCTAGTTTTAACTGTAACATATTGGAATAGTATAATGAGCTTTGTTAGAAACTTGATCAAGTATTGATGACAAACAACAATTTTCATTACCAGTACCTGGTGCCAGTAATAAAAGTAAGATTTGCAAATATCACCCTGCGTTTTTTCAGCTATTAACTAACATAAAATTGTGCGCTTCATGAAAATTATTTTGTTACTGCCTGTTAAAAATTACTGTTTCTTGTTTTGCTCTTTTAGAAAAAGAAATCACTCCTTTTCTGGCGGGCATACTAAACACCGTGGCAACCGAGGGATACCAAGGTGAAGGAAAACAGGTATGAGGTGGTGTGTTCTTTTTATTATTTATTTATTGGTGTTTAAGGTCACATTTATCTGCACAACAGCTTATTGTGACCATGGCAGTTTTATGGATGGAGGAAACTAGAGTACCCAGGAGAACCACTGAGCAATGGCAAGCAACTGTGAGCTACCCAACATACTACACAAGCACAGTTAGCCTTGTTCGAAGACAGGTGCACCAAGAACATGCAGTATGCCTTAGTACACAGCATACCTTGCCCCCACATGGGTAGTGGGGGTGAAGTGTCTTGCCCAAGGACACAAAGCTGTTGCCGCAGGTGGGATTCGAACCGAGGATCTCTTGGCTTGCAGTCTGCACCTCCACCTAATGAGCTAATGCACCCCTGATGGTGTATTCTGATTATGTAAATAGATTTAAGCAGTACTAGTATGTGATTGGTTTTAATGCCATATTTGAGAATAATGGGTGCTGAAGTAATAAGAGTGCGCTGAAAAATCTTCCCTTTGGTATTTAGTAGGTAGCTTGGTAATGGTAAAGTGACTTCACCTCAGTAAGCAACAGTGTGAAAGCTGGCAGCCATCTTTAATATCGGGCCACCGCACCCAAAAACACTCGTTCTCATCCCAAGGTGATAACAAAGGTACCCAAAAAGTTTCATGAAGATCGATTCATAAATACAGCCTCCAGCCTTAGCGTATTGACATGTGCACTTACAGTGTATAAGTAGCACTGAATAAATTAAAGGTCATCTAATTTGCATAATTTCTGCAAGAGAAAAAAACCTGTATTATACAGTATTTTTTGTGATGTATTCCATGTTACTAAACATTCATACAAAAATTTATTCAAATCAGAACTTTCATACAGAAGTTCTGTACAAAAAACTGAGTGCACTAATTTTAGTACAAATTGGCTGCTAGTGGCCATCTTGAATTTCGAACTGCACCCAAAAACACTCGCTCTCATCCCACAGTGATAACAAAGGTACCCAAGACGTTTCGTAAAGATCGGTTCATAAATACGGCCTCTAGCCTGAGCTGTATAGAAGTTGTGTACAAAAAACTGATTGGACCTAATTTTGGTACAAAATGGCCACTGGCAGCCATGTTGAATTTTGGATCGCACCCCAAAACACTCGTTCTCGTCCCTAGGTGATAACAAAGGTACCCAAGAAGCTTGGTGAAGATCGGTTCATAAATACAGCCCCTAGCCTGATCCGTATTGACATGTGTACATACTGTGTATAAGTAGTACTGAATAAATCAAAGTTTGTCTAATTTGCATAATTTCTGTACAAGAAAAAAACCTGTATTTTATGTGATGTATTCCATGTTACTAAACAATCATGCACAAATTTATTCAAATCAGAACTTTCATAGAGAAGTTCTGTACAAAAAACTGATTGCAGTAATTTCAGTACAAAATAGCTGCCGGCGGCCATCTAGAATTTTGGACTCCCCCCAAAAACACTCATTCTAACATCATGGTGATAACAAAGGTACCCAAAAAATATCGTAAAGATCGGTTCATAAATACAGCCTCTAGCCCAAGTTGTATAAAGTTCTGTACAAAAAACTGATTGTACCTAATTTCAGTACAAAATGGCCACTGGTAGCCATCTTGAATTTTGAACTGCACCCAAAAACACTCATTCTCATCCCAAGGTGATAACAAAGGTACCCAAGAAGTTTCATGAAGATCAGTTCATAACTGTACAGCCTAGCCCGAGCCGTATTGACATGTGCACTTACTGGGTATACATGTAAGTAGCAGTGAATAAATTAAAGTTCATCTAATTTGCATAGTTTCACAAGAAAAAAACCTGTATTATATGTGATGTACTCCATGTTACTAAACATTCATACAAAAATTTATTCAAATCAGACCTTTCATACAAAAGTTCTGTACAAAAATGCTGATTGCACTAATTTCTGTACAAAATGGCTGCTGGAGGCCATCTTGAATTTTGGACCGCACCCAAAAAACACTCGTTCTCGTCCCACGTGATAACAAAGGTACTCAAGAAGTTTTGTAAAGATCGGTTCATAAATACAGCCTCTAGCCCGAGCCGTATTGAATTGTTGTTGCCGAACAGACGGACAATGGGCCATGACATAATCTTAAATTTGACTTTGTCAAAGTTGAGCTAAAAATGGAGAATATCCAGAGTATCAAAAAACAAATACCTATTTGTAAAGGACTCCTCCTTTCAAGGACAATGGGGCAGTGTTGGCATTCACCACCATGCTGCCTTGAGGCTGCATTTTGAATTCCTGTGTTTGTTGTTCTTATGAAATATTATTTTATTATTATCAGTTATGGCACAAATATGGTACCGATAGCACACTTTCAGGAACCGCTGATATCTGATGTCGACTGTGTGTCAGTGCGTGAGGTGCACACATACTTTTGGGGTTCTATACACCCCATCCTTCATTTTGCTATATAATTTGTGTAAATTTATTTGGAATTTATAGAATTTCAGACTTGTAAATTTCATAGTATTGTTTTTGCCTTAGTTATGGTGCTTTATAAGTAATGGGCAATTTAGTTTGAAAAAAAGGGGTTCATGAATATTCAGTCACAGGAAGATTCAGACCGAATACTTTTTCTGAGAATATTCGGTCCCCAATTTCATTCATGCCCCCACCCCTCTCTCCTGTTAACCCATATAATGAACATCCCAAAAGACATTTTAATATCTAGATATTTATGCTTGTTCGCAACGCATTATGGACACAAATGGACACAGAGTCAAGGTAATTGTGTATTACTGTCTTGAATTTCAAATTTATTTTTTTTTTTGGGGGGGGGGGGGAGGAGGGTTAGGGGGGGTGCACCCGACCCCTCCACTGATGGGAAGGTCACACACCCTCTTGTCATCGCCCCTATCTCACTGCTATGTGGCTCAGGTGATTCTGTGCATCATATTTTTTATTACCCGGCCCCACTCCCACTAGATATTACTCTTGCTCCTACATGTAACTTAGATTTCCTGGCTAAGCACCAGTATATAGTGGTAAACCAACATCAAATTGTACGCTTATGTCCAGTAGCTAACATATTGGAATAGTATAATGTGCTTTGTCAGAAACTTGATCAAGTATTGATGACAAACAGCAATTTTCATTACCAGTACCTGGTGCCAGTAATAAAATAAGATTTGCAAATATCACCCTGTGTTTTTTTCAGCTATTAACTAACATAAAATTGTGCGGTTCATGAAAATTATTTCGTTACTACCTCTTAAAAATTACTGTTTCTTGTTTTGCTCTTTTAGAAAAAGAAATCACTCCTTTTCTGGCGGGCATACTAAACACCGAGGCAAACCGAGGGATACCAAGGTGAATGAAAACAGGAGAGTTTAAATGGGTATGAGGTGGTGTGTTCTTTTTATTATTTATTTATTGGTGTTTAAGGTCACATTTATCTGCACAACAGCTTATTGTGACCATGGCAGTTTTATGGATGGAGGAAACTGGAGTACCCCAGGAGAACCACTGAGCAATGGCAAGCTACTGTGAGCTCCCCAACATACTACACAAGCTGGGTTAGCCTTGTTCGAAGACAGGTGCACCAAGAACATGCAGTATGCCTTAGTACACAGCATACCTTGCCCCCACATGGGTAGTGGGGGTGAAGTGTCTTGCCCAAGGACACAAAGCTGTTGCCGCAGGTGGGATTCGAACCGAGGATCTCTCGGCTTGCAGTCTGCACCTCTACCTACTGAGCTAATGCACCCCTGATGGTGTATTCTGATTATGTAAATAGATTTAAGCAGTACAAGTATGTGATTGGTTTTAATGCCATATTTGAGAATTATGGGCACTGAAGTAATAAGAGTGCGCTGAAAAATCTTCCCTTTGGTATTTAGTAGGTAGCTTGGTAATGGTAAAGTGACTTCACCTCAGTAAGCAACAGTGTGAAAGCTGGCAGCCATCTTTAATATCGAGCCACCGCACCCAAAAACACTCGTTCTCATCCCAAGGTGATAACAAAGGTACCCAAAAAGTTTCATGAAGATCGATTCATAAATACAGCCTCCAGCCTTAGCGTATTGACATGTGCACTTACAGTGTATAAGTAGCACTGAATAAATTAAAGGTCATCTTATTTGCATAATTTCTGCAAGAGAGAAAAACCTGTATTATACAGTATTTTTTGTGATGTATTCCATGTTACTAAACATTCATACAAAAATTTATTCAAATCAGAACTTTCATACAGAAGTTCTGTACAAAAAACTGATTCCACTAATTTTGGTACAAAATGGCTGCTAGTGGCCATCTTGAATTTCGAACTGCACCCAAAAACACTCGCTCTCATCCCACGGTGATAACAAAGGTACCCAAGACATTTCGTAAAGATTGGTTCATAAATACGCGCTCTAGTCTGAGCAGTATAGAAGTTGTGTACAAAAAACTGATTGTATCTAATTTTGGTACAAAATGGCCTCTGGCAGCCATGTTGAATTTTGGATCGCACCCCAAAACACTCGTTCTCGTCCCTAGGTGATAACAAAGGTACCCAAGAAGCTTGGTGAAAATCGGTTCATAAATACAGCCCCTAGCCCGAGCCGTATTGACATGTGTACTTACTGTGTATAAGTAGCACTGAATAAATCAAAGTTTGTCTAATTTGCATAATTTCTGTACAAGAAAAAAACCTGTATTTTATGTGATGTATTCCATGTTACTAAACAATCATACACAAATTTATTCAAATCAGAACTTTCATACAGAAGTTCTGTACAAAAAACTGATTGCAGTAATTTCAGTACAAAATAGCTGTCGGCGGCCATCTAGAATTTTGGACTCCCCCCTAAAACACTCATTCTAACCCCATGGTGATAACAAAGGTACCCAAGAAATTTTGTACAGATCGATTCATAATTACGGCCTCTAGCCCAAGTTGTATAGAAGTTCTGTACAAAAAACTGATTGTACCTAATTTCGGTACAAAATGGCCACTGGTAGCCATATTGAATTTTGGACCGCACCCAAAAACACTCATTCTCATCCCAAGGTGATAGCAAAGGTACCCAAGAAGTTTCATGAAGATCAGTTCATAAATACAGCCTAGCCCGAGCCGTATTGGCATGTGCACCTACTGGGTATACATGTAAGTAGCACTGAATAAATTAAAGTTCATCTAATTTGCATAATTTCAGCACGAGAAAAACACCTGTATTATATGTGATGTACTCCATGTTACTAAACATTCATACAAAAATTTATTCAAATCAGAACTTTCATACAGAAGTCCTGTACAAAAAACTGATTGCACTAATTTCTGTACAAAATGGCTTCTGGAGGCCATCTTGCATTTTGGACCGGACCCAAAAACACTCGTTCTCGTCCCACGGTGATAACAAAGGTACCCAATAAGTATCGTAAAGATCGGTTCATAAATCCAGCCTCTAGCCCGAGTTGTATTGAATTGTTGTTCCCAAACAGACGGACAACGGGCTATGACACAACCTTAAATATGACTTTGTCAAAGCTGAGCTAAAAATGGGGAGTGTCCAGAGTATCACAAAACAAAAACCTATTTTGTAAAGGACTCCCCCTTTCAAGGACAATGGGACAGCATTGGCATTCACAACCATGCTGCCTTGAGGCTGCATTTTGAATTCCTGTGTTTGTTGTTCTTATGAAATATTATTTTATTATTATCAATTATGGTACAAATATGGTACCAATAGCACACTTTCAGGATCTGCTGATGTCTGATGGCGACTGTGTGTCAGTGTGTGAGATGCACACATACTATACACCACATCCTTCATTTTGCTATATAATTTGTGTAAATTTATTTGGAATTTATAGAATTTCAGACTTGGAAATTTCATAGTATTCTTTTTGCCTTAGTTATGGTGCTTTATAAGTAATGGGCAATTTAGTTTGAAAAAAGGGGTTCATGAAGATTCAGTCACAGGAAGATTCAGCCCTCATACTTTTTCAGAGAATATTCTGTCTCAGTCGTGGTCGAATGTCATCACCTCTTGAGGTCAAATCCTCACAGAATTTTCTTTTTAAAATATTCTATGCATTTTTTCTATTGTTTTATGTTAAGGATTTATGATTACTAATTATGACAAAATTACAAGTGCGATATCAAACAAACCTTAATGAAGCTGGAACAAAAAAAAACCTTCCCAAAACAAGCTGTGAGAGGTTCTCAGCTCGAATCCCAAATGCGGCAACTGAAATAAGGCATACTGCACATCAATGATGCACTTGTCTTCAACCAATGCTAACCCTGCTTGCTTGGAGTTACAATGTTGAGAAGCTGTCAGTTGCTTGTTATTGTTGCTTGGTAGTTCTCTCTCCGGGTGCTCTGGCTGGGTTCCTCCCCCAGTAAAACTGTTGGGTGGCCCTGGCTGTAAAAATTGTTGTTAGACCCAATAAATAAAGAAATCAAATTTGCTGAATCCAAGACCTTTGAATGATGGTTTTGATTGGGGTGTGTGTGTGTGGGTGGGTAGAAGGGGGGGGGGGGGGGGTTATACAGTGGTGCCCACTTAATTGGATATATCTTAATTGTATATCCCTGTTAATAGAATATAATTTCCCAACACAAAACCATTTACCTCCAGTACAAATTTGACCTGGTAATTGAATATAGGTTATAGAGTAATCTTCTGTTAATTAAATAAAAAATCTTGTAACATGTTGAGAAATTGCCCTGACTCTTCCCAGTTTTCCTTTGGTTATAGACCAATTTGGCCTCAGTACATTCAATACAGGCATTTAATCTATTATATCTTGTTTGACAGAGCTCAAGGAGCTCTGTCAAACAAAATATAATAGAATAAATACCAAGTTTATCTCTGGAATACAGGAAAGTGACACAATCCCTGTCAATTGAATACTCCTGCTAATTGAATAATGTTATTGGCAAAGTGGCTCTTCAATTAACAGGGTTCCACTGTACAGCAAAAACAAATATCACAAACTAATAATGAAACTATGTACTTGTGAAATTTTCATGTGGTCATTCTACAAAATGTTTTAGCTGGTACTATACAGTTTTGAAGGTTAAAGGGCTCAGTACTTACAGTTAAAACTAGAAGTCCTGTCACGAATAGTGTGCTTGTCTAGGCTTAATTGCGCGTTGGAATTGCACGCAATTGCCATATCGAATGGCATCCAAAGCACGGCAGGTTCTCCTGGTTACTCATAGCAAACACATGCAATGTTTCTGCCAATGGACCTCCGGGTAACCCGGAGGTCCATTGGCTGAAACATTGCTTGTGCACAGGAGACATGTACAGATTTTGACAGCTTTATTTGGGCCATAACGCACACATTAACGCACATATCAACATGCTATTTGGGTGCATTTCATGACAGGACTTCTAGTTTTAACTGTAGAGGTGAAGGCTGCAAGCCAAAGGGTCCTCTATCAAATACCACCTGTGGCAACCACTTTGTTTCCTTGAGCAATACACTTCATTCCCACTGCCTACGTAGTGCCATTGCGTACCAAGGCATACTGCATGTCAATCGTACACTTGTCTTCAACCAATGCTAACCCAGCGTGTGTGCTGTTTGTACGTTAGATGTTTGTAATTGCTCTGTGGTTCTCTCTGGCTTTTCCCACCTGTAAAACTGTCCGACATGAAGTGACCCTGGCTATCGAAGTGTCATTAAACCCCAATAAATAAATCAATAAGAATCATGTGTCCCTATTCTGGAGAACAGTTTGGGGCAAATTGCCAAAGGATGGTTTGGGTTAGATTAGTATCCAGTTTCGGTCAAATTGTTGGAGGACAGTTTGGATGCAATTCTCATGAATTCCAGTCACTTTGGCCCCAAGTCATTTTGGCCCCAATCATTACAGCCTCAGGTCAATTCAGCCCCAATATACTAGGTCATTTCGGCCTCTTCAAATATTTTCAAATATTGTTTGAATTTTAACATTTTTCTATTTAATTTTTTTTCAACATATATATCTCTCAATTAGATATTCAGGTATACATGATATATGTCTAGTAGATTTTCTTTCATGATGAATAAATAAAAGAAAAGTTTCAGCAGTCAAAGATGCACATGGACTATGTGGGATTTGAAATCCCTTGTGACCTGAATAATTTTATTTGCTTATGAATCTATGAGAGCCGGAAGCGAGGGTAAGTAATGTTATTTGGTTTGAGTGTACGCCTTGGAAGTGGGGAAACTGGGATCAGACCCCCATGGACATCGAACTGGAAGAGGACTAGGAATTGCGCATGACTACGAAGATTCTGCTCTATATTTTAGAAAATGTGGACATATTTATGGTAGTATCAAAATCGCAGTTTGGTGATTGTTTCAGAAAAAAAAAAGAAAAAGAAACCCTGTGAACCTCAAACTGGAAGGTGACTAGGAATTGTGCATAACAATATGAATGAATGACTGCATATTCTGGTACTTTGCAAAATTTCAAAGTAAAATAATTTCTCTTACTTATACAGATAGCATCTGAAATGAATGTAAAATTGAACACATGGATAATTTTGAATGTCATGTATAACTGTTCTGTACACTGTGTAAATACAAATAACTGAACATTACTTAATAAAGGTAATTACCCATTATTTCTAAACATGAACTATGCACTGATCTTTATAGATCTCTACACTTAAAATGGTGCCAAAATGACCAAGGGACCAAAGTGACTAGGACAGAGATGACTTTGAGGTCGAATTGACCAGAGGACGAAATGACTTGGAGCCGAAGTGATTGGATATCATTCTAACAGATGAGAGACGTTAATTATTACAGAACACATTGAATGTGAATTTACTGCAGAGATAATTGCTCGACGATATATTATATTAATATTTTTTCAATAAAGATCAAACAATCTATTAATAGTTTTTTTAAGAACTATTTTCAGGAGTTAAAACGAATATCGTAGCGTATCTAAAATATCCTAACAGATGTGTACTGCTTTTCTTTTGGATGATTCTTCCCTGGGCCTAGTTCTCCCCAGGCTGAAGATTCCCCCAGTTCCCGAAAAAAGATGACATGCCATTTTCAATGGCGGTAAATATCCAAAAGGGTTATTATTTTCCATTTTTTAGTTTTTGAAACTACGAAGCACTGTTCAGAAATACAGATGCACCAAAAAGTAACACATTATTACTTTGTTTTGGTTTCTAACGGGACTGAAAGCAACCTGTCAGTATCACTTTTTCGAATTACACCCATTTCGTCTGCTAACCAAATCGTCTGCTGCAATTTTACCCAAGTCGTCCTCTACAATTATACCCAACACGTCCGAAACTCGTTCGCTGGGGGAAAGTATTCAAGTATTGCATTTTGAATCATTTTTTATTTATTTATATAATAATTTTATTGTATAATTTATTGTATATTACCTATTGTAATATATCTTAATGTACCTCCATTGTAATATATCTTAATGTACCTCCTTGCATTAAATTTCATATACAGTTAAAACTAGAAGTCCTGTCCCGAATTGTGCGCTTATCTAGGCTTAATTGCGCTTAGGAATTGCGCACAATTGACATATCGAATGGCATCCAAAGCACGGCAGGTTCTCCTGATTACTCATAGCAAACACAGGCCATGTTTCTGCCAATGGACCTCCGGGTTACCCGGAGGTCCACTGGCTGAAACATTGCTTGTGCAGAGGCCATATGTACAAAATTTTATAGCCTTACTATGGTCATAACGCGTAGATTAACGCGCAGACCGGCGAGCTATTTGTGCGCATTTCATGACAGGACTTCTAGTTATAACTGTATGTGTATGAAATTCTGAATACAGAAATGTCAGAACAAAATAAACTATCCAGCCATGTAATAAATTTTAATTACTGTTTATTCAATGGATTACCAATCAAAATTATATTATTACAGTAAAAGTTCTAAAAGTATATGTACGTTATATTAAGTTCCACAACATAATCTTATAATTTTGCAATTTTTCGTTGAAGAGCCCCACCAGCACCTTACAGTGAATAACTGCAAAATTATTAGCCTAAGTATTATAAGAATTAATTATATTAAGAAATGCAATAAAATTTGTTATATTAAGTTCTGCAACATAATCTTATAATTTTGCAATTATTCATCGAGGCGCACCGTCACTTTACAATGAATAATAGCAAAATTATTAGCAAATGTATTATAAGAATTAATTATATTAAGAAACGCATCAAAATTTATGGTTTATTAAATTCTGCAACATAATCTTATAATTTTGCAATTATTCTTGGAAGAGCATCACCGGCCCTTTACAATGAATAATCACAAAATTATTAGCAAATGTATTATAGGAATTAATAATATTAAGAAACGCATCAAAACGTGTTATAATTATATTAAGAAATGCATCAAAACTTGTTATATTAAGTTCCGTAACATAATCTTATAATTTTGCAATTATTCCAGGGGGAGGGGGGTCCTTGGGGGGGGGGGGGGGGGGTCCCAAAAATTTGCAGGGGTGGGTGAGTCTCTTGGGTGCACCAAAAATGTGCATTTCCAACTTGTGCAATTTTTTAAAAACATATCAATATATCAGCCAATATATGACAACATTTGTGCTTCAAACCTTAAAGATGATGTTGTACATCACACTCTTAACATAAATACAACATCAGGAGGCTTTATATGTGAGAATATTGGGCTTAATCTGGGAAAATGTCACACGTTAGTAGGGGGTGGGTGTCTTGTTCGAAATGTAGAAAATGTGCAGACAATATTTCCCTTGACAAGCGGACGACTCGGCTTGCAGACGAAACGTCCGTATACCCTTTTTTCAAGCAAACTTTTCCTTACTTTTACGATCATACTAAACACCGAGGGATACCGAGGGATGCTCAAAAAGGGGGTTTAAAGGGGGTTTCGTGGTTTATTTTATATATATTATTATATATGTGGATGATATGGTACTGAATACCAAATTTTAAGTGAAGTGAATTATTAAAAGTGAAGTTATAACAATTTTTCAGTAAACACACTAAACACCGAGGGCTAATCTTTACCGAGCGACGATCCTAATTGGCTTTCACAGTGAGCGTACACACAGCCAGTAGTTAATTAATTGATGCAGATATTGTCGCTCGGTGTTTAGTAGCTTTGTCAGCACTCGGTATGGTAGTCTCAGTTATTTGTTAAGTATATGTGTATGCTTAATTCAGGAAAACAGTTAAGTATTCCATATCCAGGGCCCCATGCCCCCATATTATTTTTATTTAATTGATGCAGATATTGGCGCTCGGTGTTTAGTAGCTTTGTCAGCCCTCGGTATGGTAGTCTCAGTTACTTGTTAAGTAAATGTGTATGCAGTCAAGTATTTCAAACTCCGGACAAAGGTTTTCGATGCACGCAAACAGAATAAAACTATCCCAAAATCTTGGACAAACAACAATTGTGAAAGTTTAAACAACATGATCATCAAATTAGAAAATAACTGGAAAGCTCTAAAATTAACTGACTTAGCAGACAATCTGGAAAAAATCGTCACAGATCAGTTGCGTGATGTACGGGGCGCCTTGTATGGCTCGGGTGATTACCAACTATCCGAGCATGCACGTGCTCTCAGAGTTAAGCACAAAACATGGATCTTGTTAGCACCAGACCAGAAGGACAGACGCATGAAGCGCTTGCTATCTCATGTTTGTGATAGTTCGAAGCTTCAGACTTCAACGGACGGACAATTGACAATACCAAAGACTGCGACTATCGCAAAAAAAACCAGGGCAGGTAAAACGTGTTAAATCATGCAAAACTAAATCCGTTAATAAACGCCAGCGTTTGGTATAAATTGAAATAAATTTTAAACTCTTTGAATGAAACTCTTGAATAAAATAAAATAAAATAGAATAAAATTATAAATTAAATGAATTTAAAATTCACTAAATATGCAGTCTTTGAATTTTATTAAATAAAAATAATATGGGGCTGATGTGTATCCCTCCCCGTGGTGGCCCTGGATATGAAACTCTTGAATAAAATAAAATAGAATAAAATTATAAATTAAATGAATTTAAAATTCATTAAATATGCAGTCTTTGAATTTTATTAAATAAAAATAATATGGGGCTGATGTGTATCCCTCCTCGTGGTGGCCCTGGATATGGAATACTTAACTGTTTTCCTGAACTAAGCATACACATATACTTTACAAATAACTGAGACTACCATACCGAGGGCTGACAAAGCTACTACACGCCTAGTCTTTGTAAGACTGTGACCCGGGGCCCTCCTGGCCCTCACACGTGCCAGGAGGGCCCCGGGTTAACAGTCTTACAAAGACTACTACACGCCGAGCGACAATATCTGCATCACGCCATCAATTAATTAACTACTGGTTATGCGTACGCTCACTGTGAAAACCAATTTAGATTGTCGCTCGGTAAAGATTAGCCCTTGGTGTTTAGTATGTTGACTGTAAAATGTTTATAACTTCACTTTTATTCACCCAATTGACTTCAAATTTCGCATCAGGGTAGATATTGACTTTACTAATTGCAATATCAAAACATTATATCAAGAAACCCCCTATAGAACGAGATATAGAGCATCCCTCGGTATCCCTCGGTGTTTAGTATGACCCTACTTTTACAACACCTTAACATTCGGATAATTCAACAACTGAGTTTCTGTTCATCTTGATATTTCACGAGATACGTGTCAATGCATATCTGTATACAATCGCACCAATATAACAAGAATTATCATATATATTATCGGTTATATGTACGTTTTTTTCGATTGAGGTTATCACTGGCAGACAAGTTGCAACGAAATCTGGACTGAGTGTTCGATCTGAAATGACGAGATCATCAGCTGAGCATATTGACAAACCTCCAGAAGGACAGAACTCGAGTAATAATAGTAACACTTTGGCCGGCCGCTGATTTGTCGCGGTTCTCGGTTGAGAAGGCCTGGTTACCCCTGAAGTGTAGATATGTAGGCCAATGTATCACGCAAAGCTTTGAGGCGAGACAAAAAACATTTGATTCCCAGAGGGGGACAGGCCAATTGCAATTGCATGGGCAATTCGACACCGGAAGTTACGTGGTTTTATCACTGAAATTTACTGTCCACTTCAAAAATCACATTGACGGCTATAGAGAATTCTGTTCTGGAACACATTTATCTGACTGGGTATGTGGAACCCTTTGCGGGCCTACGGCCCGCTTGGGGTTCCTATAATACATCCTTCAAACTTCAAAAACAAAATCCCGCTATTTATACTCAGTTATAAACCTATATATGGCAGTGTTTTTCACTCAATGATCTGTTCGTTCACAACCTTATGTGATGATATTGATTATTTCGCTTTTGTTATTTCAAAATGGCAGATATCTGCTCATGCAGACAAAAGACAAGGGCGGTTAGGTTATTTTGAACGGTGGTTTGGCGGCCCTATGGGGTTTGTCGCGGTAAATTTCTTTAAAAGTCCTGAAATATCCAATTAAATAAGAGAAGGTGGTTGAATAAGAATAATTGCACTATTTGAGTAAATTACTTACTTGTACAATATGACAACTGCAATCATTGATACAACAAGGGCAGATAGTATAACAGGTAGAACGATCGCCACTACATTTGTAACCGTCTTTTCTGCAAAAATGAAAGAATGATCGTTCGACAAATTGCGAAACAATATTATTGCTAGTATATGTAGAAAAGTTTACCTGCAAAAGGTATTGTGAGTATTTCAAAGTCAAATCTGGTATAGGAATATATTTTCATAAACAACGACAGCGATGTTTGAATGCGTAGAAAAACCCAAAACCAAAATCATTCTGGAACATGATGGGTACAGTTATGTCGTATTTTGAACAGTTAAAGAAAACGGGTAAGGACGCTGTCTTTAACAGCTTACGTTCTGTCAAAACTGAAGCCAGCAGTGAGATAAGTTTGTAGATTGCCTCAACTGAATATTGGACAGCTAAGAAATGTTGTCTATTTAAAAAAATGTCATACAAACCAATTGCTATAACATCAATGCAGTTTGCCAAGAAAACATTTGTAGAGTGTACCGACAATTTCTAACCTACGGATAAATATAAGATCCGATGAAATTTATTCCTTTATGAACTATTTTACGCCCATCGGAAAGGTATCAAAACTTCAACTCAGATTACTCAATATTTAAATTACTATATCATTAAAAAGACAACACTTGTGCCAATATCCATTGCTTCAGCTTTGAAAGACTAATTAATATAACAGTTTTACCCCATCACTTTTCCTACTACGCCCACTTTGGCCATATATGGGTGACCTCTATGTACGTCTGAATGCGAGGAAGTTTAATAAAAATTATGACACAGATGTACTTGAAACTCTAACACTTGATTGATTGATGGAAGGGGCTCTCTGAGACCTTTCCAACAATTAATCAGTTGGTAGGTAGGTTTGATCTGCGCATACCAGAACGTACAGATAATAATCATAAAATAGGCGACAATAGTGATTTTCGGCAGCGTAAATGTTTAATTATCCATCGATTTTTCGCAGTATGAAAGTGGGATTGGTGTGTTCAAATAACTTAACTTGCCCACCACTATCATACACCGATAAGCAACAGATAATTCATTTCAATTGTTAGCATTTATTTCAGAGTTGTTGTTGTTATTTTATGTATCTTGAGAATGTCAGTAGTATAGGATGCACAGATCTACCCTTTTTACCAGGACCTCGAGGTCAGACCTCGACCTCGAGGTCATTGACCTCGGTGCCCAAATCCATTAGGCCTCTCCTCCCCCCCTCCACACTAGGCCTAGGTTATTTTTAGGCGCCCCTCATCCTACCCGCCCTGTATGTACCCTATTTTTTTAGGCTATCCCTCCCCAAAGCCCATTAGGGAGACTATGTATAGCCCATTTAGGCTTTCCCACATTGTTTAGGTTTTCCCTGTATGTGGGCTTCCCTTCCAAAAGCCCACACCCTCCCCGCCAAAGCTCTGCACTGTTCCTCCCCTTTCCAAAGGCTAGCCCCAAGTTGGGGGAATTCCGCACTGAGGTGTCCTTATGAGTACTAACAAAAGAGTTCCACCATCCCCTATCCCCTCCCTGCCCCTCCCATAACTTTATTTCTTGGTAAATATATCTAAGGTAAATGTGTCAAGGACACGTAACGGCATACAAAATGCCTTAGACATAAAGACTACCTGGTTTGTTCAGACAGTTATGTAATTACGATAAAGTGGCACATCTGATGCTACGTACAGTACGTGGAGAGTGGATTGTAATGAAATCACCCGCAGAGTGGAGTTGTCACCCAAGCTATAACTTTCAAATTTTGTACATATCGACGAAAAACACAAGCAATGTTTCAGCCAATGGACCTCCGGGTTTAACCCGGAGGTCCATTGGCTGAAACTTTGCTGGTGCTGCTTGTGCTTTGCTACAAATTTGCAATTATGGCACGGGTGAAATCTCCACTCTGCGGGTGATTTAGTGATAATACACTCTCCACGTACTATACATACAAAAATACTTTATGATAAAAGTCCACTTTGTTTGGACATGTCATAAAGGAATTGAGCTAGAGAACACACGGTCTTTGTCTACGCATAGATAAAGGTGATTAAGATAGAGAGAATCTTGGATTTAATGATGGAGTTTGGAACTGATTGTTAAAATATGTATATAGAGGAGGTGCGGTGTATTTTTCTTCATAGAATAGAAATGTCTTCAAATTCAGTTATAGTTATTAGTGGCGATGAGAGTGGCTCCGATTCAGATATGGACTTTTTTTGCAAAGCCATCAAACCAGCTTCCAGAGACCTGCTTTCAATTAGGCCAACACACATGGCATCGGCCTGCAACAGAGAGCAGTTCGCGTGCGGAATTGATTGCCCAGCTGAAGGCTAAATACGTTGGCCTGGACATTAATCCAGATATACGAAGAGACCTTTTGACAGTCCTCAGAAGACACACCCACCAAATACCCAAGAGCACAGAAGATTTTTTAAGAGCGGTTTTGGCAGGAGACACTTTAGAAGGTCATAACACCTGCGATGTTTGTTGTGAATACCGAAGTATTTCGGCATTTTTGCAACTGCAGTGCACGCATAACCTATGTAAAGTATGCGTGGCAACCATACAGGCACAGCTAACACCCAGGTGTCCATTTTGTCGGGTACATTTTGTTCTGACTGAAGTCGACCTGTTGTGAAGATTGAAATTCACAATAACAAAACGGCCCTTTTCAGGGCCAACCATAATCTTAAAAAGAGAAACGCTTATCACACTGCACACGTTACTACCCCTCCCCGCCCCCCCCCCCCCCCCCCATTACCTCTACGCCTATACAAGGCTCTCCTTGTTTTCTTTGATCTCATTACAGGCAAACCAAGACCGGACTGTCGAACTTCTACCCAAGGCGTCAAGTGTTATTGGATGGAAGAAGTACAATCCCTCTGGAACTCTAGCGAAAGAGGGGTCGGATATGTTAGGGCTAAAGAAACAGTGAGATGGACAAACAAACATTTTCGTCGTAATAGCCACACGTTATAATCACCCTTGAATTATAACTACTGCATTCTCTCTGAGCTGGTGCAGTTGTAATTCAACGGTGATTATATCTTAATAACTCGCGAGGTGAAGAATTCTGTTTTTTTTTCCTCGTTGTTCAAAGAGTTGCCTGATGATAGTTTGGAAGTGGAAGCTGAAAAGGAATGAACAACTCTAAATTTTCTTTCTATTAAATTTTATTTTCACATAAAATCAGTTTTACAAGTAATTAATTGGTTTTACAATAGTCAAAATGGATTTGCAATCAGACTTACAAATTTACAAGAAATTTATATAAAACGAAAATGGATTTGCAATCAGACTTACAAATTTACAAGTAATTTTCACAAAGCGAAAATGGTTTTAAACGAATTTGCAAATATTTAAAATGGTTTTACAATCAGTCAAAATGGATTTTCAATAGGTTTTTACAAGTAATTTTACAATTTCACCATAAGTAATTTCTACATTAAGTAGTTTTACAATACTTTTACAATCATGCAATAAATACTTTTAAGTATTCGGTAACTGTCTTTTGTCCCTGAAACGGGGCAGTTTTTGTTGTTGTCGTTCTTCTGGACTTTCTCTAGTTATGATTCCAAGCTGACTGCACATCCAGAAACCATGTATTTTCTTAATAATGGATCAAACAAGTATTTTCCTTTCTCAATTGCGGAATTTTTCAGCTTCGTTCATTCCGTAACCCTCCTCATCTCGAAGTCGCTGAGCAGTTTTTCTAATTTTTTTCATAGACCGGATGTTGTCTGAAGTGCCTTACTCGACTCATTGCCTTAAATAATCGTCTACAGAGGGAAGCTCTCACGCTGTCTCTAAGAGCTTCCCTGGCCGCTTTGGTGGCCTCGTCTGTGGGCAAGCCATTTTCTATGTACGACACTTTCAATCTCTGAAATTTAGCTGTATTATCTTCATATGCTTTTATGATTAAAGTGTCTATTATGTTCGTTTCGCCATCTTCCTCTTCTGAATGTTTACTTTCAGTGGTTGTATCACTATCGTCTGACTCTGAATATGTGCTCTCGTCAGAATCAGACAAGTTATAATCTTCGTTTGACTGTTTGCCTTCACCCATCATTCCAATCCTCTTGAGGCAGTAACCATCTTTTACATGTGTGCACACCGGTTTTACATGTGTGCACGTCGGTTTTACATACGGATACATCGGTTTTACATACGGACACATCGGTTTTACTTACGGACACATCGGTTTCAGACGACAGTGATACAACCACTGAAAGTGAATATTCAGAAGAGGAAGATGGCGAAACGAACATAATAGACACTTTAATCATAAGAGCATATGAAGATAATACAGCTAAATTTCAGAGATTGAAAGTGTCGTACATAGAAAATGGCTTGCCCACAGACGAGGCCACCAAAGCGGCCAGGGAAGCTCCTAGAGACAGCGTGAGAGCTTCCCTCTGTAGAAGATTATTTAAGGCAATGAGTCGAGTAAGGCACTTCAGACAACATCCGGTCTACAAAAACTGCCCCGTTTCAGGGACAAAAGACAGTTACCGAATACTTAAAAGTATTTATTGCATGATTGTAAAAGTATTGTAAAACTACTTATTGTAGAAATTACTTATGGTGGAATTGTAAAATTACTTGTAAAAACCTATTGAAAATCCATTTTGACTGATTGTAAATCCATTTTAACAATTTGCAAATTCGTTTAAAACCATTTTCGCTTTGTAAAAATTACTTATAAATTTGTACGTCTGATTGCAAATCCATTTTCGTTTTATAAACATTACTTGTAAATTTGTAAGTCTGATTGCAAATCCGTTTTGACTACTGTAAAGCCAATTAATTACTTGTAAAACTGATTTTATGTGAAAATAAAATTTAATAGAGAGAAAATTTAGAGTTGTTCATTCCTTTTCAGCTTCCACTTCCAAACTATCATCAGGCAACTCTATAAACAACGAGGAAAAAAACAGAATTCTTTACCTCGCGAGTTATTAAGATATAATCACCGTTGAATTGCAACTGCGCCAGCTCAGAGAGAATGCAGTAGTTATAATTCAAGGGTGATTATACCGTGTGGCTATTACGACGGAAATGTTTGTTTGACCATCTCACTATTTTTTTAGCCCTAACATATCCGGCCCCTCTTTCACTAGAGTTCCAGAGGGATTGTACTTCTTCCATCCAATAACACTTGACGCTTTGGGTAGAAGTTCGACAGTCCGGTCTTGGTTTGCCTGTAATGAGATTAAAAAAACAAGGGGTGCCTTGTATAGGCGTAGAGGTAAGGGGGGGGGGGGGGGGGGAGGAACGTGTGCAGTGTGATAAGCGTTTCTCTTTTTAAGATTATGGTTGGCTCTGAAAAGGGCCGATTTGTTATTGTGAATTTCAATCTTCACAACAGGTCGACTTCAGTCAGAACAAAATGTACCCGACAAAGTGGACACCTGGGTGTTAGCTGTGCCAGTATGGTTGCCACGCATACTTTACATAGGTTATGCGTGCACTGCAGTTGCAAAAATGCGGAAATACTTCGGTATTCACAACAAACATCGCAGGTTTTATGGCCTTCAATGGTGTCTCCTGCCAAAAACCGCTCTTAAAAATCTTCTGTGCTCTTGGGTATTTTGTGGGTGTGTCTTCTAAGGACTGTCAAAAGGTCTCTTCGTATATCTGAGTTAATGTCCAGGCCAACGTATTTAGCCTTCAGTTGGGCAATCAATTCCGCACGCGAACTGCTTTCTGTTGCAGGCCGATGCCATGTGTGTTTGGCCTAATTGAAAGAAGGTCTCTGGAAGCTGGTTTGGTGGCGGGGGACTTTGTAAAAAAAAGTCCATATCTGAATCGGAGCCACTCTCATCGTCACTAATAACTATAACTGAATTTGAAGACATTTCTATTCTATGAAGAAAAATACACCGCACCTCCTCTATATACATATTTTAACAATCAGTTCCAAACTCCATCATTAAATCCAAGATTCTCTCTATCTTAATCATCTTTATCTATGCATAGACAAAGACCCGGTGTTCTCTATCTCAATTCCTTTATGACATGTCCAAACAAAGTGGACTTTCATCATAAAGCATTTTTGTATGTACATAGCATCAGATGTGCCACTTTATCGTAATTACATAACTGTCTAAACAAACCAGGTAGTCTTTATGTCTAAAGCATTTTGTATGCCGTTACGTGTCCTTGACACATTTACCTTAGAGATATTTACCAAGAAATAAAGTTATGGGAGGAGCAGGGAGGGGATAGGGGATGGTGGCACTCTTTTGTTAGTACTCATAAGGACACCTCAGTGCGGAAGTCCCCCAGCTTGGGGGCTAGCCTTTGGAAAGGGGCGGAACAGTGCAGAGCTTTGGTGGGGAGGGTGTGGGCTTTTGGAAGGGACGCCCACATACAGGGAAAACCTAAACAATGTGGGGAAAGCCTAAATGGGCTATACATAGTCTGGACCCCTTTGGGGAGGGATAGCCTAAAACAAATAGGGTACATACAGGGCGGGTAGGGTGAGGGGCGCCTAAAAATAACCTAGGCCTAGTGTGGAGAGGGGACGGGAGAGGGGGTGGGGAGGCCTAATGTATTTGGGCACCGAGGTCAATGACCTCGAGGTCGAGGTCTGACCTCGGGGTCCTGGTAAAAAAGGTAGATCTGTGCATACTATACTACTAATGTCGATGTCGTCGTCATTAATACACTACTTTTGTTCAGGCGAAAGTTTTTTATTTTCCACACATAACAGTCAATGCACGTAGTATCGAATTCCCAAAAGGAAAACTAGTGTAAGCTACTCACGTCAATTCTAATTTGCAAATTAATTTACCAGTATTTGGGCTATTTTGAAAGTTACCTTACTAAGTTTCAATATCCACTTATATATCAATGGACAAGTACGAGTGATTGTGTTGAGTGTGTTGGCATAACAAGTGCATGCAGTTCATTGACATACCCGAATAACTGAAGCAATAACACTTTAATTGCATCGTTGGGTGCGTCCATTTTTCTAACATATGGACGGGGAAAAAACAAAAACATCATTTTCGATAGAAAAAAATATTATGTGTGTTATGAAAAACCACATCGAGGAATCAAAGGCAATCCAATCGAATGTCATTTAAGGAAAGTAATACTAAATTATATGAAACTTGATTTAGTAGACAGATCAGGAAAACATATTGAAAGTGTCAACTGCTTATTCCTGTAAGGTAGAAAGTTAGCATACAGTCAACTTAAGAGGCACGCTGATTGTACAGAATTGTGGCAACCAATGTGAAACTGTATCTTTATACTTTTACCCGCTTCGTAAGATAAGAAGTCGCACAGTTGCCCGCTGCTGTTTGGTATCTTTTCCGGGTACTTCGGCTCTCCCACCTCTTGAAGCTATCCAATCCAAAGTAACCCGGACTTTGAGAGAGTCTTTAACCCATTGGACCGGAACGACCACTTTTCCGTCTGAGGATCGTGATACGACACCTGAATTCACGAATTAGATAGTTGTTCACTGAATTTGTGTGGTAGAACAATCAAGATTGAAAATATCGATTGGTTTTCCCCCAAGTAACAAATATAGACTCTTTCAACTGATGACGCTGAAATGGAGTGGAATATTCCATCAGGGGTCAAAGGGTAAAATGCACGCAGATAATTTAATAATCAAGACAAACGAATCAGTTACAACTAACAATCACTTCACACAACAACTGTGAATAGCGAATTCTACGCATAATAAAACGTAGATCGTAGCTGAATGATGAATCCCCAATGGAACGAACTCGGCGAGTTCAAACTACAGAAGGTTCATAAAATCAAAAATATAAATACATTTTCCAGGTTTTGGAAGAAACTAAATTGGAACTGACTTCCGCAATTTGAGTTGGGTAGGTAGTTCACACACCAGGACAGCGTGATCAAATTACTGAGAGTTCAACTTACCCGTTGCGCACATGTCTCCTTCGAAGCCGTCGATGCATCCCTGTGAGCATGACGCCTTTTCTCGGTCGCACACGCTGTTTATGCAGTTTGAACTGCACGTATAGTTGCAATACTCTCCGAACCTCCCAGAAATACAGTGGTTACACCCTCCATACATATCACACCCTCGAATATTGCGGAGAGTTTCAGCACAATAGTCACTGCAGGTTTTGTTACAAAAAACTCCCCAATATCCACCGTCACAACCTGAACACCTGCCATTGGACATCATACATCTGTTACCTTCACAGTGAGGTGGGCATTGTCTATCACATTTTTTATTAAAATAGCCATCCGCACACATTGTACATGTTCCGTTTTGTCTTTCACATCGAGTACAGTTAATGAGGGGACATTTCTTTAAACACTCGATTCCATACCAACCGTCGGTACATCCCGAGAAGCATTTTCCATCGTAGGGACATTGATCAGTTGCGCTCATCATACAATGCCGATCTATGCATCTGCTTGCGCATTGGTTTCCAGGATTATACAGACCATTCACACAAGCCAGACAATATCCATCAAATCTGGTACATTTCGAGCAGTTAACATGGCATTTTGAAGTGCAGTCCTCCCCAAACCAACCATCTAAACACCCGGTGGAACAAGGTTTGGAATAAGAGTCATTTAGGCACTGATTATCACCACAGTTACCTGTGGTGTGACATGCAGCAGAGGTGTTATCGCAGTTTCTTCGTTCACAGGTTTCATTGCAGTCTAATCCATACCAATTATCCTCACAAACTGTAAAGATAAAATTAATATAAATTTACTGAAACTTCAAACATTGTGCAGTATTTTGCGCACACGAGTGACCTTTTTCTCGATCAGATCGCGATCTGGTCGCGACACAACTACAACAATATGTCGAGGTAAAAATACTCCAAAATCAAGACTGAATCAAGAAATCAAAGGAAAATTCTTCTTCAGGGGCATATATATTTTAGTAGAACGGAGACCATTTTCGTCAGAGTTGGGAAAACCGTCCAAATATGATGGAATGGGTCGTACCCAAGAATTTAGTTTAGAATGGAGACGGAAAGAAGCACTTATGAAATGAGTGGGTTTGATCTATTTATATCCATACAACCTACAAGGATATACTTACAGCATATTTGTTCCAAACATCTTTCGAAGTTTTGGCATCGGTTAGAGCATATTGGTTGCAAGGCAAAAGAGCAAACATGATGAGTGTGAAACACATATATTGCACATCTACTCTCCGAGGCGAGACTGTTAACGCCATAATGGAAACATTTTTTCAGAAGTTTGATTGCATAGATCTCAGCTTCTGCCATGCATCTTTAGATTTTCAGGCAAAAGTATGACAGTGATATTATGTAGCCACAGGTTGAGATCGTCCAAATGTAAACAAATATTATTCTCTGTGCATGAAAAATATGTTTGAGAGATTTTCAACAGCTGCTGCATTTCGATAAAACATCGCGTGAGAATTATACTGTCCTAAGTCCTAAAATTAGTAATGGCCAAAAATGGCAATTGAAAATTTGCACAACTGGAGCATCGTTATATTGGCAACGTCGAACCGCCTGTTCTGGGCGTTCCGATTTATATTGCCTTAATGTGGTAAAATGAGACAAAAAGGACGAAAAATCTCATAAAAGGCTGAAGAATACAATTTTAGCTGTTGAGATAGAACATTGTCTTTAAAAAAGGGTCTTTGACTCGAACTTGACTGGATGTGAATCATCACAGAACCGGGATAATAGCTAACATTTTATTCCTATAATGTTTCAAATCACATCCAAATAGATAATTTAACGCTAGTATTGCGATGAATTGGTGGTTATCTGACCGTTGGTGTTCTTTAACTAATGGAGGGGCAATTATGAACTTGAGCATGACATAGTTTGGCGTTTCGACTTAAACATAGAACATTTCGACAAAAACTTAGCTTTTAAATATCGCCTATTTTCCGTTTAATTTCTTATTCTACTATTCTGGTCTTTTCTCGAGTACATTTTTCAAACTATCTTTAAGAAAGAATAAACATCTACCTCCACTATTTTATTACAGTTGTTCAGCCTTATTAAAAGAAGAATCTATACAATCTTTAGGCAATTTGTTCAACAACAGTTCATGACTGTTTTGAAACATATATACCGAACACTTTTCGGAGACAGATCCCTAGTAATCTCATAGTAATTCACGTGTTTCCTATCACTAGCTGTGGTCTTCCCGTGTCAGATCCTTGGGTATTGAGAAATCTGAAGACCCAAAACATTAATATGGAACCTAATGCAATATTGTGCGTCTTGTCAAAGAAACAATGATTGGAAAAAACACTCGGAAACTGCACGGGTTTTTGAGAAAGAATAAACTTCTACATGAGACATCTTTATTACAGATGTTTAGCTTATTGGTTGGACAAAGTGAAAAATGTTCGGCAATTTGTTCAACAAACGTTCACGACTGGTTTTGAACATGGTGCCTGAATAGTTTTCGAAGAATAATCCCGCGAAATGCCATTGTAATGAAAGAGTTTCATATCACTAGCTGTGGTCTTTGCATTTTGTTTTTAATTAATTATTGGATTTTGAGGGATCTGAAGACATCAATCGTAATTTGACATCGGGAGACCGGCCAAAGAAAGAAATCAGTGAAAAATCTATTCCAAAGTGCGAACAAACTAAAAGGCAACCAAACTAACATTCGATAGCTCTCTGAATTGAGATATTCTTAGTCTTTGCTTCCACCAATATTCCAGTGTTATACGATTCGAGTCGGGTCCTTGCTCTGTCACAACCCGACATCCTACAACATAGAATGACGAGGTGCGACCGAGATAGACTAAGATGTTCTCGTTATGCTGTGTTGAACCTCCCACACAGAAGAGAGCATGTCGACAGCGACTCACCTTTTTAGAGCGAAATAAACGTAAATATTTCGAAGAGTACCGTGTAAGGCAACTCTTGTAGATCTGGAGAAAAAAGAGTAGCTACCCGATAATTATCAGGACACATCGAACACATGGGGTGGGGGCGCTGTTGAGGTGGGAAGAACTCCTACGCTTTCAACAGCAATTCAAAATTCTAGAGTATTGAACTGATTATACGATAGGTAAACGCTTAAAAGCCATGTGCTATTTTAGCGTCCAGGTACAGTCATTCCTCCCGCACCTGATGAAATGCCCCAATTGTTACCACAAAGGGGTCCTCTAAACATCCGACCTACGCCGACACTTACTCAATCATCACCATACCAATCAAAGACTTATTTCTACAAATATTGGTCGTTAACTATGGTATTTGAAATGGCCTGGATCATATTGTAATATAGGCCTTTTTATCAGTCCAGCTGCAACCATCGTAAAAGAGATTCATACGTTATGCATGCTGTAACAAACAAATGGGCCATTTCTATATACCAAATTGAGGAGTAAAATGTTGTCATTTTTTTGTTTTTTTTTTTATTTTTTAGCATCCAAATTGAAACATGGGTTATGACCTAAAATTGGAACAACAGTAATACTTCCGCTCCAATGAGGAATCATAAGCTATGTGGATGATGACTAACTTGTTCAGGATTATCAGCGCTTCCAATACCATAGCTGATGTGGAGAAAACAAATATACATTCAAACCAAGCACCTGTTGTGGGAGGAGGTGCCGAAACAGATCTTGAAAGCAAGGATATCCTCTACTACGATTATTGTAATAAACATTTGAATGGTATACCGGATTGAGAAGGTGTTTATACATATATATATTGTATAAAAATGATGCCACAAGTATATGATATGAACGCTACATCCATCGTTACCAAGGCTGCATGGTATACGCGGCATGATAATTGTGACAAATTGTTATTCATTACCACATATTATACTGTTCAAACTCCCGATGAGAAGGTGGCATGGGTCGTTATTGTAAAAGAGAGTCACGTAATATCAGAATTAGAACGTGCTATCGTTGGCTGAGTGGAAGGTGTCATGTGCGTCCTCGCTATTATAGTGCTCTATCTCCAAGGGCCATTCAAGGAATGGATATTCGAAAAATACGATCATATTTCCGGAACGGAACCCCTCCAGAATAAACGAGAATTTAACATTTTCTATTAACGGCGATTTTATTGTTTAATTGGAGAATTTCTCTCCGTAGTGTCTTCAGTTTTCGAGGCATAAAAGCATTATGACGAAAGACAAGTGACCTGAAATCGCGTTCGCATTGGGTACTGCACTTCGATCATTATAAAAGCGGATATGCAACACTATAAGACCTAATTTAGTGATAAATTGCCACTTATAACAAATGAATTAAAAATGTGCGTTCCAAACCAACCAGACAGTACTTGCGTTAAAATTGATGTCCGTGTTCTGACATTTTCAACGATACCAAAACTCTTCTTTTCAAAAATGGCGCTTAGGACATTAAAATTTACGTCCGACGAAAAATTACTTTTACTGAACAGAGATTAACTTTATCATAATTCGACTTGAAATAGTAACGCCTGTCTAAACCCGGCGTATCCGTATAGTACTCTCATTATACAAACGGGCAGAGGGGTATACCCGGATCAAGACTGCGTCGAAATCCTTTTGGAATTTTATGTCCGATGTCCTACTTATAAAAATTTAGAATATCACCTGTCGAAAAAATGAGAAACTTGCATCCCAGATTCCATTTCCGTTTTTTTTATCTTAAGTGTGACTTGATTTAGCTGATGCAATTTTGACCCACAATTGTGTGTTGCGACTGGGGGGGGGGGGGGGGGGGGGGGCAAGATTCCGATTCCAGTGTTGCACACATGCGACACAAATTATAGTCAGCAATTCTGCAGTTTAACTGGCAATTTAGACACTGTGATAGGTATCTGTGCAACATTTGTTTTCTATTTGCTGTAAACCAAAGGTATACATTTATTGCAACGAGTGCAGTAACATGAAATTATCGATTACAAATTTAACGCAATGAGACTTGCTTCCAAATTACGCACAGTCGTTTTTAGTCTCACATTAGACATTGACATCGTTCGCCAGTCGGGTGTTATTGCAGACGTCGCACTGTTTCCAAGTTGCTAGTCAACATGGTATATGCTGATCACGATTTTAACGTAGCGTTCCGATCGTTTGTGGTGTGCAATGTCTTTAAGATATAGTAGATGAGGCTTTTATATTAAACATCGAAAATAACGTACGCATTTCTACTCAGTATTACATTAGCACACATAAACTACGAGTTTTAAATTGTACAAGGCTATGCCTTCACTATTCCACGCCAATTCTCATTTGAAATCGGCTACAAATGCCGAATTATACAAGACAAATGTATAAGTGATGAACAGTTCTGTCATAAATGCCATCAATAAGAGTCACGATTGCCATAAATAAGAGACAAAGACATTTGGACTGATTTATGGCAGCGATATTTCGGCTAATCCTACATGAGCTGACACCCCAGACCTGTGAGAATTCGACCCGTTACAGTAGTCGTTTTTCTTTTGTTTCCAGTGCCTGTAGATTCACCAGGAAAACAATTTAAACCTTTACCTCACACTGGTCAACACAATTCTTGAATAACCAATCTTCTTATTTATTGTTTGCGTCAAAACATACCTTGTGACCCCTCACTGGAACGAGCGCGTTGAGGTCGTCCGATAAGGGGTCATAAGCTATGTTTTTCAGACAAAAAAAAAAGAAAATTGAATGGTGATTTTGAGAATAGCGCTAGCCGGATTTTGGATGGTTTAGGATAATAGACGATTTACCAAAATTCTGTTCACTGTTCGAAGTGGGATAATGCGCCTTTCTGTGCAGTCTAAAACAATGCCATTCCTCACAACGGGCACTCCTTCCATCACATCTGGTCTCCGATTCGACAGTTGTTGTATTCAGTATTGAGCGCTGGAAGATGGTGACACGACGAAGTACCAGGGTGACACGGGTAGCCATTCTTTTTGAGGATTTTTATTTGACGATGGTACGAAGTGAGTTGTGCCGTTATATTTTCGTTTTAATATGGGTAAGCTAGAGATTCATATGTTTATACTTGGACACATTTTTCTTGTGTGGGGCGTTCTTAAGTGGAACTCCTATATTTGCACGGTCCATAGTTTGTTGCCAATACTTGTATCATCAACAGAGGCGGTTCATGGGTGCGTCGATTGTCGCCCAACCTTTATTATAGTCTAATCATCATGTTGTGCTACGAATTGTTGGCAGCAGACTCTCTGAGCATTGAACGTTGACCGTAAGTAATTTGAAAGGCAATTTCGCCTCGCGGCTAGTGGGTGAATTTTCGGTTTCATTAAAGTCAGACTGTTGTCCCATCGCAGTTCGGTTTGTGCAAGCAATAGCGTTAGCATATCCTGAACTGTTTCCCTAAACAATAAAGTCATTAATATTATAAATAATATTTTGGATGTCAAACAGCCCGAAACCTATTCTCTGATCTAATTCTGGAAACACTGAAACTTGTATCGAGCCGTCATGTCAATTTTATTCGGTGGCATTCATTTCAACGACACGGCAACTATTACTGCAATCTATCATCTTGCTTTTATTCCCAGATGCCAGTTTTCGGTTCATAGTAACCACAAGGCATTTTTCGATTCTGAAAACATTCAGACGGAGGATGCAAAAACATCCTTTTCGTTTTATTTTGGATATTTTGTCTGATAATTTAACAAAATCTCATATTTGTTGACTAGATTTAAATATTTGAGGTACAAATTGTAAGATTTTGTATAAAACAGTTCACAACATTATGGACAACATATTCCACAAGGAAAGGGTAACACAACCATATACCTCATATTGTACTGAACGTCATGTTACCGCTATATTGCGGATATGAATGACACTTTCCACAAAATTGTCGTTAGTAGTTTGTCAGGATCCAGGCGACCAACATAAGGGGGGCTTATCGGAAGATCTCTTGTGACTCCATGTTGAGGTGCACTCTGGTGTCACCTGTGCTGTGATAGCATCACTCCTTTGTCTTGACGATACGTGGTGTTAGCATGCAAGCAAATTGCGTATTGTACGGATAATACGTTTTGCAGCGTCCATTTTGTTTACTGAAAGCCGCCATCTTGGTTTTTATTGCAGCACGTGATTGCTATAAAACTCAAGCTGAAAGTCCTTCAATAGGGCAGAGGAATATTCGGAGGTATGTGCGATTCAACTGGAGTATATCTAAATACCGGAAACAACAAGACAACTTTTTTATTCTTATTTTGGATTTATAGTAGTAGCTCTTTGCACTCTCTTGTTTTAAATAGTGCGAGATGTCCCCGGTGTATTGAAAGTGTGTTAATTTACCACATAAGCTACCTAAACTTTCCGAAATGGACCCGACAACTGTTTTATGTGGCTCGTGTTTTTCCAGAATCCTCGATTTCAGCCTATCCCAGCGGTATTTCTGTCCTACCTACTCTTTACTACCTCTGACTCCGATCTTTCGCTCAGACTCGGATTGGATTATAAAATGTAACCTGCTGACGGGATTCGATGCAAGCTCCTTATTTCGAAGCCTGTATATGGCTCAATTAAAAGAACCGAAAACAAACGCAATAGAACCGATGGGGCTGCTGTATCAAAATGTTCAACCAATCAGAAATTCATGGACACTAAAACTTCTATAGAAAACGTACAACCAGTCGCACCATCGTCCCGTCATTTTCCAGCGACGAAGAAATATGAATAGAAGTACACCTTAGAGGAAAGAAAACTTTTGGAAAGTTCATAAGAACGTACAGACAACAGAGAGAGTCAAACGAGTGACTTGCCTCGACAGACAAATGAGAAAGATCATAGGGTCACGAACAATGAATGAAAACAAAACAATGATTCAGTACAACCAGATATTACAGTGATGCGGAAAATGCTATAATAAAGCCACAACACCACAACCTACTGGAAACAAGAAACAAAACCGGTGAACAGAGCACGAAGAAATGATGAGAAATATGTGAATGAAGATCAAAGACTGTGCATAACAAAATACAGCGAAAAACAAAATGAACTAAATTGAACAAAGTTAAAGGAGAACCGAATAGAAAGAAGAGAAGAAGGAAATAAACAAAGACTGAACTGTTATCATCAACAAACTTTGAACTTTAACGCAATGTTAACATTTATTCAAAAATACTCAGTAACCTTCAGTAATGTAACAAATATTGTTACTTTTGACAGAATCGATAAAAGTCAATGATACTGTATTAAAATTGGTGGGTGTAAATGGGGATGAAACATTTATCAGGCTCCTAGGTATTAATATTGACGAAGACTTGTCTTTTAAATCACATATCTCCCATCTTTGTTCTAAGATAGCGTGCGCGAATTATGCGCTTGACAAGGTCAAATCTATACTTCACCACAACGTCATGAAAACTTTATATTTTGCATTGATACACAGTATATAGTATATGGTATGCAAATATGGGGGAACTCAGAATCAATCAACCAACTTTTCCTACTACAAAAACGCTCAGTTCGCATATTTAATAACGCAGGTTTCAATGCCCACACTGACCCTCTATTTGCTCAAGATAAAATAATGAAAGTTACAGACCTTTTCAAACTCCATGCTATGCTATTTTTATTCGATCGGAAAAATGGATCTCTTCCCCAGTCATTCAGTTCTATGTTTTCACTCTTTAATAATAATGACATTGGTCCTACTACTAGGCACTCGGTAGCGATTCCCGTCTATAGAACAACAACAATATCCTTAGAATACATCCCTTGTTTCAACTATCCTAGGCTTTGGAATGACCTGGAACCCAGTATAAGAAATGCTACTGCATTTAAGAAAATGTTAATGCAAAAACTTTTCTCAAATTCTCAAACACAAATCATATGTAATAACCCGTATTGCCCAAACTATACTAGATGGTTTACAAAACCAATCAGTAATTCAGTTCTGCCTCAGTTCTCCTTTTATCGGCTAGCTCGTCAGCTTGTCACTCAACTTATTCCCAAATTATTTTCCAATATTATTTTCAATGTATTCTAAAATATCATTGCTATTATTAAGTGTCTTGTTTCCCATGTAGCAATGCAATAATACAACTTTACTTCAAAAGGATCAGTATTTTTTTCTTCCCGACTGTATGCTCCATCTGATGGGATGTTGCTCCGATTATATTTTTTACATTTGCTGTCCCCTAACGGTATGTATATGTATCACAACATTATTCTGTAAACGTAGTGATTATTATAAATTGTAGATGCCGTTAAATAAATAAAAGAAAGAGAAAGGAAATACCCCGGGAAATGGTGGCACCTGTTATCGTGGGTTGGCTATCCAATAGTACATCACCATGTCATACGTATCCTCAAATACAAAATTTTAGAATGGGTCTATGTGTTGTGTTTTGTGAACACATTGTTAACTGTCACATGAGCACATCTCATAGATGTACACTTGGACAGTGGTTTGAACAGACTCGTCCATGCTAAGATGAATGACGCAGTCTAACTCAATCCTGGTCAAGGGCACAGATCAGGATCACAGATATCAATGAGTAGTTTCGACAAGAGATAAACTGTTGGGTAAGACAGGAATATGGCTCTGCTGGTTGTGCAGGAATGCAGGATTCTGGAAGAATCTGAGCAGTTGTCGGATCCATGAAGGTAATTTTTGGGAGTTGTCGGGGTTTTGTGGTAAATCGGCATACATCTAATAAATCTGGGGACATCCCACATAATTTAACCCCCTGCAGTATTACATTCTGCTTTAATAAATCTAATATGGGAATATAAACGGGATTATGGGGGTATCGGAGACACCTAAACGGTTGTCGTCTGTTTGGGGTATTTAGATATACTTTCCTTGAATCGAACACACCCTTCGAGCTTACCTTCGCCATATTGTAGGTCTTTCAGTCACGTAATGACGACGTGCCGCCACAGAAACGAAGATGGAAGCCCTCGGCAAACAAAATGGCCACCAGAACACGTACTACCGTATCCGCACACAACACACCATATCACCATCGTAATAACGTCGCAACATAGCCGCTCACTTGTTCAACCTTAACAACTCACGTGACACCCACTATGGACCGCAACGTCACACGAGATTCCAAAATTCAACGAAATTTCGCGATTTTGTCATTACAAATGCCAACCTGAATATTATCTTTTCGATGACACTACTTGTGGAGTGTCAGGTTATACCCACGGTAGACTGGAGTCCTAATTTTAAGGGGTTTTTTTCTTCTCGTCTGGCCTTTTAGTTAGTATTAGTGTGTTGCAAGGTTTGTTTCGGTCTCTTGAATGTTATGTTTTGGAAAGTCATACCCATGCCCAGTTCCTAGTCTTGCAGCTAGCTTGTGTTACGGGAAGGCGTCGCCGGTGTTGTTTTGGTTTTATGCAGCTTATTCTTCCTGCTAGTTGCAAAGTTTATTTCTCTTTCGTTTGTGTAACCCATCACCCCAACTGGAAATATGGCGCGTTGATCCGTTAGTGATTGTGTCGACCCGTGATGGAAAAATGATCACCTTTTGGTACCGGTCATATTGACATTTGTGACCTTTCCTCTTTTGTAAAGATTTGTTGATAGATTGTGTTGATATCTTTTCTCACGGGACGACATCGGGCCGGTTTTGGCTTTCATAATTTCATTGGATTTTACCGTTTCGATTGTCTTTTTTCTAGTTTCAGGATGCCACCAACGACAACGTACAGCATGCCATGCTAGAATCTGTCGGAGAAATCCGTTCCCATAGGACTGGTTAACAAGTAATGAGCTGCTAGATGAACCCAAAAAGTCACAACGCAGTTTCCGCCTGATTTCCCACACGCTCTAAGCGTAAACACACCACGCGGCTATACGATAGAAAGAATATGCAGGAGTTTACACATTCAGTGATTGTAAACACCTGGAACTTAATTAAGCACCCACTATTTTTTTCAGGAGTGGTGTTAATAGAAACTGTCATTACTTTCATGCTATCTTTCCAGATGGCCAAAAGTGATTGTTTGCTGAAAGAATGGTCTATTGACAAATGAAAGACAACACAACGATGAAAATATGCAGTATTTAATGGAGGTAATTACATATATCTGTCACTAATGTTTTTGATGCAAAAATGTTCTCTCGGCAGGTATGGTACTGGAACAATCCCTAGTGGAACACTGCCTGTAATTACTGACATAAAATGTAACTTGTGACCAGAACACAATAGCAGTGTCTGACGTCAGTAGCAAGTGCCCGGATGACAGCCTGAACCCTCCTCCTAATGCTACCAGTGAGCCTTCTGATACGGTCCAGAAGCAACTGTTGCCACTCCTCGTGCAATGCAGCTTCCAAATCGGCCAAATTCTGTAAAGGCGGATCCCTTGTTTGCATACGATGTCCGTCCAAGAAAGTCCCAGATGTGTTCTAAGGGAATCAAATCGGGGCCCATTGCAGGCCAATGTAGTGTCGTGATAGCGTTGTTCTGAAGAAATGTTCTCACAGCATGGGAACTATGTAGCCTTGCATTGTCGTCCATGAATACAGGGCGAGTAGGCAACGGGTGGTTGTCAACATGAGACACGATAACCGGATGTACTCATGACCATTGAGATTCCCACGTACTGTCACCATATCAACTTTTCATTCATGAGAGAGGCATCCCTAGATCATTATTGATCCTCCACCATAAGGAACAGTAGATCTGATGTTGCTGGCAATTAAGCACCATTTCTATGCCTCCACACTCTTATGTGACCATCTGTGACGGGAAGCAGGAACCTACTCTTGTCTGACCAATGGACTCTCCTCCACTTCCCGAGATTCCAATATTGTCGTGCCATACACCACTTCAAACGTTGTCTTTGATGATGATCAGACAGGGGTGGATGGTTGGTGACTCTTTTGAGCCTCAAACCCAGTGCTTTGAGACGGTTTCGGATCGTTCTGTTGCACAAAAACCTGTTGGAGAGCCAAAGGCGTTTCAAAACCCCACTTGAATCAAAGGGTTCACACTAATGAGGCGTGCCAGACTCCGACCTTCCCCAGGAGAGGTCTTCTGGGTTTGTCTAAGTCTTCGTCGGTCCTTAACAACGTTGGTGTGTTGATGTTTTCGTTTTATTTATTGATAAAAGAAGTAACAAATTGTCTTGTTTTATATCGGGATATTGCATATGGGTGATAGTGTTTTTGCGACATTCGTGGGAAGCATGCTTCACGTGGTCGAGGGGATGCTATCAACCAGAAACATCATGTTTCACTAGATGAAATGTACTGCAACACACAGCAATCATACAAAAATAACAATCGGTAACAGCAAGCTCCAGGTGTATATATATACAGATTTCTTGGCGTTGTAGCTTCTTCTGTTAACACCAATATAGTCTCTGGTGTGTTATTCCTGTCCGTTACGTTAGTGAGCAAACACGGAGTTTTATAAAACTTTAAACTCATTTGAGCGTGAATTATTCTGTGCCTGATGAATCAGCCAGACAACATGTGCTTCCTCCAGTTGATACTTTGTTTGTGGTTCCACATATTAGGTTTAAAACATTAACTTCTACGCCGACCACTACGCATATTGACTCGTATGTTCATTCCACCTCACTTTCTGATATATTAACCAGACAACCTGTGTTTCTTTCATTGAATAATTTCTTCCATATCTCCATGTGTTACATCTTCGGTTTCTGTTCCGAGTGATGCACATATTGACTCGTCAGTACATACCAAATACATCAGTGAGATAACTGCTGCTTTATTAAGTTGGCAAGTTTGTCGCCATTCCGAATACTAGGATATTGAGTTTCTGTTCCAGGCGCTATTCATATGGCCTCAAATGTATATACCAACTAAGTGCCTAATATATTGGCCAGTGGATCCATGCTTTCTGATGTGAACGCTCCAACAAACATTCATGTGCATGTGCCTCGGCATTATATCTGTCAACGGACCACTCAAGAACAATATCTTCCGAACGTCTTTAACACGACCCTTCGAGGGATTTGCAGGACAGTGTGATCCTTCTGCTCAACATTATCATGGTAAATTGTTCCCGATATTAACATCCTTAACTGACATTTGTATCGCTTCTAACTTTGTTCTATTCGCTATAGGTTCAACGACCACCGTTATTTATTTATAAAATGAAATCACTTATTTTGGCGCATGGGTTTAACAGTTTGACGGTATTGTTACCCGACATTTCTAACACATCTTATTTACTAACACTCTGTGACGTACACATATTTTCATGAGATATTGAGGCGTTGCTCAAGTACCAATTTCATAATCGCCACATGGTAAGTACCAGTTACGACTAGCGGTTCTAAGGAAACACGATATTACTATCAGCACAGTGTGGTATGCGAGCTTTACACGCATTGCTTTCCGGGTACTAGGTTTGCCACTCTACCCGCAAAAAACTACAGCTCCACACATCTAAAACACGATAGACGTTTAATTCCAACAATCGCTTCTTTCACAATAACCTTTGCCATAAATATCTGTGCCGGTCACAACAGTAGTAGAGTAAACATGGGCATTCGAGCTTACTTAAGTTTTTGCCTTAGGTAATTTCTCGCGATTTTCGAGTTTATTTTTTAGAGAAATGACTAAGTACAATACGAGCTCAATTTAGATTTCTCGCAAAATAATCTCGCTTACCACGAGACTACACGCGACTCTTTCGAGTCAGAAATGGGATGGGAAATGGTATCGCCGAGAGAGAGATTACGAGGATCTGTCCATACTTCTCGGTCGAATCTCGGAGACTGAGAGAAAATAAAAATCTTAGAAAATCAAAAAAAAAAACAAGTTGAAAAGGAGAAGAGCGTCACGAATTTCTCCAAGATGGGTTTTGCAGGAGCGTTTACCCATCTTGTGAGAGAAAACATTCCCAGAGCTTTGCCAGTTCGGATTGGATTATTGTCACGACTGTCAAGACATGGAATACGAAGACACGATCGTAATGAGTTTCACGCCGGCATTAACTATGGTCCGCAAGTGAGACGTGATCAGAATTTGGACGGAGACCAGCCTTGCGCATGGGAGAACCGAGACCCACTGAATTAGAATGTCTGACTTTTCGATTGCGAGCACGTTGTCTCGCGGCCGATTGTCGAGGAAGTATTTTGTATTTATATCTGGATAGAGAACATACGACCCAGATCTTGTGAAGGTGAAAACAATAACGAAATTAAAAACAAACTTTTCAATTCGATTTTTCTTAGCATTGTGAAAATGAGAACGTGTCAGCCCGACCACCGTCAGAGTTGAAAACTCCTATGAAGTTAATCATCACAGACGAGCAAATGAAAGTCTATAAAAGAGCGAACGAATGTCACATAATGTAGATTACCGTTCACCGAAACCGTGGCACCCGAATGCAAGAAAGTGAGAGATCATGATCACTACGCGCGTAAATTTCGATGTGCCGTGCATAGCAATTTCATTCTAAAATATCAAGATGCTAAGTTCCTTCCAGTGATATTTCAGTCTGTGGAGTTACGACAGTCATCTATTCATGAAGAATCTCGGTAAAGTCAGCGAAGGATATATAAACTGCATTGCGAAGAGCGAAGAACAGTACATTTCTTTCACAAAATGATGGATAATCGTAAAAAGTAGAAACAATAGACGGAGAGTTGTCAGCAGTCGATATCAAGAGTGAAATACGTTTCATAGATAGTTTTAAATTCATGTCGAACAGTCTTGAGAATTTAGGTAAGATCACAACCGAAAACGTTTGAGATGAGCGCCAAATGGGGAGCGCATTTAGGAAAGGAGTCTATCTCTACGATTACATGGATGGTTTACGTAGACTTGCCGAGTCGATGCCACCTTCCAAAGATCATTTTTATTCAAATTACACGACAACATTACCGACGTCGACTACGAGCACATTCAAAATGTGTGAAAAATATTTGACATGAAATCTATGAGAGATTATCATGATGTGTATCTGAAAATCGATGTCCTTCTCTTGGCTGGCAGGCATGTACGGACATTTTCGAGACGTCTGTTGGAGAGATTACAATCTTTATCGGGCTTGATTTTACACAGCTCCCGGTTTGGCTTGGGATGCTCTGTTGAAAACAACAAAAATCCATTTGGAATTATTATCTGATGTGGACATGTTGCTCATATTCGAAAAGGGTGTGAGAGGCAGAGTGTCGACGATATCTCACAGGTACGCGAAAGCGAACAGTTGCTTCATGGAAGAAGGATTCGACGCACGAGAATCGAATAAATACAAAACATAACTAGATGCTATGAGCTATGAGTCATCCATTACTGACGGGGAAATGTCAAGTGGGTCGAGAAACGCGAGGAGATGGAAAAATTGAGAGACTATTCCTGTCTCCTGGAGGTGGATCTAGAATATCCTGAAACGTTACACGATTGACACAGCGTTTATCCATTGGCAACCAAACAATTGGAAGTGAACAAAGTCAACAAACTCATTTCAAATTTAAATGACAAACCTAAAAACGTACTGAGAAAATCTGAAACTCTACATAGATTATGGCATGAAATTAGTTAACATACATTGCATCATCCTATTCAACGGTGAGCCTTGGATGAAGAAGTACATAGATTTATCTATTTATTGGATTTAATGACACTTTCGATAGCCAGGGTTACCTTGTGCCAGACAGTCTTGTGGGTAGAGGAAGACGGAGAACCCAGAGAAACCACCACACAATGGCGAACAACTGTCAGACGACTCAGCGCACTAACTCCACACAAGCAGGGTTAGCAGTGGTTGAAGACAAGTACACATCGATGTGCAGTACGCCTTAGTACACAGTTCCACCGTACCCAACGTGGGCAATCGGGAAGAAGTGCCTTACCCAAGTACACAATGCAGTTACCCCTGCCTGGTAAGGATCGATTCGTGGACCTTTCGGTTTGAAGTCCATTTCGTAACAACTGAGCCACCACGCTCCCAGTACATAGATCTCAACACGAATTTGAGAACGCAAGCCGGGACAGAATACGGGAAAGATTTTTTAAACTTATGAACAATTCTATGTAGGGAAAAGTGATAGAAAACATCAGGAAAAAGACGGAGGGTCATGTTAGAAAATACGTTTCCAAACCAAACTACAAAAATCGAACAGTCTTTGTTGAAAATGTAGTGTCCGTTCAAATGAAACAGACTTGTTTGATATTCGACAAAGCGTCTTATTTGGGATCGTGCATCTTGGACATCAGCAAGCAGTTGATGTATCGATTTCATTACAAATACAACAAGAAAAAAATATGATTCGAATGCTAAACTGTTGTTTACCGATGCAGATAGTCTTGCTTATGGTGTAGAGACTGACGCTTTTTACCGGTACGTATCTTTGGACGTCGACGCGTGGTTCGACACAAGCAATTATCCCAGCGATCACAAATCTAACATTCCGTTAGGTGTGCATAAGAAGGTGGTGAGAAAATTCAAAGACGAGATGGGAGGAAGACAGGTCACGGAATTTGTGGGTTTACAAGAATACGACTCAAGTGCAGTCAGCAGAAAATATGTGGACAACACTAAAGTCGATAAAACTGGTGATGTGATCTATCCGATCCCAAGTTGGTAATGGACGCCTGTACTTTGATTTGGGGCATGGAAAACATAAAATATGCCAGACAGTTGATAACTGTGTGGGCCCAGAAAGCGGTGCATTAGATTCTGGCAAATCGAAAAGGTTTTTCGGAAATGGAACGCTACATGGTCAGATGGGATCTCTGATGCTGATAGGAGGACGCATCGTTCGAATCAATCTGACTTCTACTGACTAGAACAATAGAGCAGTCGTCAAACCGGTGATAAAAGGCATAGATATAAAGTCAAGAAGATGGAGAATCTTTATTGCAATACGAAAACTTCAGAACTCCTTTGAGAGTCGCAGAAGGAGATAGAATTCATTTCAAGATGAAGATGACAAATCTCAAAGCTACCTATTCTATAGTGTCTTTGTTGATCAAATGCGATCCTTTGAATGTATTTAAAAAATTGGATAGACTTTTAATCGAATTGTGAACACGTGAAGTACCTGAAGAGAAACAAAAAAATAAGGAAGTTTGAGAATCATTAGTATTATTATTATTAGTATTATTATTCAGTGTGGTTATTCAGTTATTGAATGACAGACATTTACTTTAATCAAATCGAAACGTTAACACTCTGTCAGAAATTACAAGCGTGGAAGCTGCAGTTCGCCTCAGAATGATCCTGTCAAACTGCATCTTGATCTTAATGTCCAGAACAGTATTCTTTGGTTTATTACTCTGTTTGCGGACGTTGAACACGAACAGTAGATAGAGCGTCTTGTATTCAATGGGCGTTGTGGTTGGATTGCTTAGCAATTCGCTCATGCGATGGTATTTTGATCTGAAGTCTGCAGCATCACCATACACCCTAGGAAGGTCGTTCTTCTCTAATGAGGCATTGCAATCTGTGGCCGGAACTTGCTCTTGTGGAACTGAATGAGAAACACCTGCATGTTTCTCAAGTTGCAATGATCGGATAGAGATGGATTATTTTCTAAAAATCCGATCCTGTATGTATGAAATCCTACTATGAGGAAACGCGGTCTTCCCGAGATTTCACCGACAGTCTCCAATTGAACTGAGTCGACGTTGGAGCGTTCGTAATGTCACATTCTGAATCCCACCAGTAATATGGTTTTCGATTTGATGATCTTGAACAGTTTCATTCTTTCCTCGCCGTTTGATGGTACATGTGACATGGATCACCAGGCATCTGTTGTGGCAGCTCTCACGATGGTATCATTGTTATTTTTATGAACTAGTGTGAGCTTGTGTTTTAATGAGTAGAAGATTTCGCCATAATCTTTAGTGAATCGGAAAAATGTGTTTCAGATGAATCCTGAATGAAAATGCTCCTCCAGGCTTTGACGCTGGTCGATGTGATTAAACCTCGTGGCTGCACCCACTTTGTCAACAGTCATGTCTGATCTAGTGTCGTTCATCCATAGTTGATTGAGTCCTTTAGACTTGGAAAAATCATCGAAATATTTCAACATTGTCGTTGCCTGGCCGGGATGAAACATGGTTTCTATCTCTTGACCTTCAAACGATATACTGTTGAAAAGATGTTGAAAAGATGCACGGTGTCGTTATGAGGTAAAGTGATGATGTCATCGTCGACATAGTTGCCACCATCCTTTTTTTGTCAAGCGTCCTTCTCTCTGGAGATAACTTTTGCTAGGATGGAGAAAGTGATATTGCGTTTCGATACTGAGTCTCATCTCTCCCTCATTATTGAGACTAGTTCATGGGTAAATATCTGTGCACTTCATATTCTTGAATACTTTTGTCTCTCATTATATCTTCCATTATATCTAATATGTTCCTCATTTTTTATTTCACTCTAATTTTAATTATTTGTTTCTTATTTTTATTTTTTTTCTCTTATTCATTATATATATGTGAAAAAAGAAATGTTCTCCACCTTGTTTTTTTTTAAATGCGGTCTTTTGCAATTGCTGTTTGTAAAATTTTCTCGTGATTTCTTCAATGTCTAATGCTTCTATCTCGTAAGTGATGGGATTGGAGTAGAACACTTGAACCACGATGAAGATTTCTTCCGTCTGTCTAGGCGGATAACATGTTCCGAAATGTTTCATCTTATACAGACAGAGATTTGCATAGACTTTCTATTCATTTAGTGGATCGCTGGCTTCCACGGGTATCATCTTCATGGAACTGTGAAGTGTGTTGTTATAGTCAGCAACCAAATCATCTAAGATGTTCAGGTATTTCATAATTAAATTTGCCATGAAATATCTGTGCATTTTTATTTCGTGGATCCATTCCATCCTTTGGCCACGCTCGCCATCTCCTCGTTTTCTATGGAACAGCTGTCGACGAGTCGATGGACATGAACGTTTTAAAGTTCTCGACCTTTGTCCACCAACGATTTCTCAGGTTTTTGCCAAGAATAACTGAAGATATTTTCCAACGCCTTGGCCGCGCCCATTCACGATTTATTTTTTAACGCTCTCATCCACCCGTATTTCTAAAACGCCTGTGACGAACCATGGATATTTTATGCCTCTTCTGTCTCTCGACAACGATTGCATATCCACCTGATCGGCTACTCACACCTGCTATAATCCTTTGATTAATGCTCCTCTCTTTTGAAATCTGTGCACTATGGCCTTGTGCATTTCTTTCGATGATGCATTAGTGAATTGCATCCTTTTTTATTTTCCATTTCATAACGAAGTTTCGTGTCTATGAGCTGATTGACTAGCGAACGTTCGCGCTTGTCTCTTATCGTGGGAGGGAGTATATTTCTTAAGTCTGAGAACATGTTCGTGTTGCACACGTCGTTTCGAGTCTTCGTGTCGGAATGCTTTGCGTAACAGAGATCGTGATTGTAGGCAGCTTGGTCCACTCTATTGATGGGTTAGCTCCACGATTTCGGAGTCAGATCTTTATTCATTCTCTTTTCAATTTCGTTCCGGATCCCGTGCATTGATGTCCTGCCAGATGCATTTCGAAGGGAAGATTATTGATGAGTCTGTTAACCGTTCCCTCACCTCTTGATGAACGGAGTTTTGGTCGAACCGCACACTTTACAAGTGCCACAAAGCATATGCCTATTAATTTTAGTTTTCAATCTTTGCACGTTATCGGTGTCCATATATATCTCACATTTTACACAATACATTTTTTTGTTAATTTTATTTTTTTATTTTATTCTTTTATTTGCCAGCACCCTCTCCTAGCCCTTCCCCTCCCGTCCCCTTCCCCTTCCCTCCCCTAACCATCCCCCTCCATTCCCCTAACCCTCACCGTCTCCTCCCACTAACCTCCTCCCATCCCATAACCCTCACCCTCTAACCCCCTCCCCTCCCCTAACCCCACCCTACCACCCTCCCACCCTCTCCTCCCCTAACCCCCTCCCTCCCTAACTCCCACCCTGATCCTAACCCTCCCCATCCCCTAACCCTTACCATCTCCCTCCCTCCCTCCCCCTTTCCCATCCCCTCCCCTCCCTCTCCCTCTCCCCCTTCCCTCCCCCTGCTGGTAGGGAGGTCTACAGCAATAGTATAAAAGCAGCTCATAGTAAAGATAATTCCATCACACTTGATCAAGTGAAAAAATGGTTGAAAGTAGAAAGAACCTATAATTTACATAAGTGTTTTATCTCTGGTAAACTATCAGAGTCTCAGAGATTAGGATTTATTATTCTACTGTGTAATGATAGGGATAATGCCGAGGATTTGAAATTCTGGAGGCCTGTATCCCTACTTAACGTAGATTATAAAATCCTTACAAAAGCATTGTCCTAACGATTGCGCGAAGTGAGGTGTACAGGAAATATTTTACACGCAAAAACGTACATTAAGGTACATTGATGTGTTGGACAATTTAATTGATGGTTATAATCATAGTTTCCGTAGTAGTATTCAGAGGAACTCCTGCTTCAGTGTCATTAGAAAATGAAGTGGAAGTATCTCAACATAAGTGTTTTATCTCTGGTAAACTGTTAGAGTCTCAGAGATTAGGATGTATTACTCTACTCTGTAAAGATAGGGATAATATATGCTGAGGATTTGAAATTCTGGAGGTTCGTATCCCTACTTAACGTAGATTATAAAAACATCATTACAAAAAGCATTGTCCTTACGATTGCGCGAAGAGTTACAGTAATAATAGTAATACTTTATTGCGCAACCAAGAAATAAGAAGTGGTTTGGCACTACAAACTACACAAATAAAGCAAAGTAAACCGACACAATTCAATATTCATGAACAGTATACCTCATGATGCCCCGACCTGTTACATAGGTAACGTGGGGGTACAAATAATGTGGCTCTTTGCTAGTTAAAATAATTAGATATTATGTCAAAGTCTGTGTGTACATCATGCACACAAGTAGCTCCTTGCCAGTTTTGAAGAGCTTTGTCAAAGTCTGAACATCATGCACACAAGTAAATTTAAAGAAACATGCCGTTGCTATCACTCGTCAACACTCGACTGATCTTCATTATAGATGGGTTACGTATCACTTGCTCTCGATTTGCTCTTTGTGAGGCATCCCAAACTGTCTGTACTGCTGTTTCAGTAGCTAAAATGTTATTTCAGGTTCGTATTACGCGTCGCATTGAAACAGCGATCTGCGTAACGACGTTGGTTAAATCATCATTTATTTCGCCCGAGAGTAGTTTCCTTAATATACTGGCCGAGTGATAACATTACTTCCCGGTCAGTACTTTGAAAAAGTATGTGAGTTTTTTCTATCATCGAACGATTACAGAAAGTAGGATATGTTTTTGAAACTGCTCGGAAGAGTCTATCACGAGTATTTCGAACAGGAATATAAAAATTTCGTTTTCAACTTGATTCGTGTTACACTGTTTACAAAATCTCATATCACGTGGAATGGGGATAGGCTTATGGTGACGACCTCTCTCTATCTCGAGCTGATGAGCTCCTATTCGAAATACAATATACTGTTCACCCGGATCAGACCTGTTCTGTTCCCGAGAGAACAATTGCTGATAACCTTCCTTTCATGCATAATATAGTTGATTATGTTAATCAAAAACATTTATCTGCAGCCTTTCTCTGCCTTGATCAGATGAAGGTCTTTGATCGTGTCGATCATTCAAACTTAGTTCAAGCGCTTCGAGCTTTTGGTTTTGGAGATAACTTTATCTCCTGAGTAAAAGTAATATACACAGATATTGTGAGCCCTGTGTTGGTTAATGGACATATATCCAATTTCTTTAATGTGGAGCGTTCAGTAAGGCAAGGATGTAGCCTCTACTACACCGCCGCAGCTGTCGATAAAACACTCGGTGTTAAGTCAGTATTGATTTTTTTTTTGATTTGCAAAAGCAGTGGGTTACTTTTTTCAACGAAGGCGCGCCATATTTTAAACCAGTTTAAATGACCTTGCGTTTCGTGACATTTATTTTCCAGGAAAATCGACTCTAACACCTAACATTACAATTCAACACGCGTTTTGTTTATCATAGGATTATAATTGTTCGGCTAACTTTTTAGATTACAATTAATTCATCGCTTATATTGGATATTTTTTTACTTGAATCATTTTGAAGGTATTGGTGTATTTTTTCTCTTCAATACATTTGTAATAGGATAGACAGTAAATTTTTCTACAACTCAAATAACGGATAGCGTTCTTGTATTTGCAAATTCGTATTTGTACGGTACAAATATATGAAATATGATTTGTGTGTGAATATGAATTTACAACAAGGGAACTGTATCTTTTATTTCGAATGATATTGAAAGTCGATAAGCATTCAGAAAAAAATACTCAAAGTACTAGCTCTATTGTGTCATTTTAGAGACAGACACAGTTCCATTACCCATTCTGCGAGTCATTGTTGATAATGAGTGTTGTATCAATGAGAGAGGTATCCTAAAAACATGTTTTGGAATAAAAAATGGTGCAATTACGCTAGAGTGCCTCCAGGGTTGTCTATGGGGAAAAACAGTGGAGACAAAACACAGATTTCACGCTGAAAACTACCATAGTCATTGGTTCGCCAGACTGCGTATCCATCCATTTCAGCTATATTCGCGTGATTGTAGGTGAACATAATCAGTTCCAGTTATTATTATAATTGTCCGATTAAACACGCGCCCCCAGAACTTTATTTATTTAAAAGTACAAGACCATTGACAAATCTATAGTACTCCACTCTTATCTTGATTTTCGTACGGAACAGAGCTATACCAAGACTCCCTAATAAACCTCTACCTAACCTATCAGTCATAACAACAACAACAACAACACTCTATTAGTAAAACTAGACCACAATTTTTCTCGTAAAAAAAATTGAATCGCTTTAGATATTAAAAGCTGATTTTTTTTAAAACATTTTTAGAATAAGCTTGCTGTGTTATCAATTACAGTTCAATCTCTTTTTTTCTTTTAATTTTTTTGAAAAAAAAGAAACAAAAATACAGCAAAGTATACTAATCGTTTATACAATTATTTGTTTTGCTTTAGTGTCAATAAAAAAAACTCGACAAATTAGTGAAGAAATGTTGTTGTTTTTTTTGCGAGAATAATACAGTGATAATGAACTTTAAAAAAGGCAATCTATTTCAAACATATGTCTCTGTATGATTCGAATGAAAAGTTAAAATCTTTATAATAATTCAAGTGGAAAATATGCTCGATAAGACTCGTGAATATAGACAACATAGATGTGTCATAATGGATAAAAAGTGGTTTTCAAAAGTCTTCCTCATTCCCAAAGAGAGATATCAGAAAAAATAGAGTAGTCGGACATTACAGAACCGGATAGTAATCACCTCGTCTTTTTAACTCGTTGGAAGGATGCCGGGTGTGATGTGTACAAAATACGACAGGGAATGGTTCATGACCACGAATAGAATATTTAAAATGCACTGAATATGTTCTGGATCGATCCACAGTGTACATTTGGAACGCGATTTGTGAATATATAATCAGACAGAAAAACGGGGAAAACGCTTCATTCCGTCCATCGAAAGCAATTTCAAGATGAGTCCTTATTTTCTAACCCCTAAAATTCGCGTGTTCGATACTAAGGACGAATTATTGGCACACGTCAAGACACGCAACATTCATAAGGTTCAATGCTTGATATGTCTCAATAACAATGGCAAAAATTTACTTGATTTTAAATTCTTATTATCACGAAAAGTTCACGAGAAAATGTACCCCCAGTGAAATCTCGAATAAGAAGCAAAGAAGATAAAAATCTGGGTTTTTTTCAAACACTTCTCAGTATGGCGAATCAAATTTTAATTTGTCTGGACGGATGAGTTGTTACAGAGTTACTTCCCTTGAACCTGACCTTTTGACAATGTTTTTTTTAAACTGAGCGCTAAACGCAATCGTGTAAAAAATCAGAAAATACCGCGCAAGCGAACGCAATTTTCAGAGAACAAAAATTTACACGATTTTCTATACTAATTTCTGACACAGTTTTGTGAACGCAAAAAATAGTTTGTTGTGTGTGAAAAAACATCGAGATGTAACGTGATATATGTGCGAATTCTGAACTACACGTCGAGTATAGCTTTAATTATCGGAAGAGGTTTCCTTAGGGAAGGCGTTACTGAGATTTAGCGGCACTTCATGCAATGCGAGACTCAAAGTTTTTATTTTATATGACTGATCTCTTGTGTTACATGAATTTGTAGTCGAGATCTTGATGTCATCCGACAACCAAGATGTTGAGCTTTACTTTGGTATACCACTTGCCTAATTAAATATTTTTCAAAGCTAAAACGGGTGAAATATATCTCTCTGAGACTACTCCCTTGTTCCTTGGTCAGACATGGCTGTTGGCAGTGAGTATACTTCCAATCGGTTGCCATATCTGTGATAGAAAAATACGGGGGAAGCCTTCATTTTAATTATCGACCATTCGGTTGACGAGTTCAGGTTTATCTACCAATGGGATGTTATTTATTTATTTTTTTGGTGTTTAAGGTCACATATTTTTGCATAATGGCTAACCATGACCGTGACAGTTTCACGGGTGGAGGAGGCCGGAGTAACGGCGAGCAATCTCAGCTCCCCAACATAGCAACTCCATACAAGCAGAGTTAGCATTGGTTGAAGACAGGTGCACCATCGACGTGCAGTATGCCTTAGTACACAACGTGACCGTGCCCCCACGGACACAACGCGGTTGCCGCAGGTGGGATTCGAACCGGGGACCCCTCGGCTTGCAGCCTGCACCTCTACCAACTGAGCCACCGCGCTCCCATACCAATGGGATGATGGCGAGGTCAAATTCGATGCGGTATATTACAAGTATGGTGACGGGAAGGAATTTAAAATTTGTGTTGAAGGCAATTTGCAATACAAATCGTAAATTTATAATATTCAAGACGTCCCGAAGCTCCCAATACAGTATTGCATGATCAGTGTGGTGAAGTTTAGAATAGGGTGACAATCGTAGTTAGAAAATGGGTCGTTTCGTTCGATATATTTCATCAATTGTTTTGAGCCCCCTCCCCCCGCCCCCCCCCCCCCCCCCCCAGTCAACTTTCTGTCAACAACCGTGTCTGCCCAAGAAAAAAGAGTGAGTCGTTCCCGAGATATATTTGAACCGTTTTAACGTTAAAAAATATTTATTTGAACAAGTGGTATACCAACGTAAAGCTTGATGTCTTGGCTGTTGGATGATATCAATATCTCGACTACAAATTCACGAGTTTGGTTTTTCTGCGAGTTTGAATAAGACAGTACGAAATCTTCCAATCCAGGAAGTTGCGTACCTTTTCTCTCTTATATACATAATCATGGAAAAATACATAATTTCTAAACAAAAAAAAACGTCTAATACACTATTTTTTCATGATCTTTGCACGTGTTGAACACTTGTTATAAATGTCGCAGTAAACGGTGTAATGCTTCACTACCAGGTGGTTAAAAAAAGAGCTTTTTCGATTGATGTCTCATTTTCATTCAGTCATACGCCGGCACACAGCAAACACAGCAAACACTGTTTTAGTTGTTGCTGTATTTATATAATGCCACCTATCTTAAAAATGTTTCAACTCGCATTGTAAAAAAACAAAACAACTTTCCACACACGCGTTTATAGACTATTTAGAAATCTTTTTGTAACACGTGACAAATGGTTTTACTTGAATTAATTTAATCAAGGTGTATACTCGTTCAGTTATGTGATGCTTCTGATGGTCATTTTTCCTAAAAAAATATTTTGTCTGGATTGATAAAAGCTTACTTATCGGAAATAGTGAAACACGCCATTCTCAAAATGTAGAGCAGCACACTTATTGAATGAAACACCTCACAGCGCGACTTGTTGAACAGGTGAGTATATCTAATTTACATATTGATATGGCTGAACACAGACATCAAAACGAATGATGAATCAGATTCAAGTTGTTGTTTTTTTTTCAATTTACTATGTCGCATAACTACCTTGATACTTTCGATTTCAAGATGGTCTCAACCCCACCGTTAGAGGAAGGAAAAAAATATAATTTTCTCCTCATCGATACCTTTAATTTGATAGGTCACACGACTACCTTCTCGAAACTTTTGATTTTCTGATTCGAATAACCCTTCAAAATGATACGTCACATGCCTGGCTTTATAAAAAGGAAGATGTTTTTTTGGCTCTGGTCGTGACCTCTATTAAAAGGAAGACGTTTTTCGACTCTGGTCATGACCCCACCCCATGACGAGAATTGAAAATATATATAATTTTCGTGATCTACTCGTCGATACCTTTAATTTGGTAGGTCACACGACAGCCTTCTTGAAACTTTTGATTTTCTGATGGGTGTGACCCCCACCTCCGAGTAAAATGGAAAAATGTCATTTTTGTACTCTCCTCGACGAGCCCATCAAATTGATACCTTCATAAAAAGGAAGACGTTTTTCGGCTCTGGTCGTGACCCCAACCCCAGGACGAGGATTGAAAATATGATTTCCATAATCTACTCCTCGATGCCTTCATTTTGATAGGTCACACGACTACCTTTTGATGTCTTTCGGTTCTAAGTCGTGACCCCACCTCCCCGGCGAGAACTGAGATGTTGTATTCAAGTTTTTGTCTGATTCACCTGAGAGTGTCAGGGACACGTAAAAAAACTGTAAATGCTAAGCCGATTTTCAATTTTGAAAAAAACATTTTACAAAAAAAAATATGCGGAAATAATTTTGCCCTCCGATTGATCATTATTCATCTTTTAACTTATAATATATATATTTTCAATCATGATCCATCCCAGATCACCATCAAGCTAATTTTTTTAGACTCGGACGCACGATCTCAAGCAGTCAATTTATCACTCGTCTCGCAACTCGTAATAATAATAACATATTACATACATTTTTTTTAATGACAAAAACAATTTTATCCATTATTTGTCTCACGAATCATAATTATCGTGATCCTCCATTCCCCCACCAGATCGTCATAGAGCTAATGTTTTTTTTTCAATCAGACTCGAGCGCTCCATTCTCGAACGATGAAACTCGAGTATTTTTTACCGAGCATCTGCGAATTCGACCTCGATCGAACCGTTCGTCTCTTTCGCCGTAGAAAATCCACGTTGGATCGCGTCCCGGATCGAGTTTTTTTCTGGACCACTTTTCGGATTCACCTCGATCGAACCGCTGTCTTTTACCATGGGAATCGACGTTCGAACGCGTATTTTCACGATCGTGCAATTCCATTTGTAAGACGTTGGAAAAAAATCACCCCAATGGGAAAATCAGTGTTAAATTTGTCAAAAAAGCGGGATTGTCAAAACGGGAATTTTTTGACATTTTTCGACAAATTCCGCCGAAAAGGGTTCAGAAATGCTCGAATTTAAACATTTTCCTCTAAAAATTCGAGGTTTTCGAGGAAAAGTTGAATTATTTTTGAAAAAAAAAACCATTTTCCAAGAAAATCAATTTTTTTACCCGAAAAATTAGGATTTTTCCAAAAATAACTCAATTTTTCTGGACCACAATTTTTCTGAACAAGCACGATTGTTGTTGGTCCATGATCTCCAGTTTTACACAACTGATGTGGTTAATTCGAGGTCGGTTGGGATGAGATAGCAGGTGAAAACCCAGTTGTGGCCTGTCAGATGGAGCCTTGCGACAAGCGGTTTCCTTTTCCTTGATAAAAAGGACCGAAACAATCGGCGTCTTGATCACAGGCACTTCAAATCCCACATGAGGGCGATGGGGAGTGCCGGGGGTGGGGACTATTTGTTTCAAAGTGGAACTGGTCTTGCCCTTCCCATCTCCATCAATCTCATGCGCATGTCTCGCACCCTCTCCCCTTTCCTCTCTCTCTCTCTCTCTCTCTCTCTCTCTCTCTCTCTCTCTCTCTCTCTCTCAGTGTCTTGGATCCCACGGGGAAATATGGAAGCGTGCATGTGTTATTGTGCGCTAGGTCTACAGTCGGGGCACATTTAATACGAACAGTTGACATGTGAGAAGTAGCTTTCTATTCATTTATTAACAAACTCTTTCTTGAAGACGTGCTGGAGGGTACGACCGTAAGTTGGTATCAATTTCATTCCAGATCTTTGGAAAACTATATTTTGGCAGGTTAGCAGAGAATTGGGTTCTAGCTTTGTACAAGAGTATCACTTGTCTTGTACGACTTCCAGCTGGAGAATGTATATTGAAAAATGTTTTGAAAGAGTCGGGTAAAATATCATTTTTCCAATCACGCATAAATAAGGAAATGTTCAATTTATAGAGATAGTTAAATTTCAAAATGTTCTTGACCTTGAACAGGGGCTCAGCGTGACTATTAAACGTCTTACAACTAATTACTCGCATGTCCCGTTTTTGCAGATAATTTATTTTACTGTTAGATGACCCTTGAACACAAATTTGGGTTGCATATAGCAAGTGATTATGAACTAACGTATAGTACAATAATTTCAATGATTTATTGGCAAGAACGTTTTTTACTTTCTTCAGGCAATAAATTACGCTTGACATCTTAGAACATATTGCGAAAGTGTGGTACTTAAAGTTGAGATTTTCGTCAAGGTATACTCCTAAGAACTTAACCATTTTATCTTGTTGGGAGTTACCTACGGGTGAGAGCTGAGTATCGTTAAGGAAAATGTTTAGCAAATCAGATTTGTGCGGACTGTTTGGTGGGTGTAGCATGATGTGTTTACACTTATTGGCGTTTACCTGGAGTTTGTTACAACAGCACTAGTCGAATATTTTATTCAGTCCAGTATTCACTTTAGTCTCCAGAGTATTCAAGTCATGGCCAGCTGTAAACGACGTTGTGTCATCAGCAAAGGACAGTAGGTTGAGCTCAGTGGAGTGTCTCATATCATTGACGAAAAGTAATAAGAGAATAGGTCCCAACACAGACCCCCGGTGGAGCCCAAGTTACAAGTCGGTTTGGAGATCGCTTCGAGTTATACTCAACATATTGTTCTCTGTCTGATAAATAACTTTGGAAGCAAATTTTACTTATCCCTTTTATTCCGTAAAATTCCAGTTTACTAAGTAATATTTCATGGCTGATCGAATCGAATGCCTTGAACAAATCTATGAAGATGGCTAGAGTAGAGTATTTTATTGGCTTATCGTTACATTCAGCAACATACTGCAAAAGCTGCATTATGGGAAGGAAAGTGGAGTGTTTTTTTTTGCGAAAGCCGTACTGATGTTCGTACAATATATTAAAATCATTCAGAAAATTAGAGAGTCTCAGGAGCATTATTTTCTCCAGAATTTTGGAAAAAGCTGGTAATAAGCTAAGCGGTCTGTAGTTACCTAGCTCGCGGGAATTATTACCCCTTTAAAGATTGGTATTACCTTTGCTATTTTCATTTTATCAGGGACTTTGCCTTGGATAAATGACTGATTGAAGATATGAACCAAGGGTTTAACAACCTCTGAAATTGTCCCTTTCATAATTCTCGTGGATAAATTGAAAGCATCGGTACTCACTTTCCCTTTCAGTTTTTCGGCTGTCAGTATAATTTCTCGCTCGTTTGTTGGGGTTATAAAGAAGAGTCAGGGTAATTTTCACTCATAAAATCACCGAAGTTGTTATTAGAGGTTGGAACGTGATCGTTAATAGTCTGACCAATTTTTGCAAAGTAATCATTAAAACTGGAGGCGATTTTATCAGGGTCAGTTAGTTGAACATTATTATGAGATATTGTAACAGGTACGGCCGGGTGGCTGGGAATGTTTGGAACTGGGAACGGTGGAAGTTACTGGTCACGGGTAAATCTGGACATTCTGGTCTGAATTCTGTGTATAAATAACTGAAGCCGAGACCTGATAATCATTTTATTTCAATATTTCCCACTGGCATTTTGCTCATTCTTCTCATTTCATTCAGTACAAGTAACATCATCACAATGACTCTGGTAAGCTCAATATTTACATTAATCAAACATATTACTTATATTATTCATGCTACCGTTGTCCGTAGTACAACAACAGGCTATAGGGAGGGGAAAACCTTATTAACTTGATGACAACCCGGGCTTAAAAGGCTGGCATGATTCTGGATATTTACCCTAATAGGCCTACTTCCTCTCTCTCTACGATGCGTAACGTTTGACGGTCAAAGCCAGAATGTCCAATAACGTTGCCGGCGTCGAATTTATACCTTTTCTGAAGTACTACGTGACGATATTTATCCAATGACGTTACGTACCGGTGACCGTCCTCCGGTGGGATTCCACAGGAATCCTGTGGAATCTCTCAGGAATCCGGCGACTAGCATAGCAGAGTTATATTTACTCATATATACAAAACTAGAGTATGGAATGGCATTTACACAGATTAACAATTATAAAATATAACATTTCACGCCTTACACAAATTGTAACTTGCAATAACTTTTCAGTGTTTAACTTGTGAACATTCCAAGTGGGTCGTCTGGAAACCCCAGGGGAGAGTGTACTTATACACTAGGGCCAGGCGTTAACCGGTAAAAATGAATTCCTGAAAACAACCATGTTTAGCAGTTAAGAACGAATAATGGCTAAACATGAAAACAACGATTAAGAGAACGACACAGATAAAAAGAGATTATTGAAAACTTGGCAGTTGAAGTATCTCGTAACACTTCGAGTAATAATTGTGGAACGCCATTTAGCATTTCCAAATACGGCGTACCACGTGACATAAACACAACAGCGATCGGACGAGGTGAACCTCGATTAATTTGTTGCAATGAGGTAACAAATCGTTTTAATTTATGCATCAATAAATTATCGAAACTGATAAACATGGACCTACCAGATTTACAGCTATTGTGAGAATGTGCGGAAATGGCGAGGAAAAGATGACACTTGATACAAAGTGTCTATTTTGGAATATGCGTCGTATCGATAGAAAACTTCGTCTGTTAAATTTCACAGTTGAACGGAGACGAAGCACATGGCGTTAAGTAAGTACTTGCACAGAAAAATCAAATGTATTATTTTTATACAAATAAAATTGACGCATTTATATGACAAATTTCCTGCTAAGTCTGCTCCCAAATGGGATCCACGAAAGCCTAATTTCGATGATAAATCAGCCTTATGATTCGTACTAATAGTACCGGTGTGAGCAGAATATATTTCAACTGACTTTGAACTATGTGAGGGCATAATAATACCAATACATTTTTATGACGTTGCACAAAAATACCTCTACGCTTTATTCCATAAGTGACTCAAATAACCTGTGGAGTTTACCACTGAATACCTTGAGTCATGACACCTAACTCATAGTGACGTACATAATTTGAAACAATAAATACCTTTTTCCCTTGTGAAAATACTAGAGCATGTAATAGTAACTATTACAATATGCTAAGTGGGAGGGTCGTCTCTGATTTTGATTTGTTGATTATGCCACGAAGTATTTGCCATGTTTTTTAGAGTCATGTTTGTTGATTTCTATAATATCGTTATAGTACGCTGCCTTACTTCGTTTCTTTATTTGATTTGAAAATTAAGGAGAACGTTATGTGAAAAAATCCTGCATATGTGAAAAACTGCAAATGTAAAACAAAATCAACCGCATATGTAATAAAAAACACATACGTGAAAAAAATGGACCAAATGTAAAAAAAAAGTTGAAAAAAGTGTAACCGCATTTGTGAAAACTTTTTTACTGCAAATGTAATAAAAAATGAAACTGCATTTGTAAAAACGTTTTTACTGCACATGTGAAAACAACTCGAACATGAGGATTTGATCTTGCGATTTTCAAATTTATAAAGATATCATTATTGGCACGGAGTTTCACCATTCTTATTTTGGGCATGGTAACTGAACAATTCAGATGCAGTACGATCTCAACATCTCGTCGTTGTTCTCCGGGGCCATTGGTAGGAGGGGTGGAGCCAGTGTGGTAAAACCGGGTGCCCGGGGTTTTTGGGGGCCCGGTCTCTGGGTTCAAGTTCACCTTTAACAGGGGCCCACAAATACGTTTCTGTCTGTCATGTTTGTGGCAGTTTAGTAGACAATTGTATGTTGCGCAAATTGCGGGCCCCACTCGAGAATAAGTGACCATATTTTGAAAGTAAAGTTTAAGTTTACGGCTAAAAATCGAAGAACCCTTTGACTCTCTAAAAAAACAAAAGTTTTTCCGGACCCCCACCGACGAGATGGGTACACCACTACTCCACTTCGCCCAAAATTGCCGTTTTGCGACTTGTGTGATCCCAACGAACACACCGCATAACTACAACGTTGTAGAACACACCGCATAACTACAACGTTGTAGTTACGTTGTATGTTTAAAGGGATGCGCCCAGAATCACAGGGCCCTGTTTTCAAAGCTAATACCGGGGCCCGAGATGCCTGCCTGCCTGCCTGCCTGCCTGCCTGCCTGCCTGCCTGCGCGAGCGACCGAAGATGAACTTGTGGGCTTCATTTTGTCCGTCCTTTACGTAGGGTCAGTACTAGTGAGCTTTGGGTTAGTACAGTAACCACTCGTGAGGTTCCTAACTCACTTGTGAGGTGAAAATTGTGAGGTGTGCAACCGGGAAAAAAACCAAAAACCCCCCTCACAAGTACATCTGCGATAGAACGTCCATCCGTCCGTCCGTCCGTCTGTCCGAGTTGATTAAAGAGGTTTAGGGGCCGTGAAAAGCTGTCCGTCCATGGTTTAGGGGCCATTTTGGTTTTTTTAAGGGACCATATCTGGTTTAGGGGCTTAAAATAAGAATGGCCCCTAAACCAAAAAGGGTTTGGCTAGGGTAGGGTTAGGATCAGGGGTGGGGTGGGGTGGGGTTAGTGTTAGGGTTAGGGGTAGCCTTAGAGTAGGGCTTATGGTCGGGGGTTTAGGTTTCAGTGAGGGTTAGGGTCAAGGGTGGGGTTTTAGGGTCAGATTAGGGTAGGGTTAGGGTGTGGTTTTGGGGTGGAGGGGTGGGGTTAGTGTTAGATAGAAGTTCTAGGGTGGTTAAGGTTAGGTTAGGGTTAAGGCTAGTCTAAATGTGTCCAAATGATCCCTAAACCCGATTTTTCCGGACGGACGGACGTCCGTCCGTCCCTCTTTCTATATGTCTCCCTCTGTCTCTCTCTCTCTGTGTCTCTCTTTCTATGTCTCCGTGTCTGTCTCTCTGCCTCCATCTCTCTCGTCGCTCTGTCTGTCTGTCTGTCTGTCTGTCTGTCTGTCTGTCTGTCTGTCTGTCTGTCTGTCTGTCTGTCTGTCTGTCTGTCTGTTTGTTTGTCTGTCTGTCTTCCTCTCTCTCTCTCTCTCTCTCTCTCTCTCTCTCTCTCTCTCTCTCTCTCTCTCTCTCTCTCTAGCTCTGCCATCTCCCCGACCCTCTTCATCATCTATCCATCGCTCTATCCCACACCCATCTCGCGCTCCTCTCACTCACTGCCCTCTCTCCACATCCTCCCTCTGTTTCACTTATTCATTTCAATGCTCCTCCATGACAATGTTTGAGTTCTGGGGCCGAGTTGTCCAAAATCAGTTTGGACATACATGTAGTAGTCCCACTATCCTCGAGTCTAGTCTATCATATTCTACCACATGCCTTGCAGCATGTTCATCATAGCAGTGGGTGGGTACAATGTGTGAAGCTCTCCCTGACGGTGCAGGAGCCTCGGAACCAAATGGGCGCGGGGTGGGGGGGGGGGAGAGGGGGCTTGGCCACCCACTCTTTCTGCCGTCCATGTTTGCAAAAATGGCCTTACATGTGTAAAAAGAAAGAGAACAGAGAAACAACTTATGGCACATTGAGACCGGCGTCTGCCTTGGCCCTGCACACCAGGATTCCAACCACGAACCCGACTCACCCCACCGGAGTTTGGAATCCTGTTTCGTACCTTCAGAGAAGTCAGCCATTTATGTTCCCATCTTATGAGAATAGTGTTCTATTGGAGAGTGTTTGGAAATTGTATAGCAACGGCGTATCGCTTTGTGGGAATTGGATCTGTCGGTTATTAAGCAGTCTGATTTCGAATCTCACCCCTATTTCACTTTTGTTGGTAGGCCTACACATATAAATGACAGGGTACCTATCTGCCACCAGGTAAAGTATTGAAGCCCATGGTATTAGTGGCAACATAAAATATCGCTCCTACAAAATCTACACCAAATATTATATATTTGACTCATTATTTTCACACAGGTAACAAGCAATTTTGGAAGCGGTTTGGTATGTCAGAACGCTGAACATGCATCCTTAGAGTGTCATTTTCCACCCAAAACTTTCCTTGGGGAGCATGTCACCAGACCCCACCAGCATGGGGGAGGGGTGTATCCTTGGTTTCTGCCACAAAGCGGCAGCAACTGGGATGCATCGGCCGCTCACTTTCAAATTGCTCCGCAGACACTGGTCCGATGTGGCTGGCTACCTTTATCAGTGGCGGCGCTACAGGAGGGTATGGGGGGGGGGGGCATTTGGCCCCCCCCCCACAAATGTGGGCTCTGGCCCCACTCCCCCATGCATCACACACACATCCAAACAAAGGCTCACTCTCTCTCTCTCTCTCTCTCTCTCTCTCTCTCTCTCTCTCTCTCTCTCTCTCTCTCGCACACACACACACACACACACGCACAGACCCATCAGATACGGCTCTAGGATTTTTTGAAAGGAGGAGCGCTAATTACCATTGCATATAGTCCAAGGTCCGTAATATAATTTTTTGATTTGGTACGTCCACAGGACGTTCGAAACCCAAAATATATTACAGACTTTTGGGTCCAAGTTTGGACTTCCTCATAATAATGCAATGATATGATCCTTTACGTATTTGCCCCCTTCATGTGGAGTCTGCCCCACTACTAGCCCCCCCCCCCCCCCCACGAATACATTTCTGGCGCCGCCAATAACCTTCAGGCAAAATAAGAGTTGTTCCTTTCAAACGACCACACTCCTTCAGATGTGAGAATATCACAAGAGATCAATGAGTGTTGGTTTCAGTAAATTTGAATGTTCTCGTGTTTAGAGCCACAGCAACATCAACGGAACGACAATCTTGCTTATTTCAGCGTTATTTCAAAGAAAACGCCAGACAATTGTAACATTGGCTGACAGCTAAACGTGCATGCTTAAGGATGAAATGCCCCCGTTTCAGATTGTTCCTTTCATTCTTTACTTTAGCTTTATCGCAGCACAGTCAAGGTGGGAAGTTTTATGAAGTTTGCCTTTGTTGAAGTTATCAGCCGTCTACTGCTTTTGGGTGTTTATGCAGGACATGATAAAAAAGAGGGAGGTCTGCAATGTCTGATGAACAGTTTGATGTGATTGTAGCTCTGGTCAAAGGGAAGTTCCATGTTTCAGTGCAGGATCGCTCCAAAGAGCAACGCACAGCAATAACACGTTTCTACCGAAACAGAGATTCTTTTAAACTTTCTGATGATGGGAAAACGTTGTATATTGACGGCAAACAAGTCATTAAGAGATCAGATTTGGAGAATGTGGTGAAAAAAGGAGTGGATGGAACAAAAGGTTCTGGTGCCAGAAAGCTCAATGTTCTTATACGGAATGAATATTCAGGAATTAGTGAAAAGCAAATACAAAATATTTTATCTAGGGATCCACAACACCAATTGTTGAATGCTCAGTTTCATAATAAAGCGGTAATGCGCCCCACCAGGGCTAAAAGCGTCCAGATAAGACATCAGATAGATTTGGTTCAAATGGACAAGTCAAGAGTTGAGTTTCGAGGACGAACGTATCGGTATATCATGTCTGTCGTTGATATATTTAGTCGGTATTTGTGGATGAGACCTCTTGAAAGGAAAGAAAGTAAGAGCATAAGCAGAGAGTTACAATATATTTACCAATTCATGGACCACCACGGATTTTACAACATGATCGTGTAACTGAATTTTCTGGAGCAGTTAAACAATTATGTAATCGACTTGGCATCAAAGTAATAAGAAGCCGCCCATATCATCCACAATCTCAGGGGAAGTTAGAACGAACGCATCGTGAGCTTAGAAAGAAAATCTACGCCACTGAAGATGAGCCGATATGAAGTACAGCTTACTTTACCCGGACAAACAAACGACATTAAAAAATGGTTTTCAGTGAGTGATATAACAAGCCTCACATTTGCAAAAGAAAAAAATACACAGAAAGTAACTAATGTTAAAAAACCAGCCAGCGAAAAAAAAAACAAAGCAGCAAGAAAAACAAATACCTCATTCCAATCACATGCACAGAGAGGCTAAATTATTTTCGAGAAGAAGGATTCAGAGTTCGATTTACTCCCCAGACTGATGGAAGCTGCCAGTTTGCTGCACTGGCTCACCAGCTAGTTCACTTTGGAATTGACCGTTCGCCTGGCACATTGCGTACCGAGGTCGTAGACTATCTCTTCGCTCATCCATTCAACAATGATGGTATACATCTACGAAACTACTTAACTGAAAGTGAATGGGAAAACTATATCAGTGAAATGTTATTATCTGAAACATATGGGGACCATCTGACACTGCAAGCAGCTAGCGACATTTTTCATCTGCAAATCATCGTTGTATCTACTCTTGGCCCAGATGCTACCACATTTATTTTACCCCAGGGATATCAAGATTTGAACGAAGACCTGCCTTCCCTTATGCTGGGACATTATGCAGAACAGGAGGAAGAACATTACATTTGTTTAGATAGCACAAATGAACAAGTAACAGAACTCTGGAATGTTCTAGAAGAAAACAATAACGAGGGTCGTATCACAGACACTTGGTGAGATATCGACATTGTAGACGATGAGGCTGGTGGGGATAAAGCTAATAAAAACCTTCAATCATCAAATACAAGTGGGGAAACTAGCGACAGTGCAACAAACATACTTCAAATAGAACAGTCTGCACCCCACATTACAATCTCGAAAACCAAGAGAGTGAAATGATTGGAACACATTCACAAACAACACCTAATGTTCCTAAACCCAAACGACGTCGCAAAGCTCCATGCAGATACAGCCCGTCACTTTACGTAAAAAAGCAAAGTAACTCGCATTCAGCGAGTAAGTTACTTCCTATGGAGATGTGGGAGAAAATTCTGCATCTGGTAATTTCTACTATGCCTAATTATTCTACCGCGTACGTTGGAGTATTGCAACAAGTGTGCAAATTAGTTCAATTAATCGTTTACAGGATAGAGGAATATCAATCGAACCTGTTACCTTGGTTTCATATCGCCCGGGAAAGGCTTCGTGATATCAGGTTTCATACTGAATTATCGAAGCCATCCAAAGGTCTACCGCCTGTGGGTACCCACACATGGAAACAGCAAAAAGTGAAAGCTGCAGTCGGTGAATTTAGTGGGGTGTGGATACGAATCTGTGAGTCATTTGGTAACTGGCCAAATTTTGAACGGGATTACATTACTGTAATTGAGTTAGAAGTGCTGCTGACTGGATGGTTGGCCATTGTAAATTATTTCTTCAAATCCGCGCCTTGAATTCCCCTCACATATTTGCAACAGCAAATCAGTAATATTCACGATAGTTCTAACTTGGGCCCATCTCTGATCATTATTTTCCCTCTGAGGGTCGGACAACGGGTGCCCTAGTCTGTAGCTTTGTCATGGTGAATATAAAGGCGGTAGATTAACCCAATTTTTAACTACATAGGCTGTCGCCCAAAGTTACACATTTTCGCGTGTGTGTGTACGTACTGGACGCCGTTCCTCTATTTATTACCTATTTATTGATATTCATAAATAACTTATGGATATCCGTAAATCGATTAGAGGATATCTAAAACTAAAATTTATTTTTTGATATCTATAAATCGATTTATGGATTTCCATAAATAGCGAATAAATAGTATAACGGTGCGGTGGGCTATGCATATTTCTTATGGATATCCCAAAAATATTCATGATATCCATAAATCGGTTTACCGAGGTCCATAATTCATTATTGATATCAATAATTCGGTTCGTGGATATGCATAAATTTCACGATTTATAGATATCCATAGATCATTTTTTTGTATATCCACAAATCTAATTATAGATATATATAAATGATTTATGGGTATCCATAAATGCATTTATAGATATCGCTGCTAAATATTTGTGGATAGCAATAATTCATTTTTGGATATCTATAAATCGATTTATGGATACCCTTAATTCATTTATGGATATTAATAAATAGATAATAAATACAGAAACGGCGCCCCACATGTATGAAAATGTAATTCTATAGTACATTTCGTTTACATTTTCCTAAGAACTAAGAACTGTATAGGTCCAAGGTAGGATGTACAGTAAATTAACAAACGTCGTTATTGTATGAAAGATGTTTTTAGGTTTAGTTTTTTTGTTTTTATTTTATTATTTTTTTCTGGAAAAGTTGGGGGAAAGCGGAAACAGAGATAATATGATCCCCCCCCCCCCCCCCCCCCCCCCCCGTGACATTTGAAGATGCGTTTCGTAAAAACAACATGTGATTAAGAACGCCTTTCTGGATATATGTTGGCTGCAAATGTTGTCATATAAAAGGGGAATTCACAATAAACACTTTAGTGAGGGTACACATTTAATTTGTTTCTTTTAATTCCATGTGTAAGCTTAACACGGGACGTACTTAATGTAAATTTAAAGTAATTATCCCTCCTGGAACGAAACAATGCATTGTTTACTTTATTTTATTACATATTCAGGTACGTATTTCGCTTTTATCGCTTACGGTACGGGGTGTGTGGTAATCATTTCAGTACCACATGGTGGAATCCGCCAACGAACTATTTCATTGATCATAATAAGCTGGTTCTCTCCAGTGACATCTCTCAATTGACGTTAGCACCGCCCCAGTTTTTGTTGATTCGTTTTTTTTCATTGTTTCTGGTCAACACCCTCTATTCTTTTCAAAACATTGCCCGGGTAAATGTGAAAATAAACAAAAATGAAATAAAACTGCTCTAAAATACGCACTTAATGGGAGAAGCAAAACCATATTTGTCTTTAAAAACGCGTGTAACAGGGGAAACCAGAATCTACGTGTTTTACGCATCGTCTGCGAAGTGTCAATTTCGCCGATTTTACTACGTTCACATGCATTCTGTTTACATCTGCGTCTCTCGTAAATTGTCCACTTGATCGAATTGATTTTATTTTAATTCTTGAAAAAAACAGCGTTTTAAAAGTTAAAAATGTCAGCTGAAAACGAATGGAATGAGCTTTCTGATGAACTGATTACCCAGTTGTTTGCTGAAGATTTTGAAACTGAAACGTTCGCTGATAACATAAACAATAATTCACCACGAGCAGAGACAACAACCAGCCCAATCAAACCAGTGACAAATAAAATCAAAGACCTTAAGGCACACATTGACAGTAAGCAAAATCCAAACACCCAACGCAAAATCTTTTCTGCAGTTAAAAGACTTAAAAAACTTTTTGTTTGGGAGAAATGAACATCGAGAAATAAAAGATATTAAACCCAGAAAACTTGATGTTTACATTGGTGCATTTTTATTAGAAATGAAAAAAACTGATGGTGGTGACTATGAGCCTGATGCCCTGACAGCTTTTCATAGGGGAATAGACAGACACCTACGTGACAATGACTATGAGGCCAGTATCATTTCAGATGATGATTTCAAGATGAGCCGGGAGGTTTTGCGATCTCGTCGGAAAGAGCTTAAAGAGAAGGGTCATGTGAATAAGCCCCAACAGGCCGATGTCTTGACTGATGAAGATGAAAATAAGTTGTGGGAGTGTGGACAACTTGGTGTGACAAATCCAGGTGCATTGCTAAGAACTGTTTGGTTTAATAATACCAAATTACTGGGATTCCGGGGCTCACAAGAGAATAGACAGTTAAAGTGGGGGACATACAGTTAAAAAAATCAACATCAGGGATTGAGTACTTGGAATTCAATGCGCGTCTTACTAAAACATGGGATGGTAAATGCTCCAGTGATCTCAGAAAATTTAATCCCGATATATTCAAAAACGAAATTAACAATGAACGGTGCCCAGTCAGAACTTATATGGAGTATTCTAAAAACAGGCCTGCAGCCATGTGTCACTAGGATGCTCCTTTTCATATAGCAATCAATCAAAACGTTCGTATAACACCCAATGCACTATGGTTTAAATCCCAACCATTAGGGGTAAATAAATTTTCAACAATGCTGAAACGCATGGCACAATGTGCAGGACTTGAAAGAAAAATTACAAACCATAGTTTAAGGAAAACTATGTGCACTCGGTTACTCCACGCCGGTGTGGCCCCACAAGTAATAGCCCAACTATCGGGGCACAGAAATATAAACAACATCAATAACTATGCAGTAGCTTTAATGGAACAGCAGCATGACATGTGTGAAATTTTGCAGCCACATTCATCATCTAATGTAGAAATAGCACAACCACCACAAATGTCAACCAAACAGATCGAGGGTCCTCAGTGTAAAACATTATCAACTTCATCTAAAAAAAACTGTACAATATCAGCTAAAGTTGCAGCAATAAACAGAGATCTTGAGTCTAAAAAATGTTCAGCACATGAAATGGCTATTCATGGCATGTTTGCTAATGCAAATATAACTAGGAGAACATTTAACATTAATGTACAAGTGGTGTCCAATTCCCAAGAGAATAATATCCGTCAAAGAAAATATCGACGCTTGGCCATAGAGTCCGACTCAGAATCAGATTAAATAAAAAACAAAAATGTCTTTTTACTTGAAATAAAAGTTTCATCATTATTTGTTTTGCTTTTTTGCAGAGTTGTTTTTAACCCCCTGTGCACTGATGTCAAAATCTCCAATTTTCAATTTTAATTATCTCCCTTTATGTATTAGATGATTCAAAAATTAGTGTCTTGCTTGACAGATCTCTCAGAGATCTGTCAAGCAAGACACAAATTGTTGAACCATTGACTACACAAAGGTAGACAACTACTGTAAGCAGGTGTGAAATGTTGACACCAGAGAGTTAAAGTCACATACATTTGTACATGCATGTCTGCACAATATCGAATAATTTCCACAACACATTAACAATGTACATGTATGAATGTACAGTAACCTGAAGCTGAATCATGTAGACCATTTTTTGCATGAGTGCTAGCACACTGTATGTAGCAGTGGGACAAACACTATTCTAACAATGAAGCACACAATTGTTACATGTAATATCCAATTATCCATTTTGTTCATATATGAATATAACAATAACATGATTTGGGATGGTGTCTTGGGTTATTAACAGCCCTGAGAGAAATGGTTAACAGCCTGAGGGACCTTTAATGGCCCTAGGGCTGTTAACCAATTCTCGAGGGCCGTTAATAACCCAAGACACCCAAGAAAATCACAGTTATTAGTAACTTATTACTATTATTACCACTTTTGGTGATACATTCTCTTTAGGGTAGAAATGATGCTGAAATAAATATTTTGATGAAACACCAATGTTTAAAAAATATTTTATTTAAAAACAATTGGAAAAAAATTAGAAAAATGACTAAAATACACAAGAATTTTCCCATTTTTACGAAACCGGAAGAGGGCCATTAATGAAAACGGGATGTGTTCTTATGGTTTTCTGTGTATGTATATGTACAACAGGAAGGGACCGTTAATGTCAAACAGCCCTCTTCTGGTTTTCTAAATTATAAACCATACATATACATGTATGTTATGGTGGTTTAACACAGGCTTCACCAACGTTAATCTACTATTAATGGCTGCGTGAAGTGGTAATAATATTGGGTATTCTCATCCCAAGCATTTGATAATGGATTCTACATGAGCATGTATTCCACCAGAAACATTGAGATTGTTTACCACATGCATAGTTATGCTTTTCCCTCCACTCCAGGCTCCCAAGAGGAATTATTTGCTTCACTATTTTCATAGTACTTTTAAATTTCTAGCCGGACAGCCCAAATTAGCAAATTGTGTAACCCATCGTTCAGGTTTATGCAAATCACTTGGCGAGACCTAATATTCACTCCCACAATTTTGATTTGCGAGCTGCAGACGACATTAAATTGAGTTTTTCCTAATAACTGAATTTTTTTCAATTTTGCTTCCAAAACATATGTTATGACCCCTTTTTGGAACGAGCTCACCGAGCTCGTTCCATTGAGGGGTCATAAGCTGTTTTAAAGGCAAAAATTGAAAACAATTTTGTTTTAGTAATTGCTAATTGCGGCCGAGTTTTTCGTATTGCATTGGACCGGTAGGTAAAAGATTTAGCATCTTTTAAGTTTTTCGTGTTGGGGATCAAGTGATAAATAGAATCTTCAACTCGTCTCCAGTTTAACCTGAAATTTACAAAACTTGTCCAGTAAATTAGGTTTGGACCTCGCCAAAGGCTCGGAGTCCAGACCTAATTTACCGAACTCGTTCTGTAAATTTCATTATTAAACGGGGACTCGTTGGAGATCCTCTATTTAATGCACCATAACAGAAAATGCACTTAATTTTCCAAAATACTTGTATTTAATTTATTAGCACCAGTACATGTAGCTCATAGAATTTTAAGTTGACTGCTTGGGGAAACTTTTCACCTCAGCATTAATGACCAATTAAGAGTACAATTATACAAAACACTGAATCCGATCCCTGTAGTATTTGAGGAATTGAATATCGGAGCTGCAGATTTATTTTCATTTCAAGTGCATGTACAGAGGTCTGGTCAAAACGTCTGATTGCCAAAACGTCCGAGTCAAAACGTCCGATTTTCTGGTCAAAACATCCGATGCTTTTAGTCAAAACGTCCGATTATTTTAGTCTAAATGCCCGATGATCTTGGTCAAAACGTACGATCCTTCTGACCAAAATAATCGGACGCTTTGACTAAAATCATCAGGCATTTTGTCCCAAATCATCGGACGTTTTGTCTTGGACTGGTGACTTCGCTATTTCGGTGAGAGTAGGAGATGGAGGATATATTGGGGATAGGACAAACCGGTCCATTGAAGATTTAGGAACACCAACAATTGGGGCATTGAGAAAACACATCTATATTTCTATTGGTTTTATTACATTGAGATTGAATATCAAATTAACAATTAAAAGTTCCAGTAAGGAACATGTATAATGATAAAAATCAACTTTCTCGTACATTTTCTCTTTTGAAATGCCAGTAAGAACATTAATTACTGGAAAGCTCGTTGAGAGCTTTCCAAGAATTTACTTTAACAACTGATACATGTATTTTTAATGATAGAAAAACAAATTTATTTTAGACTTTTTTCTTTGAAATGCTTTAATTGCGTCTTAACTACACAAGTCCTAACTATACAAACAAGGCTTTTTACCATTGAAAATACGTGTAAGTAACATTAATTATTGGAAAGTTCGGAGAGAGTTTTCCAAGAATTAATGTTAATTACTGGTATTTTTAATGATAGAAAGGTAACGTTGTTTTAGACCTTTCTCTTTGAAATGCCTTAATTGCTTATTGACATATTGTTTCGGCAATCGGCCATTTGACCAATATCATCGGACGTTTTGACCCAAAAAATCAGACGTTTCGACCAGAGACTTTTTAGAATCGGACGTTTTGACTAGCATTCCATGTACATTAGTACATGTATTAGCAGTAACTTAGCAATTGGACCTAAAGCAGAACTTTTTGGATAATCTCGGTGGTAATCAAAGCACGATTCATCACAAATTATTTTTTAATCCCCAACCCAGCCCCAGAACTCGGGCAAATTATGATTATCCCCATATTTGACACAAATGTCCTGGGAGAATTTTTCATAAACTGGGTGTAAAGAAAATAAACGGAGAAAAAATATACAAGCAGGGAGCTTGTGAAATGGTGCTGGCACCAAGCCTCAAAATAAGCAGCTTGTCATGGTCATTGTCAGGCTCCACTTACATGTTTGACAGACACCAATTCACTTGTGCCTGTCAAAATGACCAGTACAATTTTTAGAACTGAATATACATCCTAAACCGGAAAACATGTTTGCTATATGTAGGCTTTAACCCTCAAGTTCCCAAATAGGCTCAAACCACCACTACTCTATTGCAATTTGCATTGATGTAGGTGCTACCAAATCTAACCTTTCTTGACTGATAGCTGCATGTACAGCTCAAGTTGTACTAGCAGTGACTCTACATCACTGTTTGCTGTCTGTAAAGGCAGCCAACAATGATGTCATTGCCAATTAACAACTTTGTAAGCATATCAGTTAGTACCTAAGGGTTATTAGAACCGGATCACTCTCTTTTACACAGAGCCATCTAAGATTTGGTAAGTCAAGATGGTCAGATCTGCATAACACATAAATCTTGGTCAAATTTCATGATAGGCTCAAACTTGAAATTGACAGACACAATCTTTCGGGGTACCTTTCATATTAACAGCCTCACATTTGGAAGTTATTATGAGGCCTGGTTGGCACTGGCACCACCACCAGTGCCATATTGGCATGGATAAAAAATTAATAGTAATAGTATTTGTGATATTTCCCATTTAATCTTTTTTCTATTCACAAGATCCCTATCATCCTACAATATTAGGAAGTAAAGATGAAAACTCGAAAAAAAAAATGATGAACGGTCAGTTTCGTTACTTCAAGTCACACTCGGATTAGACCGACACGATATCATCAAGTTTCAGAGAGCATGGCATACACATGTACATGTAGGCCTTCTAATTCAGTAATTGTAAAATTGTAGGCTTGTGAACTTGTGTGAAGTTACCTTCGGGTAAAAGTTATTCTAATCCATCCATACAATTTTGATAGTTTTGGGAATGAATAACAATACGTGAATATTCATCCGTGGTCGAACTGTCAATGCCATTCCGAGAAATCTGAGAGAATACATAATTTCCGAGGTCAAGTGAAATTCTGTGTTTTCCTTGTGTTAATTTTCTCGTAACCCTGACTGGCCATTCTGACTGTCGCCTCGATGCAAGATATTATCTCATAATCCAGTTTTGATGTATTAAACCATTGAGTGAACATGAACTGGATGAAAGATGGAATGTCAAATCCAAAAATCACAGTAAAATCGCATGTCACGAAAACGAAAGTAAGTAATTTCACAAGTGAGCTGACATGCTTTTTGCTCGTTCATTTGGACTCCATCGTCACATCAAAGGAATGCGGTCACCAAACATAGATTGACTCCCAGGTTTTAAACAACAGTTTCTCTATAGTGCTCCGCTGATAACCGTAGTAATTATTTTATTCATTCTTAGCTTTAGAAATATTATTAACTAGGGATATGTGATAAATATAGAACCGCATCGATGTCTGAAAGGTTTTGAAAATACCGCACTCGATCGGATAGCGGATGGACACCACTCGTGGCGGTACTTCGTGCCGCCACCCGTGGTGTCCATCCGCTATCCGATCTCGAGCGTATTTTCAAAACCTTTCAGACATCGATGTGGTTCTATCTATTTATTTTTTCCCCAGTTTGTTTGTAAAGGACCACCTCCACATCCGAAGATGACTTTTGTAAAAATAAATTTGTGATTAATTATGTTATCTGCAAAGAGCTGCTGCAACTGCTATTGTTGGGAAAATGAAAGCGAATATACTTCAAAAGTTTTAGTGACGGTACACATTTGTTTTTTATTTATTTATATATTGAGTAAGCCTGACTCAGGATATGTTGTTATCGTAAATTTCAAGTAATTATTCCAACCCACCTAGAACAAAATAATACATTGTTTTATTATGTTTATTTTTTATTATCCATTTTAATTATTCTCTATTTCGTGTGGAAAGTCTTGTTTTTTTTCGTCTATTGGGAAAATAGTTCCAGTGTGAAAGAATAGTTTTCGTTGCACGGTCTCTTGTGATATCATTCCTGTATAAGTTCAAATACGATGTGTGATTTAAAATTAAAGCTTGCAAAGTGCACTTTCAAACATTTCAAACGTTTTTTGGCGGTTCGAAACGGGATCGAGGGGTAACCCAAACCATGTTTCTTTACTTATTTTGACTTGGTTGGGGTAGAATGAATCTCAGAAGGCAAAGCCTTGTTCCGATACATTTTAACAAAACATATTGCACTGGATAACTTAATAATGTATCTTCGGATCGATAATGCTCCCGACGGATAATTTTAATAAAAATTGCGACAACAGGTAATTTAAAAGTTAATAATTAATACACTGGTAGAAAACATCCCAAACGCTGATATTGTGGACAATTATAGACTTGTAGTGAAACATTCTGATGGCCACTGGGGCATAAAACCCATTAACTGTACTCACTTTATCGCATTGGAAGTTGCTTTCTGTGTTCATTTCTTATTAAATTAAAGCAGAAAAAATCGCCATCTTGGGTCAATTTTAGTTATAGATTGTTTAGCGCGTCCATTTTACATACATTGGTGAAGTTTAATTCACAAAAACTCGAACGTTCGCCCGTTGTTAATGTATTTGCGAGCGCACCCATCACAGCTTCAGATAACGCTCACCACGGATCGAGGTAAAGCGATCGACGGATTTTCAGATCCGCTGAAGGATTTACTTCGCTCCACCGTACGCATTATATGAAATTGAGACAGGTGCCGTCGAAAATACAGTAACAACGAGCGACAGTTTAAGTTTTAGTGAATGAAACTCCAAAAATATATGTAAATTAAATGCGTTAAACAAATTTATATATAAAATTGACCGAAACGAGGATATTTCTGCTTTCGTGCACGCGGTTGTCAAAAAGTAGCACACAAGTGGAGTTCCCACACTATAAATGGGAATATATTTAATGGTACTTTGTGCCCTGGTGAGTAGGTGATAATTGAGAATACAGGCATCAGCGTACATGTACGTGTACGTGTACACGTACATTCGTGTACACCTCCATAGGATTTAGTGTTAAAATCGTGTACCTGTACACGATTTTAACGTTTTTAGGGTGATGTTAGAACCCGCTTTGCGGGTTCAAACATCACTGAATTGTATCCTAGAGCGAAAAAAGGCCCGTAGCTTTACGTACACGTACATGTACCGTTTTGATGTTTGAATCCGCAAATGGTTTCCCCATAGGATTCAGTGTTAAATTGCGAGCAAAAAAACGTTTTGTCGTTTCTAAAACATCATCTTGCCGATTCTAACAATCCGCATCCGTACACGATTTTAACACTGAAACCCTATGGAGGCGTACACGGAGATCCACTTGCGGATTTTAGGTGTGAAATCGAATCGTGCGCAGACGTGATGTTTGAATCCGAAAACCCACTGTCGCGTTTCCTGAAGTAAAACTGACACATGTTATTGCGAGGTAATCTTAATAAGCATTTGATGGAATGTCTCGAATGAAGAATGTTGCCATGATGTTTGAATCCGCAAACCCGCTGTCACGTTTTTTATTGATATATAGGAGAGAAAAAAAAATATATAAATAAATAGTTATTTAAAAATAAATATATCAAATCGAATAGATAATAAAAAAAAAAATACGTAAATCATGTGCGTTTCCCAGACTATTAGAGCGAGGTTTCTTTTAAACATGCTGATGAGAGCATACGCAATCTGCGTGAACGAAGAACTACGTTCCACCTTGTTAGAACGATGCGTCGGATGTCGGGATCATCTAGACTTCGATCACGAGAATCATTCGTGTCTGACGATGGAAAGGGAAGATATGGTCGTCAAGTATTTTGAACCGGCGTTCGAGCGCGTTAGATTCGACGATGTGATCACGCTTTGGAAGAGATTAGTCTTCTGTAAGAATCAAGACAAACCCACAGTTTCGGAAGAACTGAAATTGGCGCGTAGAAGTCTGACTTTAGAAGACAAGGGATGCATCATGAAATTATTGTTCAATGAAGCATACGACTAAGTTTTTTTGTTGATATAAAATAGGGGAGAATAGAAAATAAATAAATACACACATAAATTTTTTATCTAATATTAGAAAGAAAAAAAAATACAAAAATGAGAACCAGAAATAAATTCTATCCGACGTTAGTAGACGACGAGGATGAGAAGCCAATCAACGTTTTGCCGACGGCACCGTCGCTAGAAGAAAAAGAAAGAGGAGAGAGGTATCGCATCGATCAAATCAATAGGATCCAAGCGTATCTAACTCGAGAGAGAGATTCTCACCGTTGTCTCAAGAAGAAGTATTCGCGTTTCGTGAAATTCGTCAACGCGATCGACTCGACACTCATCATGATTTCCATGGGTTTACACGCGGCCGGCATCGGATTGTTGTCGACCGCGATCGGTATTCCGATCATGTTGACAGTAGAAGGAGTGACTCTCGCCGCCGGATTGTTTAGCACGCTCGGAAACTTTTTGAGTAGGAAATTATATCTGAAGGCGAGGAAACACGACAAGATTCGCGTCTTGGCCGACTCCAAGATCGACAGGATATCCGAAATGATCTCGATGGCGTTGAAAGACGGTAGGATATCGGACGGAGAATACTTCACGATATTGGGCGAGAAAACGAAATACGAAGCCATGAAAGAAGCCGTAAAAATCAAGACTCGTCAGATCATCAAAGAAGAGATGAAGGATTCTCTCGTGGAAAAGGGGGGGGGGGAAGAGGCCAGCGAAGAATTCAGTAAGATGATAGAACTCAAGAGCAGCGATTGAAAAAAAAAATATATATAATAAGAACAGAATTAATTAATTATTAAATTTATATATAAAATAAAAAAACGAAATTAATTTAAATAACTCTTAAAAAAATGTATTGCGTAAAGTGTAAGAGAGTTACCGAGACGAGTAATTCTCGAGAAGTACGAACCAAAAACGACAGACAGAAGCTTCGCGGAATTTGCGACGTGTGTGGTTCTGTTAAGGCTCGATTCATCAAAAAAAAAAAAGAACGCGAACAAAGGTAAAGGCATCGTGAATAAAATGATCAATAATCTACCTTTCAAAATGCATCTGCCTGGTCACAGTTTCACGGGACCCAGAACGAAATTGAACAAGAGACTCAACGCCGATCTGACTCCCAAATCTTGGAGCAAACCTGTGAATAGGGTTGACGCGGCCGCGTATGATCACGATCTGTGCTACGCCAGACATCCCGACACCAAGACTCGCAACGACGTCTGCGATAAAAACATGTTGGGGAAATTGAGAGGCATATCGAATCCGACCAGGAGAGAGAAAATAGAACGTTCGCTGGTCGGCAATCTGATCAGTGCGAAACGTCGATTCGGATGGGGCGTTCAAAAAAAAAAAGTGCATCTGAAAAGAAGAAGAAGAAACGATTATTGACGAGCGAATTGGGCGAGGAGTTACACAAACCCATAGTGTGTGAAATTCGAAAGAGAAGGGTGTTCGTGAAGGGCTTGGATGTTATTTGGTCTGCCGACTTGGTCGACATGAGTTCGTTTTCGAGGTGGAACGAGGGCGTCAAATATCTATTGACGGTCATCGACGTGTTTTCCAAATACGGTTGGATCAGAGCTTTGAAGAATAAATCGGGACCTTGCGTCGCCGAGGCTCTGAAGAGCGTGTTCGACTCGTCTTCTCGAAAACCGAGTAAATTGTGGGTGGATAGGGGAAAGGAATTCTACAACAAGCACGTTCATCGATTGGTAGACCTCTACTGATCGAAAACGAAGAGAAAGCCAGCGTGGTGGAACGTTGGAATCGAACGATGAAGGAGAAGATGCACAGATACTTCACGGCGAATTCGGAAATCTTCGTGATAATCAAAATATTTCACACCGATTCGGTGACTTACGAAATCGAAGCTTTGGATGGAGAAGAGATCATCGGAAAGTTTTACGAACAACAATTACAGAAGACAAAGTTTTGATAAAGAAAACAATTTTTTTTTTATTTACTTTCTTTAACATTTTCTTGTTTACACACATATATATATAAGAGAGAAAAAATAATAATAAAAAATAATTAAAAACTATTTTTAGATAAAGAAAGCAAGTTAATTAATAAACAAAAAAAAAAATTAAAAATCCTTTAAAATGACAAATATACTATATATAGCACAAAGCATAGTGAAAGGTGAAAGTATTCAAGAATATGAGGTTCACGAATACGAACCGGTAACCGAAACGAGTTTGAACAATGCGGGAGAGATAAGAATCAACGTCGAAACTCAAGATCTATTCATACATCCTAGCGAGAGTTACACAGTGGTGCAGGGACGTCTCACCAAGGAAGATGGGAGCGACTACGCCGACGACGACACGGTTACTCTAGCCAATAATGGCATCATGCATCTATTCAGTAATATAAAATACATGCTATCCGGACAAGAGATAGAATTTGTGTTTCATCCCGGTCAGGCCACCACAATGTTCGGACTCTTGACGTATCCTGATGATTTTTCGAAATCCAGAGGACTTAATCAGTTGTGGGTGAAAGACACCGTCGGCCCTGCTAGCTCCGGCGCCGCCGCGATATTCGACTACGTCGTCAAGACGTCCAGACCTAAAGGAACGTTTTCGTTCAGGATACCTTTGAAACACATTTTCGCGGATTCGCGGACCATTACAACAAGATCATGTACGGATTCAAACACAATCTGTTGTTGATTCGAAAAGGAGACGACGACGCAATAGTGAGACTCACTGCGACCAATGGGGGTAAGATAACTCTACACAAAATATCGTGGTTCGTTCTGCACGTGGAGCCTTCGATCGTGGAAAAAGCGCGTCTCTACAAGATCATAGAATCCAAGAGTAAATTACCCGTGGGATAGAATGAGACAGTGCGACACGGCTAGCATTCCTCCCTCCACGAATCACTTTGATTTGAGATTGACGGTGAAATCCGCTTCCGAGAGACCGCGTTTCATCGTGGTTGCGTTTCAGACCAATAGGGATGGGTCTCAGGAAAAGAATGCGTTGCTGTTCGATCACTGCAGTTTGAGAAACATGCAAGTTTTTCTGAACGCCACAAGATATCCAGCAATCGATTACAATGTGTTGTTCGACAAGAACGATTTCTGCAGACTGTACGGCGACGCCGCTGATTTTAGAAAGAAGTATCACAGTCTAGACGAATTGATGAGCAATCCTAACATATCTCCTGGAGAATACAAGTCGATGTATCCCATGTTCGTATTCGACGTCAGTAAACAGAGTGAACGACTCAAGAGTAGCGTCTTAGACATTCAGATCAAGATGCAATTCGATAGGAACGTTCCGAGAAAAACCAAAGCCTTCGCCCTGGTCCTGTCGGACAGAGAATTACAATTCGAATCGGACGGAAATAAGATGTCGATCATTCGATGAGAGACGAGTGTGAAAAAAAATAAAAAACAAAAAAAAAAATAAAAAAAGTAATGAGTAATTATTAAAAAAACAAAAAAAAACAAAAAAAAATAAATAAAGTAATGCAATCTAGAGAGATTCAACATTTTTCTAAATCTCATTACTTTTTTTTTTTTTAGTAAATCACACATTATTTTTTTTTTAATTCATTATTTTCCACGCGTTAACTGTTTGTTCAAAGGTATCAGTATGCTCACCACGGAAGTGGCGGCTTCGGGATTATTGGTTTTCGTAACGAACTTAATCCTGTCTCCGGCGTTCACTTTGAGAGGCGTGCCGAACGTGCTAACATTCGCGTGTTGATTCTCAGTCTTTTCGATGCTGTATCTCTTATCGCTCTCTACTCCATTCACCATGAGATTGACGACCGCTCTGTTATTCAAATCCAAGGAAGCTAGACTCATTCGAAGGATTTCACCTCCCAGCGGCATGGGATATCCCACCTGACCATGTTTCGATCTGCTACCTCCATTTCCAATAGACCACTCAGCTTTTCCTTCATCTAAGGTGCCGGCCTCCTCGGCCCACACGGCGATCAATTGTCTAGCATATTTGACTTTCTCCACCACTGAAATCAGGGTGCAGGCATCCGTCATGTTCACGGGATCCGGTAGATTCGTGAGCGCGTGTCCACCCATGTCTAGTTTACCTTCCATGATGTCACCCTTTCTCCAGACGTCGTCCATGTACTTTCTGCTGACCGTGCTGGAATCGAATTCGGGATCGTGATCGAGACCGAATAAATTGTGACCATTCATGTTGATGCCACCCTCCATGGTTCCGCCAGATTGTTTGTTCAGGTAGAGATCGTCCACTTGCGACTCTAGGTATTCTTGTGATTGTATCATGGCAGAATCTACGTAGCCCTTGTTGACCGCGGTTGAGTCCGCATCCGTGTCGTCGATCTTTGACAGATTCAGTATCTTGTTGAATCCTGCATTCAGATCCGATTTCATTTCTCGTCTGTCAGACTTTCTCTGTTCCAGATCTACGTAGTGTTTGGTCGCCACGTCCTTGGGATTCGTGGGAGTGGCCACGTTTGTTATCTTGTTAGAATTGGCGTTCAATTCCGAGTGCATCGTTTTCTGAACGTATCTATTTCTCAGGTGTTCGCTGAATCGTGTATTTCTTGGTTGCGGCATCGGTGGGATCTATGGGATTCGCGACGTTCACAAAACATTTGGATTTCAGATCGAGATCGTCGGTCATGGTTTTATCCACGTAATTATCTAGCAGGATTCGTTCCCCCATCACGTATTTTTTAGTCGCAGCATCTGCGAGATCTATCAGCTCGGGAAGATTGTAGAGCTTCTTATTGTTCATGTTCAAAGGTTCTTCTCGAGGTTCGTATCTCCGAACGTAACGTTCGTCCAAGTTGGCAACGTCGTAACCATCGTCGACTTCAAACGTCTTCCTCTTCTTTCTTAGGTTGACTTTTTCGTCGTCACTTCTACCAAATTTATTGACTGGCATGTTGTTGTAGGGATTTTTTTGTTTTTTAGAAAAAATATATCCCAAACGCAGTTTATTAAAAAATGATCTATGTTATTTTTATTTTTCATTTTTATTCGATTAAAATTTTTTAAAATAATTTTTTTATCTTTATATATACTATAAAAAAAAAAAATCTCTCTCTAATGTAAATCATTGAGAATGTCTTGAAACCGATCTCCTCACACCATCTCTTGAGAACGTAGAGACACAGGTGACCACAAAACACTTGATCTGGTGATTGCACTTGTTCCGTGTTGTAACGAACCATCTATTTGTTGAAATAGTTCTTTATTTCTTTTGGCGGCGAGATTCCGTAGCTGTCGAAATAATAATTTTTCTTCTTCCCGTTCTTGATCCACACCACCCAGTGAGTGCCTTCACCCGATGAATCGTCTAGATTTAAAATTCCGCATTCCGATTGTTGAGGTCTTCTCCTCGGCAAGGCATCTCTGGAAAACACGCCTAGAAAATCTTTGATTTTCAAATCTTTTCCCGCATTTAACAGATCGATGTTGGATAGGGGTTCGTTAGGTAAGACGACACCTTCTATGGATATCTTTATTTTCTTATTCATAAATGCGTATATATATATTTTTTTTTATTTATTTTATTATAATTCACTAAAAATGACGTTATTTATTTTTTTATTTTTCTTTTTAAACTAACTCTCTCGATGTCTCTATCGATTTCTATAATTTTGAATCCATCTAATTCCTCTTGATTTTCTGGAATCCTATCATCCACAATCATATCTGGAATCTTATCATCCACAATCATATCTGGAATCCAATCATCCACATTCATATCGTCTCTAATTAGATCCACAGTCCAATGTCCGAGTGCCAAAGTGCTTATTTTATCGTCTAACACGAATCTTTTATCGTCGTCGGCCGTCAGCGAAATCTTGTTGATTATTTCGGTATACAAGTCGTGATTTTCACTTCGAATCGATTTCATAGTCTTATACACCGGACCACTTCCTGACAGACAATCTTTATACTCTTGGAAAGAGATGTTTTTCTTCACCACGCACGCTTTAACTCCTTTGCACTTCTTAATCTCTTCATCATCTTCTAGATGATAAGCATACAGTTTGGGTCTCAAGCCCACGAATTCGACGATTTGTTTACCGCCGCTCTCGTCCTTATATTTACCAACACCTTCTTGTTGTCGTTCGATTGAATGTTGGATGGGTGATCGGCGGGATAATTGCTCGTGTCAAACCACTCGGCCACGTCCTGAGATATATCTCGGTAGACGTCTTTCGTCTCTATCTCGTAAACTAAACTGTCCGTGTCGGTGAACAGTAGTTTAGCTTTATCACCAAATTTTCGTTTGACGTAATTGTGGTGAAACTCATACATCAATTGCTTGCTGATATCTAAGATGATCAGTCCGAGATAATACGGTTTGTCAAACATCAGGTGTGTCTTTTGAATGTGAACGGCCACTAGATTTTCATCAAATATGGTTCAGTTTTGTAATTGGGTTTCGTCACTAATTTTTTAGCTCTTTTCTCAGACGTGACGAGTCGAACGTCAGTTCTCTTCCTGATGTTTTCCATCGATTTACCGTACACGCAGTTGTTCATGAGTTTGAAGAAATCTTTTTCGAAATCGTTCTTGGCTCGAATTCTGAGATTCGTGTTGAGATCGATATATTTTTTATCCAAGGCTCTTCATCGAATCGAATGATGCGATGTATGTCGACTAATTTCATCCCGTAATCGACGTATTGTTTCAAATTCTGGCTGTAGATGACGTAGTTACGTTTGTTAAATAAATTCGGAATGAGTTTTTCCTCATCTCCTTCGTTTGGTTCCATTCGTTTGGGAGCCAGCGGATAATCATTGTGTAGATCGTGTAATTCTTCCGGATAGTTCAAATCGACTTCTAAAATGCAAGGAGTCTCTCAATTTTTGCATCTCTTCCGGTTCTGTCATCCATTTGAAATTTCCAATCGGTAAAGGATGACTCATAGCCCAACTGTACAGATTATTAGCGTCCCAATACTGTATGTATTTATTTGATCGTTTCGAATCGAAGCCTTCTTTCATGTAGAGTTTGTTAGCTTTAGAATATCTGTGGGAGATCATCGAGACGCCACCTCTCGCAGCCCTTTCGAACATGAGCAACATGTTCACATCGGATAATAATTCAAATTGGACTTCAGTGGTCTTCAATAGAGCATCCCACACCAGACCGGGTGCGGTGAAATACCAAGCGGGATCCAGGTCGTAATTTCGACGACAGACGTCTCGAAAATTTTCGAACATGTCTGCCAAGAGCAAAACGTCGGTCTTCAGATAGAGATCGTGATAATCTCTCATGGTTTTCATATCGAATGATTTCCACACATTTTTGGCATGTTCGTCATTCAAGTTGGAAATGTCGGATTCGTATAATTTCGAATAAAAATCTTCTTTCGAAGGTAGTGCGGTGTCTTCGAATCTCTTTAGATCATTCATGTAATCATAAGGATAGACTCCTTTCCTCAAGATGACGTCTACTCATTCTCCGAAATGTTCGCTCGTCGTTTTAAATTTATCCTTGCTCATGTTATCGACTAATTTTTCTAGAGCGGTCGCCATGAATTTAAAACTGTCGATGAAACGTATGCCTCTACGATTGGATTTCGTTTTTTCTTCCAACGCATTTCCATCGATTACTCTTGTCTTCTCCATGAGCTTCCATTTCGTGAAGGAAATGTATCTTTCTTCACCGTTCACGATGCAATTTAATTCTTCATGTGAGGTGGCGAGATTTTTCACGAACAGATGACTGTCGTAACCTGAGAGATTGTGAAACATCACCGGATAGAAAACGGCATCTCGATATTTAAAATTACACTTGCTGTGAGGCGGACAGCGATACAGACCCGTGTAATGATCATGGTCTCTGACCTTCTTATTTTCCTCCGAATTCTCATCGAACGATTGTCTGCATATTTGACATTCGGTGGCTCTGTTATTTTCGTCCTGCTGCTTTTGCGTGATGAGCATTTTTGCCAGAGTTTTAAATTTGACGTATAACATTTGAATTTTCGATTCTAACTCTTCCACGAACCTTTGGGCCACGTCGTCGTCTTCATACTGTTTCATGTAGGTGAAGGGACGCATGTCGTGTTGCGAGTCGAAAGCGCATTTCACGTAAATGCAATAGCCCAAAGGTATGTGTTTTTGATATCTTTTGACGTAACTTTGAAGAGCGTTGGGTTGACAGGAACTCATTTTCGTGGTGAAACATTCGAAATCGGCGTACACGACGAATGGTACTTTTAACCTTCTATTGTGATTTTCAAACTTCACGATGGTGTTAGGTTTGGGCATTTCAACGGCAATACCTTGATTTTCATTGCAATATTCCCGATGTTTCGCTAACAATTTTTCACTGTGAAACGCGTTCATGCAGTTGCAACATAAAGATATCTTTCCATTATGTTTATTATTTTGTCTCGACAGTAATCGACTCAGATGTTTAACCCAACAATAATGACGATTGTCACCATTCGAAATAAATAATAAAATAATCATCTTTTCTCTTTCGAGATACAAAGTCTGTCTCAGAGGATAGATCGTTCATTTTTCGTCGTCGTATCCCAAGACATTCACTGCTACGGTGGGATTTTGAACCTCGAAACGTTCGATGTGTTTTAACTGCATTGGAAAAGTCACTCTGGTCCAATCGAGATTTTTAGAAGTCACCTTGAAAGAAGAAACTCTTTCGATGTTCATTTTGACAGAGTATAAAGTGGAGGTGACTGCCCATTTAAAACACTGATCATCTTTATTTTTCACGCTGATCACGGAATGTTTTTAGCTAGGAAATACGGTAATTTCACGTAGGAAGACCCTTTCAACAAATCGTTTTTAGTTATGTAAATTTCGAGTTTCAACACCTCATCGAACGTCCAGTTACTACCTTCATGTTGATAATTCGCGAGAGACGTCAACATCTTGTCTTTCATCTTTTCGAAAACCTCCTATAAATCTGAACCTCGAAATACGGGTTCGACGTTAGATCTGAAATATGCATTTTTCACGATGCTCTCGCCGGACTTCACGTTGATTTTATTCATCATGCAATGGATTATCATCTTAATTTTTAGTCCCACGTTGATGTATTTGCAAAACAAATCCAATACTTTTTTCTTCACCCATTCCATGAGCAATTTCAGATCAATTTTCTTCAACGAGGGAACCACGTCAAAAGTTTTAAAAATGCCTTTGATCGCACTCTCCTGTTCTACGGACTTCGATTGAAATAGTTCCGTGGCGAGTTGCGCTAGATATTCTTTTCCTTTCCCTTCATCTATTGCTCGTCGAATTTCGCTTGATATATCTCGTTTGCCTAGAATCTGAAGTGCATCACTCGTTTTCGTTTTAGTTTTTCTTTTCTGTTCTTTGGAAACTTGAAGTTCTTCTTCAACGGCTTTTCTTTTAGTCGTCTTCTTATTTTTCACAATCGAAACGTTTTCGTTTTTTTTCGACGTCGGCATTTCGATTCCTTTTACTATCTTTTTCTTCTTCTTCTCGTTTTTCACAACCGATGCATTTTTTGACGTCGTTGCTATCGGCATTTCAATTCTTTTTACTATCTTTTTCTTCTTCTTCTCATTTTTCACAACCTATGCATTTTTTGACGTTGTTGCTATTGGCATTTTGTTTGCCTTTCCATCGTTTTGCAAATATTTCTGTATGACTTCAATTTTTTTTGATTTAGTTCTATGATTTCTGAAATGTGAAATTTTTAATAGTTTACAAATTTCGTTTAACTGAGGTACGGTTTTCTCATTTAAATTTTCCATTTTTTTTTTATCTGTTTGCTTTATTTTTGTAAGAATATTTTTTTTTTTTCGAATTTGTATTTAAATAATTTGTTAAAAAGTTTTTTGTTTTTTTTAATGTAAAAAATATTTTTTTTGATGAAATTAATCAATTTTTTTTATGTTCCTTAACGTGAAAAAAAATTGAATTAATACGAGAAAAAAAAAGGATGTTAAAAAGTTTACTTTTTATTTATATATATATAAAGAGAAAAAACAAAACTTTTTAAACAAATTATTTAAATACAAAAAATTAAAATATACATTATTTGCAAGAATTTGTAAAACAAAAAAAAACCCCAAATAATCGATCATGACGACAACATCCATGACAGAATCTTGACATAAATGTCGATGTTGTTTAATAAATCGTTATTCTCCAAAAAACCAAGAAGAAAAAAATCGTAATTTATATTTACGCGTTTTGAAAGAAAACGATACGATTTGCAATAGAAAATCAAATCGTAATACTATTAGTGAACAAAAATTAATCGACAATGTCATCAGAACTATTAAAAAAGAAGAAGAAGATTCAAGACAAACAGAACTCTTATGACTTTTATGCGAAGTCTCGCACCAGGTTCAAAACAAATTTCCGCGAAGCAGAAGCGTGTTCATGTCACCCGATTCCTTCTCAATAGATGATGATAACTGCAAGATGCGAAGGCCAATTTTTAAATGTTCGAAGTCTTGCACATTTCTAAAAACTCGTCTGCTTCTTTCATGAATCGAATCAAATCTTCTAAAGTCAAGAATTGAGATAATGTCTTGTTTTGCGTGATTCAATGTATTGTACAATTGTTCTAAAAAATTTTCACATTAAAGAAATTAAAATTAAAAACTTTTTTCTTTTTTTTATATATATAAAGAGCCAAAAAAAAAAAAAAACTTTTTAAAACAAATTATTAAAATACAAAATTTAAAATATACATTATTTGTAAGAATTCATAAAACAAAAAAAAACAAATAATTGATCATGACAGCAACATCTAAAATATGCAAATTGAAATTGAAACGAGTCGAAACGTATAAGAAATTCGGTCATAAAATCTATAGATTACAACAACACAATTCCATCGAATTGAACGAGATCAAGATGAAGGACTTAGAGGATAAATACGACAGATATAAGATGACTTTGAAATTGGATGAAGCCATGCTCGATTTGTTTTACGACTATCAAAGCGATCTGCAGAAAATCGTCATCGCTAAAGATAAAGAATTCAACAAGGACGATTTGACGTTGTTCTATGGAAGTTACATATATCCAAAAATCTCACGCTAACTTGTGGAGAAATCGGGTGGTGAGAGCGAGTTTACCGATGTAAAAAAACTCAAAAGAGTAAAGATAAACATTCAACACATTTTCAAAAAAGGAGAATACACGAGTGTCAGCATGCTAATAATGGACTTGGAAATATAAACAATGGAGAGATTGAAATGTTAAAACTTAACTTTTTATTTATATATATATAAAGAGAAAAAAAAACTTTTACTAAAAAATTTTACATTAAAGAAAATTGAAAATTAAAAGAAACAACTTTTTTTATATATATATATATATATATATATAAAAAGCAAAAAAAAAAAAAAAACAAACTTTTTTTAACAAATTATTATTTAAATACAAAATTTAAAATATACATTATTTGCAAGAATTCATAAACAAAAAAGCTAAATAATCGATCATGAGGACAACAACACCTAAAAGATGCGAACTGAAATTGAAACGAGTCGAAAGGTGTAAGAAATTAGGTTTTAAAATCTATAGATTACAACGACACAATCCCATCGAATTGAACGGGGTCGAGACGAAGGGCTTAGAGCACAAATATGACAAATATCGCATGCCTTTGAAATTGGATGAAGCCGCGCTCGATTTGTTTTACGAGTATGAAAGCAATCTGCAGAAGATCGTCATCGCCGAAGATAGAGAATTCGACAAGGACGATTTGTCGTTGCTCTATGGAAGTTACATATTTCCAAACATCTCATTCAAACTCGTGAAGAAATTGGGTGGTGAGAGCGAGTTGACTGAAGTAACAAAACTCAAAAGAGTAAAGATAAACATTCAACACATTTGCAAAAAAGGAGAAAACACGAGTGTCAACATGCTAATAACGGACTTGGAAATATAAACAATAGAGAGATTGATTTTTAGTGAAGAAGAAGGAAAAAAAAACGTAATGAGATCATCTTGAAAACACAAGTGTCAACATGCTAAATAACGGACTTGGAAATATAAACAATAGAGAAATTGATTTTTTTAGCGAAGAAGAAGGAAAAAAAAAAGTAATGAGATCATCGTTAGATCTCATTACTTTTTTTTTGTTTTCCTTCTTCACTATTACCCATATATTATAATAACGTTTCCTTTTTTCTTAAATTTCAGCATCGATTCTTCTTTTCTTTCTTTGTATTATGATACGTTTTTTTTATAACAACACATGTGTTTATCCGAATCATAATTATGAACGAATGGTGTGCATCTCTTGGTAACACTCGCATCATTACCATTCTCTTCAGAAGGTAGTGGTGACGGTGGAAAGCATCTCATTCTTTTCATTTCCAACCATCTATCCTGCGCTTTATCTATATCTTTCATCAGTTCTTTCCTTAGATATCCATCATTAGCGTCTAACCATTTTTCCACATCTTTTTTTTTTTTCACACTCTGTCTCGCGATATTCATCATTATCGTCTGAACAGTCCGCTGCCACCCATTAATTTCTCAACTACCGAACTAGCGAGTCCCATGAGAGCTCCCATACCGAGAGTCTTTCCGAGAAAGGGTAGTGCCTTTGCAGCGAAGGGTAATGCTTTTGCGGCGATTCCTGCCAATAGCGGTAGGAAACCACCTTTCATTCTCAAATTGTATCTCAAATGAGCGGGACTCATTCTCACCGTCAATCCTCTTCCATCGCGAATCGCTTTCTCCATCCTTTTGATTTGACTTCTGGTCCAGGCGATCGAATCCTGACCGCCTCTCGTCAGATCTTCATGAGTGAATTTGAATCTCACCGCCTCGCCTCGAGTTGTTAACGCTCTCTTAAGTTTCTTCCTCTGTCCTGCGGATATGTTCACGTTTTTAATCACGTATTCTGTCATAATTCTTTTTTTTTTAAATATATTTACTTCAATTGTTTCTTGTTTAATAATAATTATTTATATTAAAATAATTTTGTAAAATTAAAATTGCGCTTATTTTATTTTTGTTATCTATATATATACACAATATTTTTTTTTTTTTTTGCTTTTATATTTCTCTTATGTGAAATCGTATCGTCACCCTCTCTCCGCGAAGATCTAACAGTTCACCATTTTGATCCGTCAACGTGGTTTTGAGACTATACAACGTGTCTAAAATCACTGGTAGATAAACTAAATTTCGAGGTCGCTCCACGATCTTATAACCCGGCGACACATTTGGAAAGAAGGAATAGATCGTCGGTTGAGCGCTACCATTCACGTAGCTTCCAGCAATCACATCCACGTTCACCAGAATGCTATTGACTGCGAGAATGTCGACCGTATTTTCAGATGCCGCGTGGCCTCGATACATCTTTCGATCGAATCCCAACATCTTGCCTGTAGAATCGTCCGTGTTGAAATCCACTCGAAAATTATCTTCCAAATCCAACATCGTCTGTAAGGTATTAGGATTGGGAGCGAGTCTGATCTTGTTGCTTCCCTTTCCATCCGTCTTCATTCGCGTCTGAATGTAATTGTTCAAATCGTCTATGTCGTAACTCCCTTTGGGAATTCGAATCTCCAACCAATCCACTCCGTCGGAATACTTGAACGAGTTATTCTTTTCGGTGACGTTGGGAAAGGAATAATAAGTCTCCAGATTCACCAACGCCATCTCGTATCTTTTCTCTCTATTCAATTCGATGGAAGGTTCGAATTTCGTAACGAATCGAGTCGAATCGCAACTCACCACGATTTGAATGGATTGTTTTGCAGCCGTATTCTCGGCTATCCGTTCTAACAATTCTCCATTATATTTAATTTTATTTTTTTTTTTATTCAAAACTAATTATTTGAAGATTTATTATTTTCTAAATTTTATTTTCACGCTCTATCTTATTATCATCAGAAACATAAAACTTGTCGAATCCGCACCGATATTTTCCGCGATTAAATTCGCTTGTCAAATCGATCACGACGAAATTGTAAAGTCCACCATCTCAAACCCTCTTGCAGAATCTCCTGAATTCCGCCGCGCTCATGTCGTTTGCGACGTGATCGCCGTAGATGTGATTGAGATTCTTGAGATCTTGGCAAAAGAGACATAGAAAATTAGCGTTCTCCCTTATCGTCTGTCTGGGCAATCGAAAATAATTCTGCGACAGGTAGAAACAGTCCACGTTGCTGTGTCGACCCCTAACGTTATACGATTCGCATCGGTTCTGTCTCTCCAAAAGCAGAGCGTCGAAAATCATGAGATTCTTATCTTCCGATTTCAATTCTCTAGGATCCGGAACGTCGCTAGCGTTCTCATAAAATCGACACTCGACGTTCGAAGATGCATTTCTCTTCATCAGCTCCATCGCCGCACCGTCCAAAATGGTCGAAAGTGGAGCTTCACTTTTGTCGAATTCCTCCCTACTGTCAAAGATTCTGGCTGTGACGTCCTTGGGCAATCTACGATCCATGCACTCTCGAAGCAATCTGTATTCGGGTTGAAACCAGCTCTTGCCAAACACGAACAATCTGTCGTAATCCAACCAGTCGGGTCGGGACAACAGATTCATCAACAGATTGGTCTTTCCACAATTCGATTTTTCCACTATCAATCCTCTTATGCTTTTGGGAAAGAACTCGTTATTCGACCTCTTGGTCGCGGCGTCGTTCCAAGACATATCTTTAATGTTCATCTTTTGTTTTATTTTTTTTTTTTTTTTTTTTGTTATTTTAGATTCTTTTCAAACACAAATTTTATATGTTTTTCAAACTCAGTTGTTTTAATATTATTATTTATTTATATCACACCGTCGCGAGTTCTCTTCAATCCTGATCCACTCGTCATTTTGGCTAAATCTTGTATGGGTACCACAGCATCCTTAAAATCATTCCAACTTTTCGGCGTTCGCTCTAACGCAGCTCGCTTCGCCGGCGGACTGATCAACTTGTCGATCAACGCGTCGGCTGCCCTCTTGCCAGCCACAGAAGCTATCCTACCACTGGCTTCGGAAGCGGCTTTCTTCCCAGCATCCAAAGCCGTCTTCTTACCGACCTCAAACGCGGTCGATGCGAGTTTTCTACCCGCATCGCTCGTGAACGCTCGCATTATAGAATCGACGATGCCAGAACCGCCTTGAACGTAAGTTCTGACGTATCCCCTGTTCTTTATCACCAACATATTTTATTTTTATAATATATTTTGTTTTTTCACTGGTAAATCGTTTTATTGTTTAAATACTTTTATTATTATGGTGTAAAAAATTTACTGTTTTATTTTTGTTTGTTTGTTTGTGTCTCTCTACTTATTATATACACATCAATCCTTCAATTCGTTCATCAGCCTTTTATAACGGTTTTTATTCAAAACCTTCTGTCTTAACAATTCGTCAGATATAGTAACTATCTGATTATCTAATCCTGTGTTACCAGCCCGTCTGCTCGCCATCAACAAACTCAATCTCTGAGACAGAGCGTCAGAATCGCTCGGAAGAAAAGTGGTTTTCACCCCTTTGCCAGTCACCGATTCGACGAACCTCTTATTCATATCCCATATGGGTTTCACCACTTTCGTCCACTTGTAACCTCTGTTGGCTTTGGGTCTCGTCTCTCTGGCATCGTTATTTCTCTTCATGGCGTGGGTCTGGACCAGAATGTCGCCGTAATTGTCGAAATCCTGTTCCGTGTAATCGCTGGGCTTGTCGTAAAGGAGCAATCTGCGCAGTCCATCAGTCAATTCGTATCTGTTCGAACCAACGATCAATTCATCATCGCCAATATCTACTTCTGTGTCACCGATAAAGTTCTCCCCTCCGAATCCTTATAAAATCCATACAACAGATCTCTCTTACCGCCATCCTCAGACGACGCGACGCTATCAGTGGTGATAGTCGAAGCTGTATCGGCGTCGCTCTCGCTCTCTGTTTGAATTCCCGTGGGAACGTAATCCGGTGTAGATTGAACGGAATGCCGATTTCCAAAACTAACGGGCAACGAACCCATTCTCAAAGAACTCTCTTTTATGGGTCTCAATTCTTCGACTATCTCCTTCCTGCTTCGCTCTTGACCCTCCGTCACGGGCTTAAATATTTTTGTGGCTTCGCGTCTGAGTTCCATCTCACCAAGACGTCTGCTTCTGTCAGCCGACTGAATGCCCGTCTTAGCATGTTCATACTCCCCTAAAATTCGATCTCGGCGTCTAGAATCCATCTGTAAAAACATTTTTCGTTTTTAATTGTTTTATTATTTTTAAAAATTAAATGTTTAATTATATTTTTATGTTTTTAAGTTAATAAAAAATCTTTCTGTCTTTAATATAATAAACTAAAAAATATTCACATCTCAACTCAGTGTTGATTGAATTGGGAAAGTTTAAAAATACGTTTTAAGCAGTACATGACAAACCGGTTTCTGATTTAACGCATTTTGATAGTAATTTACGTTTTGTCAAAGGAATTTCATTCACATATCAAAGAACCATTCACTCATTGTCGAATTAAGAGATAACCCTTTGATGACAGTTAAAACATTCCAGCACACAAAAGAAAACTGTTTTTTTTTTCTAATTTTAACGTTAAAGGGATTTCATTCATTCATTCATTCACTTCAAATCTCTCTGATCGTTATCGCGAATATATTAAAGATTTAACCACTCAAAACCTAATTGAGTGGAAAATGCGTTTTATCTTCATTCACGCCACAACAAAAATATAAGCAACATTCTTCATTCGAAACAATCCATCAAGTGCTTATTAAGATTACCTCGCAATAACATGTGTTAGTTTTACTTCAGGAAACGTGACAGCGGGTTTGCGGATTCAAACATCATGGCAACATTCTTCATTCGAGACATTCCATCAAGTGCTTATTAAGATTACCTCGCAATAACATGTGTCAGTTTTACTTCAGGAAACGCGACAGTGGGTTTGCAGATTCAAACATCACGTCTGCACACGATTCGATTTCACACCAAAAATCCGCAAGTGGATCTCCGTGTACGCCTCCATAGGGTTTCAGTGTTAAAATCGTGTACGGACGCGGATTGTTAGAATCGGCAAGATGATGTTTTAGAAACGACAAAACGTTTTTTTTTTTTGCTCGCAATTTAACACTGAATCCTATGGGAAAACCATTTGCGGATTCAAACATCAAAACGGTACATGTACGTGTACGTAAAGCTACGGGCCTTTTTTCGCTCTAGGATACAAATCAGTGATGTTTGAACCCGCAAAGCGGGTTCAAACATCACCCTAAAAACGTTAAAATCGTGTACAGGTACACGATTTTAACACTAAATCCCGATTTTAACACTAAATCCTATGGAGGTGTACATGAATGTACGTGTACACGTACACGTACATGTATGTTGATGCCTGTATTCTCAATTATCACCTACTCTGGTGGCAATCAGAACGTTTGAGAACAAAGATCACCACTATCTTTTCGATAATTGTTCACAATATCAGCGTTTGGGATGTTTTCTATCAATATATAATTATTACATTTTAGATTACCAGTTTCCGCAATTTTCAGGAAAATGATCCGTCGAGAGCATTGTCGATCCGCCGGCGTATTATTCGGTTATCCAGCATTCAGATCAGAATAGCATGTGGCCCATTAGACACCGCACCGCAAGTTAGGCACGACACTGGAAATCTCCTGCAACATTACTTATCATACAATGTATGTGCAAATAAAATGGTTTAATGACAATCTTAGCAATCAAAGGTGTAAACCATGCATTACTTTGTTGGGCAACACTACATCTATAAGCAGAATGTAAATCATGAGGAGGAGGGGGTGCCATCCGACAAGGTGATTTGAACCAATACTATTGTTGTGTAGCTAACATCCTCTAGTCACATGATCTACCTTTTGATCAACCCATATCCGGGGTAGAAAATGCAGTCTTTGCTGCTCTCATTGTTGTACATGCTAATCAATGGAACTGAAGTGAAAACAATATTTCGTCCAATTCGATTTAGGGCTAGTTAAATACATATGCACTTAATAATGAATGAGGCCTCAAAAATATCTACTAAGACTATAATTTGCTAAAAATGTCTTCCCGACACCTGTAAACACTCGACTTCAGTACAACGAGGGTTGCGATTGCAACCCTAAAGTTGATAAAATATTTTTCACAACAGACACTGTGTTCGCAATCCCCATTGTAATGACTCAAGACATATTATTATTATTGTGACAATTTATCTCATCTGCGTTAACTCGTTTAATGGCATCTCACGATGAGTTCGTGGGTGGGTGGTATCGCGAAGGGGAGATTTCTCACACAACGATTACTCACATTTTTGTAAACAAAGCACAAGACGAACCAGCAAACTTTCAGCTCATAGTCCACTAGGCTGAACCTTGGTTGGCCATGACCTGAAAAATTGCCAGTGCCTGTTGTTCTATTTGAAAAAAAAATGTCAGGTGGAAGATCAACATCGCCGCGATTTAGTAGCTTCCCACTCTCCCCGCACTGTACAGGTTCCCATAGTACAGAGCGTCCGTTTTCCCGTCAACTTTTAATTTGAACAACTTCTCGTCATTAACAACCTGGAAGGTTTGTACTTAAAACAGGAAATTTGAAGAACAGTGCTGACCAAATATTACGCGTTTACACTGCAAAAAATAAAGGTCATTTTTGAAGCCCAAACGGGTTCTATCTTGTCCCTCAGATGGAACTAGTTCAGTTTAAACAGTATTTTTTTCAAATCAAATAAATACTGTTTAAACTAAACTGGTTCCATCTGAGGGACAAGATAGAACCCGTTTTGGTTCCAAAAATAACCTTTATTTTTTGCGGTGTAGTCAATTCAACAACATCTTAGACCACAAAACTTACTTATGATTCGTTTATGTAAATAAACTTCTGTGCAAAGCTGCTAAACGGTATTTCAAAGAAGTTATCATTAATTATCAGTTCAGGGAGCACTTTGAATGTTATTACAACATCTTTGTAATACAGTTAGGGTCAGTACAAAAGACATTTCCAAAACATTTTATAATCCCTTCCCAAATAACAATTCTGCTAAATTTGGGGGGTGCTGGTCAATTTCTTACTATCATCAAACGAATTAAAACTGCATCAGAAAATCACTGTTAATGATGGCCAT